>JAOWBW010000361.1:688360-1156453 GCA_026119855.1 Campanula takesimana | reverse complement strand
AAATGAGTTTATTAGGACTTTCCCAAATATACAAGGACTTTATAGGAATTAGAAACCTTACAAAGACTGTCCCGGATTCCCAAAATATCTCATTATGGCAAAATCTATCAAATTAGGTAATAAAGGGTTTCCTTAAAACCATGCAGAAACCCTAGCTTAAGAATCAAGTCAGCCGGCAGCCTTGGCCACGCGGCCAACATTGCTCCGCGTTGCTTTGGCCACGCGGCCACTATTGTAACCGGCTTCAACAATGGCCAGGCGGCCAACCTTGCGCCGGATGATCTGGACCATCAGATCTTCCCCTCAGTTACTATATAAACCACCCATTCTATTGGTTTGGTCCGATTTTGAGAGCTCTAAGTCCGAGTTTTGGAGTTCTTAAACACTATTTTGCTCTCTAATTAGCATTCAAACACTCAAGAAGATTCAAGGTTATTTCTTGCCAAACATAGGTAAGTTTTCTAACTTTTTCTTCGTGTTCTTGCATTATTTTTAATGTAGATCTTTATATTCATGTTCTTCATGTTTATTCATAGTTTCTTCATATGCTTGCATGTTCACATCATATGTTCATATATGTTCTTCATATGTTCATCGTGTTCATAGATTAAAACCTTATTTATGCTATATTTGGGTTGCGATCTTCATGTTTGCATGTTATTTCATAGCCGATGATGATCGAGGGTTCATCAACCCGAGGATGATCTAGGAACTACTTCTAAACCCTATCTTTAGGTAATTCCCCCTTCATTATGCATGATCCCGATTCTTCTGCCTATTCTAATTCTCTGCGAAACTACGCTGACCTGAGCTTCTCACATTGAGAGGACGTAGGCAATCTTCGGATCCGGTCTAAATCACTAAACACACTACTAACACATTCATCATGATAGAAAGACCGATCAATTCGGGCAATAGGAGTGATAACGTCAATATTCTTCTCTTGTTGTAATTTGACCCCCGAACCCATTAAACATGCTTTTTCAATGTTTTGGCTTTAATTAAAACGGCGTGGCGACTCTCATAATTTTAATGTCGTTAAGAATATTCCTTTGTAAATAAAAATAATCACAAGATACTTCCCAGCGTCGCTTCATCGGAAAAGGGGTATTCACGTGGGGACTCTGCTGGGGACTGCTTTAAAACTTTTCAAACTTAGTGGGGTCTAAATTTCGTTCACTCATGATGTTGCCATGTTCTCACATGCACCTTACACTTGCCATGTTTACACATGCACACCTGCCATGTTTACACATTGCACACACCGTCATGTTTACACATGCACACACACTTGCCATGTTACACATGCCCACACACTTTGCATGTTTACACATGCTCACACCTGCCATGTTTACACACATGCCAACCCCGCGCACTCCGCCATGTTAATACTTGTACCTTGTACCTTGTACCATGTACCCTTGTTATCTTCGCTTTAGTTTTAGGGTCAAACAAAACTCTGCTATGCTCCCTTGTACATTATTCCTCTCTCTCTCTATCTCTCTCCTCTCTCTCTACATTGCATTGCATCATCCTAACATCAAAAACTTCTCTCTTTTCTCCTTAAAAAGAATTAGTTTCTTGCCACACACTGCCACTAGTCCGTGTCAGCATGCACAGGTCCCCATTACCCGGAGTATTCGATGTGCAGGAATTTGTGCGCTATTGTCGCCCTCTTTTCGAGTCACTCGTCTACTCCACTCACCGTGTACGGTGGGAACCTTTTACCTAACCCGTGTCAACCCACACTAGTATAGGTATCACACCTAGGTTTTGACCGGTTGGTTTGGCTAGCTTTTTCTTAATAGTCAATTAACGTGCTGTCTATGTCGAGTCCCCCAAGTCAATGATGAATCGAGATCTTTGAGAGAAAGTGCACAAAAAAGTGATTTCCCGTACAAGGGACGTGCCATGGCGAGATGAGTGTTTTATTGTCAAGATCTCCGCTCATCATAACTTGCGTAGGATGCAACATAGACATCACGTTAAATGCCTTTAAGGAAGGGTTTAGTCGTAGGATCCGATGGTTGTGGAAGCCGCTTGCCCTATAGGACCCTCGCCCAAATTGTCCGTTTGGGGGTGTGCAATACAGGTGAAAAACGAGGGGTCTATAGACGTAATGATGGCCTCCACTGATCGTAGTCTTCTAACTAGTTGCGAAAAAGGGGTATCCCTTCCAACCAATTAGGATGTAAAATAACGTATGTTTTTGTGTAAATTAAAATATACTTTGCATGAGCCTTCCCCCTCTCCTAAAGATCCATTGCCCTTCAACCTTTCAGCAAAGCAAGTTTGGATCCGTTCGGGTGGTCGACTACAACGTGAAGCTTCTACTCCGTCCACGTTCTCAGTCTCGTCATCAGCAATGTCAACTCCTGCTTCAGCTTCAGCCTCTGCTCCTCCTGCCAGTGCCGCCGAGCTCAACACCGAGGCTGCTCTCAATGGTATCCCCCCAAGCCTCCAGAACTTCCTCGCCGTTCTCGAAGCAAAGATCAAGAATCTCGAGGAAAGCAACAAGGCGCTGGAGGATCAGAACAAAAACAGTTGAAGGGTCACATTCAACAAAAGGGGACTAAACTGGTGCCCGATGGAGAGAATTTCATTTATGTCGAGGATGAAGAGGTCAATACCAATTGTCCCCCCAACACCAATACTGCTACCTTCCCATTCCCAAGCTACCGCAATGTTCCAACCTCCTTCTCTCTACACCCAACAAGGTTTCACTACCATGAGCAAGAACAAGGCTGTCTATGAACCTTCCCCTGAACTGCTTGGGCGGCTACCTCTCCGCTAGCAAACTACCCGCACCCTCGTTGCCTCTGAGTATTGGGGTGGCCGATGCTACTGCTTCCACTACTCCTCCCGTCACTCTGTCAGAAACTATCCCCGACATCTCCAATCACCCTGTGGTTTATGGCCATGCAAGAGCAAATGCGAAAGTTGATTGAGACCGTAGATAAGCAAAGTGCACGACTACCAAGACAATCAACCTAGCCAAGTGGGGGTCTCTCCCCAAGGATTTCAAGATGCCTAAGGTGGCAATGTTTCATGGTGACTCGTGTCCTAATACTCATTTGGATAGTTATGTGTTGGCCATGAGGGCTCATGACTGCACCAACGAACAAATGGCTCGCGTATTTCATAGCACTTTGGATGGTATAGCTCTGCGTTGGTTCTTGGGTTAGAGTCAAAGCGAGAGGCAAACGTGGGATCAGATCAGCGCTATTTTCTGTGAGAAGTATCAGGCTAACTTGGATTGGCATGTGAATCGAACGGATCTTGAGAACACAATGCAAAAACCGGCGAGGCTATTTATGATTTTACAAGAGGTGGAACCATCGGTTGTGTGAGGTCCAATACCCACCAAAGGCGAAGGAACAGAAACAGATTTTCTACAAGTGCTTGCTACCGGAGATGAAAAAGCAGCTATAGGTAATGGTTACTTCCCTGATTGCGGGAAATGGTTGACTGCGGAGTAAAGGTACGAAGCAGGGTTCACTGGGATTGTGCCGCCAAAGGAAAGTCCAAAGACCAACAACAACAACTCCTTCCGCTATAAGGCTCCTACTGCGCCTGCGCCTCCTAGGGGTGGAAAGGAGGCCGGTCGGCCAAGTGAATATGGTTCAGAAAGAGGTCCCGTTAGATGTTCAAGCCGTAACAAGGAATGGGGCTCCGCCGCAAAGAGAGAGGGAGCACTTTGACGACTTGGAATGCCTATGGGAAAGTCTTTGACGTGTTAGTCAAGAGAGTCTCATCAAGCCGTTAGAAAATTACCAAACTGCCTACCCAAGAAGTGATTTGGACGCCTCCAAGTTCTGCAAGTATCACAAGCACATCGGGCACACAACGGATGGTTGTATTCAATTGAAGCGTGTGGTACAAGGGTTGATCAATGACAAGAAGATTGGAGAAGCCAAAGGGTCCTAATGTGGTGAATAACCCTCTTCCTAGCAATGGAGGTGGGGTGAATATGGTGCAAACATGCGAGATTAGTATCCTAGAGCTCATGGATGCCCTTGACAAGATAGGGCTCACGATGGTGGATATCTTCATGGCATTGGTGACGCTAGAAATGCTTGAACCATTAGAAGGACACCTTCCCCGCCTTGGTTGCGATTTGTCGAAGTTTTGCCACTACCACAAGTGCACCGGTCACACTACCGAAGAATGTTTTGAACTCAAGAAGGCCGTGCAAGAGCTCATCCACAAGGGAGTCATCGAAGACCCTAGAGATTATGTAGCTAGCAATGTACTCATGGTAGAACTTAGTGAGATCACTGATCCGGCCGAGCCTGTTGTGGCGGACTGTGATGAGATGGGTTATATTTCAATGACTAATAATAAAGAATCTTCTTGCTACTTGTTGTCTTTAGAAGAACTAGTGAGTGAAGTCGAGTCTCTAGAGGAGGAGAGCCCCAAGCCCTCTCAACCTCTTTCTTGGGCCGAAATCTTCGAGGAGGCCGAAAAGACCGAAGCTTCGCCCCCTTGTCCTGACACGCCATTGTCTTTGGAGGAGCTACGTGCGGAAGTTTGTCTCCTTACAAGATCCGGTCAAGTGTACCAATCCGACCCGAAGGGCGTAAAGAAAATCTTTGGGAAGGAACCCGAGCAAGCCGACCTAGACAAAGAAGACCCTATCCTCACTCAACTCAAACAAACCCAAGCCCATATTTCACTATGGTCCCTACTCACCTCCTCCCTAGCCCATCGCCTCATGCTCGAGCAAAACCTCGCCGCCACCATGGTACCATCCACTATTACCCCGGAGGACGTCACCCACATGATGGTAATATCCACTATGGAAACATCATCACTTTCTCGGAGCTAGACAAGCCAGTGTTCGGAGTTGATCATAATGAGCCTTTGTACATCACTGTCGAAGTAAATGGCAAAAAGATCCCCGTGTATTCATTGACAATGGTTCTGCTATTAATATCCTGCCTTCAAGGATGATGGATGTGGTTGGCGTTCATGGTGTTGATTTACGCCCATCCAAACAAACCATCAAAGCTTATGACTCTACATGCCGCGCCGTGATAGGCGAAGTCACCTTGCCATTACCATCGGAACAAATATCCTGCCAACGACTTCCACGTCATAGACATCCCCGCAACCTTCTCACTCCTCCTCGGCCGGCCATGGTTACATCAGTCGGGCGCCTGTCCGTCTTCCCTGCATCAGTGTGTGAAGTTTCAATCCGGTAATGAAGTGACCATCATCTACAGTGATCTTGTAACTGCCCAAGGGACGGACACCAAGGGCGTTCCTGTATTACAGATTCAGCATGGGGAGGAGAGCCGACTCTCAATGGCTTCGAAATAGTCGCTCAAGCACAGATCTGCACCATCGACCTCACCAAAACAACGGACAAAGTGGCACCTGTTGTCAAGATACTGCGTAACATGGGTTTTTTACCGGGGCTGGGGCTAGGTAAGAACTTGCAAGGCCCCACAGAATTGGTTGAAGAGATTAATCATCGAGGGTTGTTTGGTCTAGGATACACCCTTACTCTTGAAGACAAGATGGAGCAACAGAGGATAGAATTGCTTAAAAGATGAAACTTCCCTACAAAAAGCCCGAAATGCGGCCATACCGTCTGTCCCTAAATAACTACTTTGTTAGGGAAGGCGAGGAGTTTTCGTGTTTGAGTTCGCAGAGCCATGGATTGACCCCACTGGGGAAGTTGCAGAAAGGGTTCGAGATTTTCAGAGATGTGGAATTCGATCGGTCCAACATGAAGCTGACTTACATGGAATATGACAAAGCCACGGCAGAATTAGAACCATCAGGCATGAGTACTCCACCAAGGTTGCAGATGACTTGGCAGATCAACTTGAAGCCGCAACCTTGACAAGCCAGCAATAGAAGCCGCAGAAACTCCAAGTTTGACTGAGACGTGGGACGGCCAATATCTGCTTCAACATCTGGGTAATCTGGGGCTGCACGAAGACTTGGTTGCCGTCATCTGGGACGATTCTGAAGATAAGGTGGACCCAAGGACATTGGTGGTACCCATGGGGGACAAGCTCAAGAATTGGTGCATCATTGGGGGACCTATAGCTACTCCGGAATTTATGGTGGGAACACTGGGGCTTACTCCTTCTCCTGTCGCCACTCCTGCAGCATCTCCTGTCACTCACCAAAATCCCCGTCCCCAGAGTCTAGTGTTTTACATTTTGAATTTGAGTCTTCCTCTAAGTCTGACGACCTTACGTCTGAAGACTATGATCTTGTTGCAAACGCTATTTTCCCGTTTGCCATGAATGAAACCCTCGACCTTCCGAGTATCCCTCCATAGTCACTCTCTTAACTGATAAATGGCTAATAATCAAACTAATGATATACACTTAGTTAATAATGATTCATTAGAAGAGGCAGACACAAACACATTAAACGATGAATACATTAAAGAGATTTCAGAACAGGTTATTAATCAAAAAGAATCTCGAGCCCAAGCTGCCGATGAGGTGTTAACATACGTGAATTGGGGGACCGAAGCCGAGCCTAAGGAAACGCAGATTGGAAGCTTCTCAGCGGAGCCGAAAGGGAAGCATTGATTGAGCTACTCAAAGAATACGTGGATGTGTTTGCATGGTCGTATAGGGACATGCCGGGGCTCGACAACTCGATCGTAGAGCACAGAATCCCGACAGCACCAAACGCTAAGCCAGTCAAGCAAAAACTGCGCCGCATTAAGCCGGAATGGTCTTTACAAGTGAAGGAAGAGATTGAGAAACTACTCCGTGTGGGTTTCATCAGGGTGATCGAATATCCAACTTGGTTATCAAATCTGGTGACTGTCAAGAAATCCAACGGTAAAGTCAGAGTATGTGTGGATTTTCGGGATCTCAACAAAGCTACGCCAAAGGATGACTTCCCCTTGCCAAAATCGACATGTTGGTGGATGCGACCGCCCATTATGAGGTCAAGTCGTTTGTTGACGGGTTTGCCGGCTATAACCAATCAAGATGGCCGAGAAGACCAAGAAGAAAAAAACAGCTTTCACCACCCCATGGGGGACTTTTTGCTATACCGTCATGCCATTTGGGCTGAGGAACGCTGGGGCTACCTACCAACGGGCAGTTACAACTTTATTCCACGATATGATCCACAAGGAGATTGAGGTGTACGTGGATGACATGATTATACATTCAAAAGGGTCTGGGGGCCAGCACTTGATAGATCTCAGAAAATTCTTCAACAGGTTGAGAGAGCACGCCATGCGTTTGAACCCGGCAAAATGCACCTTGGAGTTCGTAGAGGGAAAGTATTGGGTTACATGGTCACCGAAAATGGGATCGAAGCCGACCCAAGGAAGATTCAAGCCATCCTGGAGATGAAGCCACCCCGTACCGAGACAGAGATAAAGGGATTCATGGGACGCCTGCAATACATCAGTCGGTTTATCAATCAGCTGACCACCATCTGCGAACCGATTTTCAAGCTAATGAGGAAAACAGCCAGTGTGGAGTGGGATCATGACTGTCAGATAGCCTTCGAAAGGATCAAACAATATTTGGTGAATACCCCAATCCTGCGCCCGCCGCATAAGGAGAAGCCGTTGCTACTATACTAAACTGTGACAGATACCGCCGTCGGAGCCATGTTAGCACAAGAAGCCAAAGATTTAGGAGAGATCCAAGGTGAAGAAAGAGACAACGGATTTTCGTGCAGCGCACGTGCAGAATTCGTGCAATGCACGTGCAGGCTTGGTGGAGCACACGTGCAGATTTCGTGCAGTGCAGATTCTTCGTGTGGAAGTCGTGCAGAGATCTGAGAGCTTCTAGGGTTTATGGTTGAAGCAAGACACGTGCCAAATTGGTCAACGATCGTGCGGAAGATCAGAAAGTCCGAAAAGTTCGTTTGTTTCTTATGAGATCTGCAGAAATTTGAGGTGGAATTTGGAGATGCAGAGATCAAGATGGATCTGGAGGTGTTCAAGGGATTTTAGGGCAGTCAAGGTGGTTGGAAAAAATATGAAAGAAAGGAGTTTGCATCAGGCACTTGCGTAAGCAACCGACGATGCAAAGGTGAGTGGTATAAGCCGGTTTGACCACGTGAGAAGAGGACGACTTCTCGCAAACGACGAATGGGGAGTTAGGAGGATGTTGTACTCTACCGACAACATCAATTTCGTTCCGGGGGGAGTAAGAGGCGTAACGACCGGCCTATTGGTGTAAAAGGGAGAGACATCAATAAACGGTGTGTTAGGGTGGAGAGGTGACAATATGTAGCTGATCAGCAAGGAGACAGTCACAAGTACCTAACAGAGAGCGAGAAAAGCTACAAGACAAGAAGACAATGCAAGAAGCAAGGTGTGTCCGAGTTTCATGGGGAGTATTGCAAGGTGAGTGGATCTAGGAGGGAGAAAGCGAAGTTAGTCTTGCAATTAAATCAAGGTAGAAGTTGATTTGGGGAGGCAAGAAGGATCTAACACGGAGAGGTTGAAGCGTCGCTTGGTTTCAACTCGCCTTATTACTTGAGCGTGGAGGCTTAACATGGTGGTAAAATATTTGGTGGATCATTCTCTGGTGGGAGTATGATAGGAGCATGTCACAATGGTGGTTTATGTCTCCAGGTGGGAGATTGTTGGGATGGAGTCAAAACCAAGGAGAAGGTCAAAACCGCGGAGAAGCGAGGAGTCGAAACCGGGACTGACAACCAGTGGGCGACCGCCCGTAGAGGGGGTGGGCGACCGCCCACCTCGGAAGAATGTCGGGGACGGGCTTGGTTGGCGTGCAATAGGAGTTGACCAAGGAAACTAAACATTAATGTGCTTCCTGGTGTGCACGTGTCCATGGTGGAAAAATAAAGGAATTAGTTTCCTGGTATTTTGGGTTTCCTTTTACCAATAATAAATATACTCCTTCCGTCTCAAGGACTCCGGGTAAATTAGGTTTTGATCAGGATTAGGTTTTGTATCCCTATAAATAAATTGTGACTACTACCATAATATTTTGTACCCAAAAAGGAGGAAGTTAGGATATCAAGGAGGGCCACAAAATAGTGTCTAGGAGGGGGCCGGGGCCTAGGAGAGCCATGGGGGGCGATCCTACAACGGCCATATGACCGTGTGTTGTGTGTTCTTGGGGAGGTGAGATAATATATACTCCCTCCGTCCCAGCTCACTTGAGACTTTTTGACCAAAATTGGTCAACTTCAGGTCGGTTTGACCAACACTTTATAGAAATATTTATGTTCCAAAAAAAATTCAAAAATTGTTATTGAGAGGATTTTTAATGGTGATCATTTTACATTTTTTTAATTTTTATTCGGATCATAAATATTTCTATAAAGTGTTGGTCAAACCGACCTTAAGTTGACTAATTTTGGTCAAAAAGTCTCAAGTGAGCTGGGACGGAGGGAGTATGAGAGATTGCTCATGGAGAGTTACTATGCTAGATCTGTGTGAGTAAATATGTAAAGTTGTAATCCTTCATATATTATTATAGTGATATCCTGGCTTGGGGCCTCCGGATGTAGCCACGAGGGGGGTGGTGAACCGGGTTAACAAATTATGGTGTTCTTGTTCTTTCATATTATCATGTGTTGATTATTTTCTCCATATTAATGACTGCTAGTATGGGCTAGTGGATGCGGTGATCCCCCAATTCCCCAACATAAAATGACAAAGAATCTTTACTATTCTTCTCACTCATTCTCTTTTCTGCTTATTTTTATACTCACAACACCAATCAACTTACTATTACCTCCCACCCATTATCTCTCCTACTTTACTTTTATACTCGCAATACTTGAATTACTTCCATAATTTCTTAGTATCCGTTCAAATGAATGGGTCTACGTATATTCTGAGACGGAGTGAATAATTAGGGATGGCAACGGGTCGGGTTCGAGTCGGATCAGGACCTATCCGAACCCGATCCGAACTATACACATGCATGACCGAACCCGATCCGATCCGAACTGTCATGATTCGTGATCCGACCCGCGATCCGATCCGATCCGCGACCCGATCTCTGCTCCGACCCGAGACCTGATCCGAATCTGTGACCCAAGAACAAGAACATTCCCAGAACAAGAACATTTCCTAGAACAAGAACAAGAACCAGAACCAGAACAAGAGCAACATCAAGTCAACTGGGATTAAACCCTAATTTGAGAGTGTTGGACTGAATTGAACAAGTAACATCACAGATTCACAGTACAAAAAAGGCAAATTAAACCCCTATTTGACCTTCACACAACATTGAGTAATCTATACGAATTGAATCCCTAAATTTGAAACAAATTAAACCCTAATTTGAGGGGTGAGAGCTGAAAGTAACTTACCTTGGTAAAGAGCAGGTGAGGATGCTGTAGTGGATGGCGACGGAGACGAGGGCGGCGACGTAGACGGCAACGTCGAATAGAGAAAGACGAGGAGAAGGAGAGCCAAGAGAAGAGCGAATGGCGTCACCGTCACAGACACCGGCACAGGCAACGACAACTGCGCATAGAGAGAGAGAGAGTCATGAACGTCGCAGAGAGAGAGAGAGAGAGTAGGGAACGTCGTTGCTGGGAGAGAGAGGGGGGTCGGCGGCGAGACTGAGGGAAATAAAAAAATAAACCTAGATTTTTTCTTATATAGGGAGGGTGTGTGTGTATTTTCTATAACATGAGGGGGGTAGTAGTAAAATTTAAAATTTAACATGTTCGGGTCGGATCGGGTCGGATCGGATCGGATCAGGGGGTTCTACCGAAACCGATCTGAACCCGATCGGATCTTTAAAAATGCAAACCATATCCGAAATTTTCGGATCGATTTCCCTTCGGTACGGAACGGGTTCGGTCAAATTGCCATCCCTAGGAATAATTGTCTACATCAGAAATTTAGCATTTCAGAAAGGGTTAATTACAATTTAGGGTCTGAACTCCATAGGGTGTTCCCCAAGCGGGGCTCAAACAATTTTTTTAGCGAATCGGGGCTCAATAAATGTTTTTTCATCAATTGGGGCTTTTTAACGGAACCCATTAGAAATCCTGTTAAATGCCCATGTGCCATGCACGTGATCGATGGATTGGTTAGATTGAAGTTCATAATATTTTATAAGGGTTTTAAATCAAATTCCTAAATATAAAGGGTTGAGAATTGTTTTTAAAGGAAATTAATCTTGATATTAAAGATATTAAATCATCAAAATTTAAGTAAATTATAGTAAATAATTAAATAATAAATTTTAAAAATAAATTTCGGCATCAACTATTATTTTAATATACTTTAAAATTTTAATTACTCCCCCTGTCCCAGAAAGATAGTCTCACTTTTTTTTTTGTTACTACGAAGGAATTTTGAACAATAATTAAAGTTACTTTTATTTATTGTAATGAAAATGTAAATATTGTTATTGATACACCATTATAAATACTATCAATATCAATTTTTAGATTCACATTAAGATAATTAAAAATAGCCTTAATAATTGCTCAAAGTTCCTTCGTAGGCACAACGAAAAAAGTGGGACTATCTTTCCAGGACAAAGGTAATATTTTATATAAACTATAATTCCGGGAAAAGTACTAAATCTTTAAAAAAAAAAAAAAAAAATAATAATGAATAACAAGGAGTAAATAAAAAATATTTTACCCTTAAAAGAAAAAAGAAAAAGAAAAAAACCACACTCAATTTATCAACACAAAAATTCATATTTTCTCATTCACTTCATCTTCCCCACAGCCTTCACATTAGTAACACCATTACACCAAACCGGTGCCCATCTCGCCATCATGCTATTCACCAACGGACAATGATACACATAGGGAAAACTCAAAGGGAAAACTCATAGGGAAACATTTTAAACCGTTAGATGAGTTTTTATTAGTGGGGCTCACAAACATTTATTACAATCCAACGGATTATAGTGTTTCACTATGAGTTTTCCATTTGAGTTTTCACTATACATACCATTATCCTTCACGAAATGCTCTCTCCAATGTATCATCATGCTTTCCAATCCAGCAAAAATCAAACCCAAAACCCTGAACGAGTTTCCAATTTCTGGACCCATATACCGCCGCAGTTGAGAACCCGGTTGATTCGAAGCTTTAGATTGTCTCCTGCTCTACTGCTCGGACTCCCTCAACTGTACGGTTCGTACCGTTCAATCCATCGCAATAGCATCGGCTACCCAGATCCGATGTAGTACTCGAGGATCTCGCTCCAGTTCGGCGAAGTGGGTAGGTTATAAGAGTTGGCAATTAGTCTTCTTCTATCTGAGTTTGTGTGGGATTGTTATGGTAAAGCTTCAATATCATTTGAGTTTGTTGAATTTCCTTATTTTGCCAAGCAATGAAGTTCATGATTTTGAGTATTTTGATTTGATTTTGGATGATTTGTTTTAATGGTGGGTGACGGGTTTGATAGAGTATAGGATTATTGGTGATGATGGCGGGGGACGGTGGCGGTGAAAGTAAGTGGTGTGGCCGGAGGGATTCTGAGATTTTACAGTTGGCGTCGTCCGTTGGCGTCCTCATATTGGCCGGTGGGTTTAAAGTGGATCATTCTGTGAAGAAGAAAGGGATAGTATTTATAGAACGACCCAGATTTTCATAAAGTAAATAAATCCATAAAACATGGAAATACCAATAGTTGTCTTACAAAATCCAACTTAAACAGCCCAACGGCTAGTCTCCAATCATCAATTCAATAATAAATGCGGAAGCGAAATTAAATACTAAGTCTTCAAGCCAGTATAACCACTAGCTAAACAAAATAAACTATAAAGTCTTAATGTAACTGACACGGACAGCTTCATCTAGCGATCCGTCTACTTCTTTAAGTCGTTACCTGAAAAAGATTATTAGAGAAAGGGTGAGCGAACAATGCTCAGTAAGTTCATACGGACTTCTCTGATAGCTAAGGAGAAGTGACCGAAAGAACGGACTCAATTGATAATTCCAAAGATCAGATATCAGTTCAAATACTAACTGCATATAACGAATACAGTTAACTACCCAAAGATTAGCGGTCCTATTTCCATTCCGTCAATTCCAAGTTCCAAACACCTTTTCAGGGTGTCACACCTTTTCAGGGTGTTAAGTGAATAAGAGACCTTACACCTTTTCAGGGTGCTCCCTTATTTAGAGTTATCATGATAATCTAGAGTTCCACAAAGTCTAAGTTATACATAGTTAACTAGACTTATTTCCATTAGTCCATTTCCTAGGACAGTTTCCACATTAGTCCTTTTCAGGGACTGGTTAGTCCTTTTCAGGGACTATACAGCTACACCTGTTGCAATTAGATATAGCATACTTTCCACAATAGTGTTCCCTAAATGAGAGCACAAGCAATTTCAAATATTCTAAGATTCCCTACGACCAAAACTTGTCATAGGTAAGATATACAAAAGACGTTCATTAACGTGGAGTTCAAGTGCTATGGACCATATAGCATTCATGAAAGAATTATAGAGTTCCAATGAATAAAGAATTCAAGATACTTAGGAACGTAATCCCTTACCTTGCTAGCGTTGACTTCTAGCGGGTTCTTTGCGTACAATCTACAATCACGTAAAGATACTATTTTTAGGACAAGAACAATATTTATCCCCGTCCCCAATTCCTTTTCTGACTTTGACCTTTTGAGTTTACTTCTTAAACTCCTTCTTAAGGTTCTTGTTTTAGTTTAGGGTTTAACTCACCCGTCATATCTTCCCAACACATCTTTAGGTTTACGTAAAAGCTTACTACCAATCCAAGTGTCTTACGTTGACCCTATTTTATGAAAGTACTATTCACCGTGTTGACTTACTATTCTCAGCGTTGACTTTCACACATTAAGACACCTTGAACTACACACACAAAACCCTAAAGCACAAACCCTAACTTGTGACACACTCACATCGCACGCACAGACACACACACGGCACATACACACACACTGTACACACACACACGCACAAACACACACACACAGACACACACCCACACACGCAGAAACACACACACACAGACGCACGCACACACACACACAAACACACACACAGACGCACACACACACACACCAACAGCCGCCAGTCGACGCCATAGCCAGCCACCGCCGCTGCCACTGCCGCCGCCGTGTCGTGGTGGTGGTGGTGGTTCATGCATGCATGTCAATACTATTACCATCTTTTCCATTAACTAGGTTTTCAACAATTAACAATAAACCCTAGTTTATCAATTTAGGGTTAGGGTTCTAAGTTTTGTTTCATCATTCCTAGGCGATACCCAACCCAAGAATAAATATTTAGGGGTGAAAGAATTACCTTTGAAGGGGTTGAATCTTCTTCTTCTCCTTCGCTCTTTCTCCTCTCTTCTTCTTCTTCCTCTCTCTCTCTCCCGCCTCCTCTCTCTCTTTTTCTTTAGGGTTTTTGATTGACTCAAAATAATAGGGAGAGAGTTAAAGAATTGTTTAAATACTTAGGTTTCCTATTCCAAAAAGGTCTTCCAAGGTTAACTAGATTGGGCCCTCCTTTATTAGCCCAACTCGTTAATTAATTAATGAGCCCAATCGCAATATTAATATAAAAGCATACTAACAATAATAATAATGGGCCAAAAAGGCCGGTTATTACACTCTTCCCTCCTTAATAGGGTTTGGTCCTCCAAACTAAACGTACCTTAAGCAGCGAATAACTCGGGGTATGCTTCTCGCATCTCACTCTCGAGCTCCCACGTCGCTTCCCTTTCTGAGTGATTGCTCCATTGAACCTTTACGTAAGGAATCACCCTCTTCCTCAGGGTTTGATCCTTGCGATCCACTATCTTTACCGGTGCTTCGTCATAACTCAGGTCGGCACGCATCCTCAGTTGCTTGTATTCAATTGCATGGCTTGGGTTAGGAATATACTTCCTTAACATAGATACATGAAACACGTTGTGAACTCCTGCTAAAACAGGCGGTAAAGCTAACTTGTATGCTACGGTCCCAACTTGTTCTAAGATTTCAAATGGTCCCACATATCTCGGACTCAGCTTCCCACGGATTCCGAATCTCATCACTCCTTTGGTTGGCGAAATCTTCAAAAAGACATGGTCGCCCAGTTGGAACTCTAAATCGCGTCTTCGATGATCAGCATACAATTTCTGTCGGCTTTGCGCGGTTACTAACCATTTTCTAATTTGTAGAACCTTGTCGGCAGTCACTTGCACAAGTTCTAGTCCGGTTATCTTTCTCTCACAAACTTCGTCCCAACACGTCAGTGATCTACGCTTTCTCCCATACAACACTTCGTACGGTGCCATACCAATGCTAGCATGAAAACTATTATTATAAGCGAATTCTACTAACGGCAAGTGTTCATCCCAAGTTCCTTGCCAATCCAATGACGTAGCTCTCAACATATCCTCCAGCGTTTGAATAGTTCTTTCTGATTGCCCATCGGTCTGCGGATGGAAGGCTGTACTCATTGTCAACTCGGTACCCAACGCCCCTTGCAGACTCTTCCAGAATTTTGATGTAAACCTAGCGTCTCTGTCGGACACAATCGAGACTGGTATTCCATGCAATTTCACAATCTCATCTATGTAGAGTTTTGCCAACTTTTCCAGTGAATCGCTTACCTTTATTGCCAGGAAATGAGCAGATTTGGTGAGTCGGTCAACTATCACCCATATTGCGTTATACCCTTTCAGCGTCCTTGGCAAACCCACTACTAAATCCATCGCGATATGCTCCCACTTCCATTCGGGAATAGGCAGTGTCTGAAGCAATCCTGCCGGTCTCTGGTGTTCACTTTTCACTTGCTGGCATACTAAACATCTTGAAACGAACTCAGCTATTTCTCCCTTCATATTGTTCCACCAGAATAATTCCCTTAGATTCCTATACATCTTCGTGTTCCCAGGGTGTACAGAAAATCTCGAACAATGGGCTTCTTTCAAAATTTCCCTCTTGATATCCTCATTATTAGGTACACATACTCTAGACTGATACCTCAGGATTCCATCTTCTCCTACACGAAATTCCTTCGCCTTCCCATTAGCTATACTTTCCAGTACCTTCCTTAATTCTTCGTCTCTTCCTTGAGCTTCTTTAATCCTATCCATAAGCGTTGGCTGGACGTTCATTTGAGCCAAATACCCTTTAACCTCAACTTCTAGGTTAGTAATCTCCAAACGATCCCAAATATTCTTCTCCCTAGAAATCAATGTGGCTAGCGTCCCACGATTCTTTCTACTCAACGCGTCTGCCACCTTATTGGCCTTGCCAGGGTGATATAAGATCGTACAATCATAGTCCTTCAGCAATTCTAACCATCTCCTCTGTCTCATGTTGAGTTCTTTCTGCGTAAAGATATACTTAAGGCTTTTATGAACCGTGAAAATCTGACATGTAACCCCATACAAGTAATGTCTCCAAATCTTCAGGGCAAATACCACAGCTGCTAATTCTAAGTCATGCGTAGGGTAATTCTTCTCATGGTTTTTCAACTGCCTGGATGCATAAGCTATCACCTTATCATTTTGCATTAATACGCAACCTAATCCTTTAAGTGAAGCGTCACTATAAACCACAAATCCTTCGGTGCCTGATGGTAGTGCAAGAACTGGTGCAGATACCAAACGTCGTTTTAATTCCTCGAAACTTTTTCACATTCATCAGACCAAACGAACTTGGCTCCTTTCTGCGTCAACTTAGTTAGTGGTAAGGACAACTTAGAGAACCCTTCCACGAATCTCCTATAATAACCTGCCAGTCCCAAGAAACTCCTTATTTCACTTACTGACGTTGGTCTCTCCCAATTTACAATAGCCTCTATTTTTGTTGGATCCACAGCAATCCCATCTTTCGACACCACATGCCCTAGGAATGCCACTTCCTCCAACCAAAATTCACATTTCTTAAATTTGGCATACAACTTTTGTTCCCGTAGGATTTGTAACACTAACCTCAAATGTTCCTCATGTTCCTTCTTAGTCTTTGAGTATACCAAAATATCATCGATGAATACAATCACACACGTATCTAAGAACTCTTGAAATATTCTATTCATTAGTTCCATAAACGCTGCCGGTGCGTTAGTTAATCCAAACGGCATCACCACAAATTCATAATGACCATATCTAGTTCTAAAAGCAGTCTTTGCTACATCTTCCTTCTTTACTCTTAGCTGGTGATAACCAGATCTCAAATCTATCTTGGAGAAGTAACATGCTCCACGAAGCTGATCGAACAAGTCATCAATTCTCGGCATCGGATACTGGTTCCTTATCGTCACACGATTTAATTCCCTATAGTCGATGCACAACCTCATCGTCCCATCCTTCTTCTTTACGAATAAGACCGGTGCGCCCCATGGCGAAACACTTGGTCGAATCAATCCTTTGTCCATCAACTCTTGTAATTGCTCCTTCAATTCTTTTAGCTCTAGGGGAGCCATTCTATATGGTGCCCTCGATATTGGTGTAGTTTCTGGTACCAAATCGATGGAAAACTCAACTTCTCTCTCAGGTGGTACCCCAGGTAAATCTTCTGGAAATACATCCTTGAAGTCCTTTATTACTGAGAGTGATTCTATAGTTACCTCTCTGGCATCAGTGGTACTCACGTACGCCAGAAATCCTCCACTTCCCTTCCTTAGCATCCTACGCGCCTTCATAACCGAAATGATGTTCGATGGAGCCTTAGGTCTCGTACCTTTAAAGCAACACTCTTCTCCAGAAGGTAGCTTGAACTTAACCTCTTTTCTAAAGCAATCTATATGAGCATGATAGGCTGCTAACCAATCCATCCCTAAGATCACATCAAACTCATCCATCTTCAAACTAATAAGGTCGACTTCGAATTTCCTACCGTTCAATTCTACAGGGCATCCCTTATATACTGAAGTAATAGAAATTGAGTCTTTATTCAACGTATCTACTACTAACGAATGCTCTAGTACTTCAGGGACCAATTTCAGTTTATTTGCTAGATGAGTGCTTATCACAGAATGAGTAGCGCCAGAATCAATCAATGCACGAACATTACGAGAGTAGAGTTGTATCGTACCTGCCACGAGATCATTAGTGGCGCGTGCATCCTTAACTGTCATAGTGAAGACACGTCCATTACCTCCACCTTTTCCCTTATTGTCGTCCTTTACTCCTTTGGCCTTGTTGTCCCTCCTTAGTTCCGGGCACTTCCAATGGGGATGTCCCATCTTGTCACAATTGTAGCATTTCTTCTCCTTGTACCAGCACCCTTCAGTCTTATGCCTCCCGTCACATACTTGGCATTTTACGTCTGAGCCTTGCCCTTTGGCGTCTTCTCTTTTTCCATCTCTACGGTTGCCTTGACCTTTATTAGGGTACTTGTTAGCCATACCATCTTTCTCACGATCATCACTCGTCTTGCGCTTGTTATCCTCATTCTTATTCCAGCTTCCTTTGGTATGTTCCTTTTCAGCCGTCTTCTTCCTTTCATCCTTCTTGTTTCGATAATTGTCCGCTTCAGTTTCCACAATCTTAGCTCGGTCCAACACTTGATCATACGTTGGCAACATCAGTGGGGTAATTCTGTAGCGGATTCGGTCACTCAGACCAAGTTTGAACTTCGGGCCTTTTGCTCATCATTATCGAAGAACGCTGGAGCAAACTCTAGCAATTCTGTGAACTTCTCGCAATACTCGTCCACGGTCATCCTTCCTTGGGTTAGAGTCATGAACTCTGCCACCTTAGCGTTTCGAACGCTCATTGAATAATACTTTGCATAGAAAATGCGCTTAAATCCATCCCAAGTAAGCGCAGCATCACCACGAGCCGTAGCAGCTCTCTTCTCTCCTTCCCACCATTTCAGGGCTTGTCCCTTAAGCATGAATGTGGCGAACACCACCTTTCTTTCTGGAGTACAATCCAGAGTTTCGAAAACTTTCTCCATGTCTTTCACCCAGCCTTCTGGTTTCTCACTCTTAGAGCCCGAAAATGACTCCGGATTCCGTTTCTGATAGAGTTCCAGCGGATCCCTCATAGGAACTTGTGGGTTTGCTGTGGTTGAGTCAATGCCGTCATAACTTGCCCGATGCCGGCCACGGTTTGATTCAAAGTTCTAAACAAATTTGCCATATCAGGGTCAACTCGTCCCTCGGCGTTAGCGTTTCTTCCTGATCCTCTTCCAGCCATCTGAATAAGATTATTCTTAAGTTAATATTGTAGGGGAGAACGCATTATTTACATTACACACGCATGGCTACTATGTCTAAATACTATCATACATAGGGCCGTCCCCAAAAGATAAAGTTTCTACATTAATTCCAGGTTCTAGCCATTTACTAGGCTACATTCATTCATTAGAGGTCAATTCACTGGACCCATTACTATACACAATTGGCCATCAAATTATGCCAATTACTTCTACAGTTAACTACTACTTATGAAGTCATTCACAGTTTTGTTTCAGTCATTCTACTAGACCAAAACTATTTCCACTTGGCCGTTTTTCATGAGCCATACTTCTAATTAAGGTCTTTTCTCGACCTACACTTCTTGTTCTACTAGATCACATTCCATAGTTAGACATAACGGATAACAAAGGTCAATTACTAAAGAATAAATTCAATACTTTTATTAAATGAAACTTCCAACATCCAATAGTTAAGAAAAAAAAAAAATCCAACTAAACTTCTAACTATAACTACTTACTTATACTACGAAAGAAATAAAAGAATATCTAACTCCTACTCTTTCTTCAAAGGTTCGCATTTTTTCCTTGGTCTTCCCCTAGGTCTTCCACTAGGGACCTTGGGTGCCTTCTTCGAACCTCTTGGCCTCCCTCTAGGCCTACGAACCGGTACCTCCACTATCTCTTCATCATCTTCCACCAGAATTGGGGCAGCTTCATTGCCCTCTACATTAACCTCCATTTCCTTGACTATTACATGTTCCTTAATTAGATTTCCTGCCCTCTTCCTACTCTCTTCCATCAAAGTTGCTGCCATTTGTGGGTCTACTTCCTTCAATGCAAAGTAATAGTTTCGCACATCATCACATAACATATCAGCCCACTCTCTGAATCCCATTAGTTCTTCCTTCCTTTCCTTTAATTCCTTGCTAGTGTTTCTTAGTGTTTTTTCTGCAATCAGCCACTTGTTCAAAGTAATCCTTCCTTTAGCTTGTTCCTTCTTCAGAGTCTTATTCAACTTCCTTATCCGAAGAGAGTACCTCTTAACCACTTTGGTCACGTTCTTTCCTAGCGATTTCATCTTCAAGTTCTTCTCAACTCTGTTCATGACCTACAACCATGACATTATCACAATTAGTGACCATAATCTTAATGATATAAATGATTACCAAAATATCTTTTAAACACCAACAAAATGCATCAATGTAATACTCAAGGTTCACTCCTAAGTATTTCTTTGGACTCCTAAATTGATCTCAGATTCTTTCCCAAAATAGAAGGTTCCCAATTTAGAAAGTTTCCCAAAATAGAAAGTTTCCTAAAATAGAAAGTTTCCTAAAATATAAGGTTTCCTAAAATAGAAAGTTCCACCTTAAGCAATCCTAGTACTCCTAGAATGCTCAATCAAGCCTATTCAATATCAGAGTTTCCTATCCCTTAAGTTCTAAAACCTTAGCTCTGATACCAACTGTAACGACCCAGATTTTCATAAAGTAAATAAATCCATAAAACATGGAAATACCAACAGTTGTCTTACAAAATCCAACTTAAACAGCCCAACGGCTAGTCTCCAATCATCAATTCAATAATAAATGCGGAAGCGAAATTAAATACTAAGTCTTCAAGCCAGTATAACCACTAGCTAAACAAAATAAACTATAAAGTCTTAATGTAACTGACACGGACAGCTTCATCTAGCGATCCGTCTACTTCTTTAAGTCGTTACCTGAAAAAGATTATTAGAGAAAGGGTGAGCGAACAATGCTCAGTAAGTTCATACGGACTTCTCTGATAGCTAAGGAGAAGTGACGAAAGAACGGACTCAATTTACTACCAAAGATCAGATATCAGATTAGCGTCATAGTTTCCATTCCGTCAATTCCAAGTTCCAAACACCTTTTCAGGGTGTCACACCTTTTCAGGGTGTTAAGTGAATAAGAGACCTTACACCTTTTCAGGGTGCTCCCTTATTTAGAGTTATCATGATAATCTAGAGTTCCACAAAGTCTAAGTTATACATAGTTAACTAGACTTATTTCCATTAGTCCATTTCCTAGGACAGTTTCCACATTAGTCCTTTTCAGGGACTGGTTAGTCCTTTTCAGGGACTATACAGCTACACCTGTTGCAATTAGATATAGCATACTTTCCACAATAGTGTTCCCTAAACGAGAGCACAAGCAATTTCAAATATTCTAAGATTCCCTACGACCAAAACATGTCATAGGTAAGATATACAAAAGACGTTCATTAACGTGGAGTTCAAGTGCTATGGACCATATAGCATTCATGAAAGAATTATAGAGTTCCAATGAATAAAGAATTCAAGATACTTAGGAACGTAATCCCTTACCTTGCTAGCGTTGACTTCTAGCGGGTTCTTTGCGTACAATCTACAATCACGTAAAGATACTATTTTTAGGACAAGAACAATATTTATCCCCGTCCCCAATTCCTTTTCTGACTTTGACCTTTTGAGTTTACTTCTTAAACTCCTTCTTAAGGTTCTTGTTTTAGTTTAGGGTTTAACTCACCCGTCATATCTTCCCAACACATCTTTAGGTTTACGTAAAAGCTTACTACCAATCCAAGTGTCTTACGTTGACCCTATTTTATGAAAGTACTATTCACCGTGTTGACTTACTATTCCCAGCGTTGACTTTCACACATTAAGACACCTTGAACTACACACACAAAACCCTAAAGCACAAACCCTAACTTGTGACACACTCACATCGCACGCACACACACACACACACGGCACATACACACACACTGTACACACACACACGCACAAACACACACACACAGACACACACCCACAAACGCAGAAACACACACACACAGACGCACGCACACACACACACAAACACACACAGAGACGCACACACACACACACCCAACAGCCGCCAGCCGCCGCCATAGCCAGCCATCGCCAGCCGCTGCCACTGCCGCCGCCGTGTCGTGGTGGTGGTGGTGGTTCATGCATGCATGTCAATACTATTACCATCTTTTCCATTAACTAGGTTTTCAACAATTAACAATAAACCCTAGTTTATCAATTTAGGGTTAGGCTTCTAAGTTTCGTTTCATCATTCCTAGGCGATACCCACCCAAGAATAAATATTTAGGGGTGAAAGAATTACCTTTGAAGGGGTTGAATCTTCTTCTCCTCCTTCGCTCTTTCTCCTCTCTTCTTCTTCTTTCTCTCTCTCTCTCTCTCGGCTCTCTCTCTCTCTCCCGCCTCCTCTCTCTCGTTTTCTTTAGGGTTTTTGATTGACTCAAAATAATAGGGAGATAGTTAAAGAATTGTTTAAATACTTAGGTTTCCTATTCCAAAAAGGTCTTCCAAGGTTAACTAGATTGGGCCCTCCTTTATTAGCCCAACTCATTAATTAATTAATGAGCCCAATCGCAATATTAATATAAAAGCATACTAACAATAATAATAATAGGCCAAAAAGGCCGGTTATTACAATTTACTTCATCTTCCCCTCATTTTCATAATCTTACTTTTTACCCCCTAAAACGTGAAGTCAACTTCAAACTAATTGAGTTGTTATTCATGTGCCGGTCACATGGTCACTTAACAGGATTTCTAACGATTTCTGTCAAAAAGCCCTAGATTGATGCAAAAAAACCGCATTGAGCCCTGAATCGCTAAAAAAATTTGTTGGAGCCCCGCTTGGGGAACACCCTATGGAGTTCAGGCCCTAAATTGTAATTAACCCTTTCAAACGACAGACAGGTCGAGCACAACACTAAGTCATACGGGCCAACCCGACCCATGAGCCCACAGCTAGCCCAACCCATGAGCCAACAAGCCTGCAGGCTGGGCCGGGCCTAGCATTTTTTTCATTTGGGCTACTAACTAGTCCACAGGCCTCCAAACACATCAGCCCACCTTTTGTAATTACCATTACTCTGAAACAGTATAAAATGTCTGCAATATAACTCACAACTACAGTATGAACTATACAATCTGTACATGTTTGAACTTCAAACTTTGTAATTAGGTAAAAATAAAAATGCATACTATTTGTTTTTTTTTAAAAAAAATAAAAAAAAAATCCTTGACAGTATCTTTACCAGTAGCATAAGAACAAGAGCAAGAGAAACAAGGATTTCACTACTCTACACTAATGTTCAATGTGGTTTGGCATTGTTGGAGTTTTCCTAAACGCGTGTTTCCGGCATCTTTCAAATATGCTGTCGTATATCAGATCGAAATTAACTCCCGCTCTCTCCCTATTTACAATGAAAAGAATATGATCACCTTCCACAATCTTGTAATACCTGCAACAGCCGATCAAATATCAAATTTTTTGCTAGTAAGCCCCAGATTCGCTCTCCAAGTGTCATTATTGTAATAGATTATCAAAAATTAATAAAAACCAACATCTATATCGAAAAAAAAGGATATATCTTGACAACCAAATATGCATTTTTTTTTCCAAACTCAAAGAAAAAAAAAACAGGCTGAACAAGTGTGAAATATGCAGTATTATGTAGCAGAAAGAATACTCTTTTGTATGCTACCATGTCCAATAAATAGCATAAAGATAACCAAGTGTTACGTAAATGATTTCCTAGGAAGATTTTTTTTCAACTTATGAGGTGTATATCTGTTTTTACGTACCAAATTCCTGGTTCCAATGGGTGGCATTCTGAATCTTTGACAACAAGCCGACTAGGATGCTCCACAGGTAGACGTGGGTGAGTCATAGATACGGTGTTTAGTGCTCCATCGTTGTCCCACCAATCTTCATCCCTGCAAGTTCATTTAATTTACATGAAGCTTAAGTCATATGGAGGAATACAACACGGGAATTTTTCAAATCCAATGAGACCCAACTCCTTAAATATAGAGATTAACAAGCTAGAATTTAGCTCGAGTTATGTTTGACTCAGCCTTGATAAGTATATAACCCGAGCCTAAATGTGATCTTTAGGCTAGATGAAATAAATGAGACGGCTTGGACCTTTCAGGCTAAAACCTAACAAGCTCATTAAAGCAAATTATAGTGCTCTAACATATACATATTGTAATAACCGGAATTTTTTTTTTTTTTTAATTTATTTTCGGTTTACTAATTTAATTAAACAATAATTAGAGTTATAAAGTAATTGAAAGAAGTGGGCCCAAGGAATATGGATTGGCCCGAAAATTTATATTAGTAAACCCAACCCAATTAATTTTACCCAAGACTATAAATACTTTGGTTAGTGAAAAATTTAGGTTTTACTTCTTAATTAACAAAAACAACAAAACACAAAACCCTAAACCTAACCTAGCAGCAGCCGCACCAAGGAAGGAGGGAGAAGAAAAATTTCCGCCATTGTTGTTGAAGATTAATCCGTTCTAACTCAAGGTAATATCAAAACTCACATCCTAAAATTTATTTCATTGATTTTGGATTATTAAAACTTAATCTATGCATGATTTAAGAATATGAACATTAGGGTTTTTGCATGGTAGAGATTTAATGGCAAATCTTAGAAAGAGTGATTGATTTGATCTATATGATATGCTAAAAAGATGACCCCAATGTTAGTTTAATTTTAAGATTGATTTTACAATCATGATTTGAATTGATTTATATTATGCAATGCTTGGAAATTGAACATATAAATCATTGAGGTTGAATTGGGTTTATCAAAAGAAGAAAAAATATGGATTTTCCCCCATGAACACCTTCGGCCGAATGGCCCTAGGCCATTGGAAATTATTTTGTTGAGTTAAATGATCCTCGTTAAGTGTATTGTAAATAATATTGATGTTTGGGAATTTAGAAAAATTTAAAGAATTCAAAAATTGATCAAATCAATGGATTTTGGATCATACATGTTTCGGCCATGGTGATGAATTATGAGTGTTGAATTCGGTTTGTGAAAGTTAAGAATTGGAACGGGAAGTTAGTATTTTCGTTAAGTTATAATAAAAAGAAAACGAAATCTTTATAAGAATCGTTAAAAAGTTAGAAAACTAACTTGAGGAAATAGAATAAGTACTTGGAAGACCTTGAAAGTTAAAAAGTTAACGAGAAAGGAAAAGATTAGAAATTTCAGTTAGTTTCCTAACGGAAAGGGACTAAACTGAAAAGGAATTAAAGTTAAAAGAAATAAAAAGGGAAACTTTGAAGTTAGAGGGGCCTAAGTGATTAAAAATAGAAACTTAGGGGACCTTATGAACAAAACCAAAGTCCAAGGACCTTTCTGTAATTAAAGGAAAGTTGGAGGACTGAATTGTAATTAATCCAAAGTTAAAGGACCAAGTTACAATTAAACTAAAGTCAAGGGACCTCCCTGCAATTAATCCAAAGTGGAAGGACTAAATTGCAATTGAATTAAAGATGAAAGACCAATCTACAATTAATCCAAAGTTAAAGGACTAAATTGCAATTAAACCAAAGTTGAGGGACCAAATTGTAATTAACCCAAAGTCAGAGGACTTAATTGCAATTATATCAAGTTAAAGGACTGACTAGTAAATCAAAGTCAGAAACTTAAACGTAAAGAAAGAAGTAACGAAGTAAAGAAGTTAAAACGCATCTCTCAGTTAACTAAGTAGAAATAGTTAACAATGTAGAGAGTACTAAAGTAAATTACTCCGTGCCTTGTAGATTTGCACAGAGAGGAGATTGCGAGGAAAATCAATTCAGGTAAGGGATTACGTTCCTTACAGTATTTGAACTCCTGTTTATTGGAATTCTGTATCTTTCTAAAGTTAGCTATCAGTATGGCATGATAGTATTTGAATGAACTCTGCGTTATTGAACGTTCCTTGAAAGAATCTATACTTAGTGATGTCCCCATCGATCTACTAAGTATCGAAGTTTGAAACTTGTATCACATACTTGTACCATGTATGTCTCATTTTAACTTGTAAGTTAACCACTTACTCGTTATCCAATGTCCAGTTAGAAAAGACATTGACGACAGTCCAGTAGAAAGACTCGTCCTTAAACTAGGGATGCATGTGATCACATGCCTTCTCTCAGAATTGTCTGATTACAAGGATGATTCTAGACCCCGAGCATGTGTGTGGATACCATATATGTTACGACCCACACTATTGGCTGAAGAAGCTAGGTGTACAAATTGTACCTTTGGCATTGAGGTTATAATGTACGTTACCAAGGAATTGACGGAATTTGAATGAATCCCTTTGGATTGTAGTGCCATAATCCTTTGGAAGTAAAAATCTTAAAAGTAATAAGACTGTATTGTTCTGCAGTCTTGAATCCAAAAGTAACTGAACCTATCTTTGTAAAAGTTATTCATAGTATTCGTTCTGGTCGTCTCTCCTTAGTAACCGGAGAGGCCACGTATGAACTTACTGAGCATTCGTTCGCTCATCCCTTCTCTATAAATTTTGTTTTCAGGATTTAAGTAGAAGGACAAGACAAGGAAAGCAGCCGTAGGAAGACGGTGGATTGAAGATTCTTAATTTAGTAGTTTTAAGTACGTTTATTTATTTTGATGTAAGTTGAAGTACATTGATGGTTAGGGTTGTTACCTACCAAGACAAGTTTAAGTTACGCTTCCGCTATTGTTTTGAATTTATGGTTTAAATAAGGGGCCGTTGTGAACCCTAAAGTGAAGTAATTATTATGGTTATTTATTGATATTTAATGCCATTAAATGCTCAGATATTATAAGAAAATTCGGGGTGTTACACATATACATATACATATACATATACATATACATATACATATACATATACATATACATATACATATACATATACATATACATATACATATGCAAACAATATAGCCATATCAATGACAAAATCACCTGTAGCCTTTGTAGGGGGAGAGACATCTGGAGGATGTCTCCATTGGCTCATCTGCAAGACTCTAATGAAAAGCAGAGGATGGATCCCAAATATGCCTGAAGGG
The DNA here is from genome assembly GCA_026119855.1 of Campanula takesimana. Lineage (NCBI taxonomy): Eukaryota > Viridiplantae > Streptophyta > Magnoliopsida > Asterales > Campanulaceae > Campanula > Campanula takesimana. Next base: position 1,129,462 of record JAOWBW010000361.1, on the reverse strand, counting down.
ATAGTATAACCCATGAATTGCCTTGTCCGTTTGGTTGCATAGCTGAAGTAATATGTATTGGGGAACGTGCTGAGGTGACTATTTAATCGCAAGGAGCCTTGAATTGTGAGATCGGGGAGGATCCAATCACCAGAAGCAAAAGGACCGGAGTTTCCAAGAGACAATCAATGAGACCCCTAATACCAATCCTTTTCCATGACATGTTGTAATGATCAAACCCGAAGTTGTAGTAGTTTTTTAGTACAGGAATGTCGAACCAGTCGTAAATAATTACTCCTACGCGGCACAGTTGAAGCAGTGAAATTGGTTTCATCGACTTCCCATCTTCTGGCCTGAAATAATTTGAAAAGTTCGGTGACGACTATTCAAACAACTTGTGAAGAATGCTATAGATAAAATTTCATATCAAAAAGAAAAATATTGAATGTGCCGAAAATCAAAATGACTACATGAAAAGATAACATATTTCCTGTACCATTTTATATACCACACCCCGTTGATCTAATGGATCACAATTATTAGGGCTGACATCACGATAGTGCCATACAAATGTGTGAAGCATTGGATCAATAGTGGTAAAGATTGTGATATACAAAATGGTATAGGGATCTTGACTCGCATGAAAATGCTCTGAACTTTGAGTCGCAGCAATACAACTAAAACTAAGGCTATATCTGGCAACTAAATCTGAAATCTTGGATCAAAACTATCTCTACAGCATATTACACTTAAATTCAACTTACTGCATTCCATCCAAGTAAGTTCTCGTAGTCCCATTAAATGCACCAGATAAAGATGTCACGCTCAACACCCAATTCTCGTTGGTATTTTCATGTCCCTTAAATGCCTGAAATTACAAACGGCGTGTTAAAATAGTTATAGTGATTTATTTATTTTTCTCAAGTGCAATCAGATTTAACGTGAACAAACTAACCTTGTTTGCCAGCATTTGCTGCAAAACTCGAATGACTTGAGCTCCAGCCGAATGCCCAACAAAGTGGATTGGATGATTTTCATCCCATTCCGGGTAGTGCCCTGCATTTGAAATGGAGATAAATTGAAATATTTAACGAGATTCCTTTAGTTAACTTAATATATTCAACAAAAACAGGTAAAATAAGGTAAATTATTCAACCTTGTTCATAAATTCTTCCAAACTGGGAATGCCCACAAGCCTTGCTATGTTCCTCTCCATAATCAACATGTCCACCTTTCAAATAATAGAATAATTCACGAGCCCTGTAATAGAAATCTCTAATCATTGAAATAGTTCGACAATATGCTATTAGAACCAACCATAACTTCGCTAAAAAATAAAATGCATAATGATATGCTACTACCTCTGTCCCAAAGTGAATGTCTGAAGAGCGATTTCGGACATTCATTTTGGGACGGAGTAGAAAATGTATAATCCAGCTCCTCCGGTCCAAACAATTATGATTCCATTCGTTGTCATGTAAAATTTCATTTAATTTTGATTCAAAAATGAATTATAATTGTTACATATCAAACTTTTTAAGCAATTCGGGGAATTTACCTGTCATAAATGCTAGTCAAGGAGCCAAGATCAGGCACAAGGACCCTTTCATCCTTCTTCTCAGCCCCTGCAAAATATGATAGCCCTCCTAATCTCTGAGAAAAAAAAAATTACCCAAAAATACAAAATTAATTAAAAAAAAATCGTCAAGAAAAAAAAAAACAAACACGCCAACAAATCCAATTTTAACTAAAATGCTCATAACCAGCTTACCCCTTTTCCAAACCCGAAAATCCCATGAACCAAAACAATGGGAGGCAGATCATCAGAATTCGTTGACCGCGTTGACTCATCCTTGACCAGCGCCGCCGTATCCGACAAATTTGGCTTGAAAACCAACTCATTCAACGCCTGAGATATATCTCCGGCCACCGCAGAGCTAAATATGTAAAACCCATATAACAGATGAACCAATGAACTCACAAACAGCTCCGCTAATTGCAGCGCAGCTATTGATAATCGAATCATCTTCTCTATCAATCAATCAAACATTCAACCAAAAAAAAAACCCAGAAAATGTAACCCACAAGAAGAGCCTTCTTCAAGAAAAATACAGAAGAAGAAGGCTCCTAATTTTAATTTTTTTTTATCCTTTTTGTTTATTCAATCTTATTTCTTTCTTCAAGCTTTCAATATAAATTCAAAAACCCTATTACGTGATGATTTTGAAGAAAATATGAAAAATTTCAAATGAAAAATGTGTTCCCTCTTCCTTCCCAATCAGAGCCCTTTTTTTGGGTCACTCATTCATTCGCTGTTTGTTTGAGGAGGAGAGAGGAGGGTTTTTGTAAAGGCAGTGGTTTGGTTGGTGCCACGTGTCATTTAGATATAAACGTTGCCAATAACTTTTCGTGTAGCTCCATCGCAATTGGCATATTTGGAAAATTATGTATCCGTCCCACTAGAAGTGAGACTTCTTTTCTTTTTGGGCCGTCCCACTTAAAGTGAGACTACCCAAAATGGAAATGTTTTAATATACTTATATTCATCATTCCCCACTATTTAACCCCACTCATTCTCTCTCTTCATTTTCCACCACTCATTTTGTTCAACCAACACCACTATTTACCCCACTCATTCCCTCTCTTCATTTTCTACCACATATATATCACTTTATCTTAAATATCGTGCCCACTCCTCTAGTCTCACTCTCAATGGGACGGAGGGAGTATGTTTGTGCATGTTTTAAAAGTAGAAAAAAGAAAGTAGAAAAAGAAAATGTGTAACAAAGTTTAATGTTGTAGTTAGGGATGACAATTTTACCGAACCCGATCCGTATCCAAGACAATCCGATCGGGGATGAGTGGGTTTGGTAATAGATTTTCAAAATCCGGCGGGTTCGGATACGGGTTCGGATTATGTCCGAGATCCGTCCGTATCCGACCCGTATCCGACCCGTATACAACCCGATTTTGTTCATATCCGTATCCGCCCCGTATCCGACCGTATCCGACCGTATCCGATATATTAGGCTATTTACTATTTTGCCCTTGTTTTCAATTATTATTAATCCCATACCCTTGTATATATACTCTGTGTCAAGTGTGAGGCGAGATACCTAGGGTTTTCTTTCGATTTCAATTTTCAAACCTGCTGACTGCCGTTAAGAGAGAGAGATAGGGCGACGCCGCCGACGCCGACGATTAAACAGAGCGAACCGGCGAAGCGACGATCCAGCCACCGGTTACCCCGCCGTCCAGGACCTCCAGGTGATGATCTCTTCTGTTTCGATTCTCATTTTCTAGCTGTTGGTTCTTTGGGATACTTTAGGGTTTTTGTTTTTGGTTATTTGTTGATTTTGGCTCTGTTTCCAGCTTTTGGATTGGTCGCCGCCATTGTTTTCGAATCATTCCGTCGAAGATTCAACCCGAATTCACTGACAGGTTTCTTCTTCCTCCCCTTTTGTGTTTAATGATACTTTTATGTTTAACTGGTTGTTTCTAGTGTTGCTGAAATGCAGCCATACTTGAAATTCAAATGTCTATTGTAAATAGGGATGGAACTGAATGTGATTGAGGACGCAATGTCTGCTTATTTGTGATATGTAAATAACAACATAAGAAGTGGGTATTTAAAGACAAAGAATTTGTAATATGTATGAAGTATTACTGAAATCTCTTCACTTACACAGAAGAAATCTATATATTCACATTTGTGGGAATGTAGGAAATATTTCAGTCAAATTTCAAAATGACAATAATCATTTTAGTAATATTTAAAGTCAAACCTTGTTTGTTCAAGTGTTAGAGCTAGAAGTTGAAACTGTTTTGTAGATTATAATCATTTTTCCAATGTTATAAATCACATAACACATTATCTTTGTAATCTTAATTCTATTTAACAAAATTTAATAATTATATTAATTTCTTGTTAAGAAACTTGTAATATTACAGTGACATGTTTGATCTAAAATTATTAAATCTCTTGAATGGCAACCTATTTGGTTTATTTAGTTTTCTTTTTCACCAACCACTATGGTGATTTTCAAGACTAACGATTTGAACTTTGAGTCCTTAAAGAATGAAGACTAAGGGTCAAGAATGTAGCTTGTTTAGTTGTTGATATTTCTTGTACTTAATTGACTTTTCTTTTTAATTTATTAGATGTCTAAAAGAAAGGCTCATGAGATCGAGGCTAGTAATGATGATGATGATGATGATGTGCATGTATATGAGAAGGGGGATGAACCCATGCGAGATTCTCAAAGCGTTGCTGCGAGTAAAACACCGGTGGGTTCAAGCCCCTCTTTGAATGAGACTGAGTCTTCTTTGGAAGGTACTAGCCTTAAGAAGAGTTTAACTTCTGCTGTGTGGAAAGAGATGACTAGAATAGTTAAGAAGGACGGGGGTGTTCAAGCTATTTGTTTGTATTGTAAGAAGGCCTTGAATGGGGCTAGCAGCGCTGGTACTTCTCATTTGAAAAATCACTTAGCTAGGTGTAGAAAGACTAGAAATAAAGATGTTGGGAAAATGTTGATTCAAGCTGGTGAGAAGACAAAGGATGGTAAGGTGGAGTACCGTGCATTTGCTTTTGATCAAGTCCGGTCAAGAGGCCATCTTGCGGAAATGATTGTGTTACATGAATATCCATTAAGTATCGTAGATCATCATGGATTTCGTAAATTCGTAAACAACCTCCAACCCTTATTTGACCCGATATCGAGAAATACTATCAAGGGTGACATTATGAAGATGTATCATTATATGAAAGAGAAATTGCTTGAGGGATTGGAGATCTTGAACTCGAGAGTTGCCATCACTACGGATATGTGGACCGCAAAACCGACCAAGAAAGGATTCATGGCAGTTACCGCACATTATATTGATTCCTCTTGGGTTTTGCAAAATCGAATAGTGAGGTATGTTTTAATTTACAAGCACAAGTTTTAGTTTTCTCTACTTACTAGTTGTTTTTTTGTTAAAATTTCATGTTTATATTTTTCTCTTTATTTTAGGTTTATTTATGTTCCCCCTCCACATAGTAGTGATGTCCTCACGGAATTTCTTGTTGAAGCGTTAATGGAATTAAATCTTGATACAAAGTTGTCAACTATCACGGTTGATAATGCATCTTCAAATGATGCTATGTTGGATAAGATGGTTGATAGACTAGATCCTAGCACACTTATGTTGAGGGGGAAAGTTGTTCACATGCGATGTTGTGCACATATTTTAAATTTGATTGTGAAGGATGGGTTGGAGGTTATTAAGAAGGAAGTTGAAAATGTGAGAAATAGTGTTGTCTATTCGACGGGTTCCCGTAGTAGAATTCAAAAGTTTGAGGATGCGGCCCGCCAATTATCACTTAAAGACATTACTTCTTTAGTTCTTGATTGCCCCACTAGGTGGATTTCGACTTATATCATGCTTGAGACGGCCTTTAAGTATAGATTTGTATTTCCACGATTGAAACTAAAAGAAAAGTCTTATACTTGTTTACCTAGTGAGGAAGATTGGAGAAGAGTTAAAAGGATTATTGAGAAATTGAAAAAGTTTTATGATGTGACAATGATTTTTTCGGGAACTTCTTATCCTACTTCTAATGAGTTTTTTCTACATGTTTGTGAAATCAAATTGGCATTGAATGATTGGGTTCTTGATTCCGAACTTTTTATTTCTGATATGGCACAACAAATGCTTGAGAAGTATGATAAGTATTGGAGTGAATGTCATGAAATTTTGGGAATGGCATGTGTTTTGGACCCAAGATTTAAGATGAAGCTTATTGAGTATTTTTTGCCTAAAATTCACGGAGAAGAGTTAGCTTTTTATGAGATTGCAAAAATTCGAAATTCTTGTTACGATTTGTTGAATGAGTACAAAAGTGAACAAAATGTGAATAAAACGGTTGTGAGTGAAACACCCTCTTCTTGTTCTTCGGGTGGTGGTTGGAATGCAAGTGATAGGGTTTCGGATTTTAAGAAGTTTGTCTATAGTACATCAAGTCAAAGGGATGTAAAATCGGAATTAGATCACTACTTGGAAGAATTGGTGTTGCCAATAGAGGGAAATTTTGATGTATTGGCATGGTGGAAGACTAATGGAGTTAAATTTCCAACTCTACAAAAGATAGCTAGGGACGTGCTTGCTATACCGGTTACAAGTGTTGCATCCGAGGCGGCCTTTAGCACAAGTTGAAGATTGATTAGTCCCCATCGTAGTAGATTGGCTCCCAACACATTGGAAGCATTGATGTGCACTCAAAATTGGCTACGGAATGAAAAGAAATGTAAATATTATAAAATGCTACTCCCTCCGTCCCAAAATACATGTATTTTGGGACGGGGGGAGTAGCTTTTTAGTTTATAAACTTGTAAATTTCACTTGTATATCTCATTACCTTTTTTGATATACGTCTCTCTTTAAGTGTGGGTATGGTGGACAACATGGCAACTTGTGGTGATGATCTTGATGTTCAAGATTGATTGGGTAAGGAAATTTAATATTGATTATAGTTAATTTATTGTCCCTCTTTTCAACTGAATTTGTAGTGTTTTGTATATATCTCATAGCCCCAATTTTCCTTGCTCGATTCCTGGTTCACTTGCTCCAACTGCCATCATGAATTAAAACATGAGCCTGATTCACTTGCTCCAACTGGGTTGTTCCTAGGTGGTGGAGCTACTGTTATTCTAGGAAAGAAGGGAGCTGGAGGTGTTACTCTTAAAAAGATCACTTTGGCAACCAAAGAAGAAGCACAGAGAAGGCGAGGCAGGAGCTGTGTTATCATTGGTTTTGAATATTTGTTATGAATTGATTTATTTATGTTGTTTGGTTTGTAACACTAAATTTGTAAGTGTTCGGATTTATTTATTTTGTTTGGTTTGTAACACTAAACTTTAAATTGTTTGTTTGTGTTTGGTTAGTTGGAATTTGATTAACTAGTTTGAAGTTAGTAAAAGTGTAGAACAGAGACAGTATGTTAGTTTTGTATGGTTTGTTTTCACATATGCATAGCTTATATGGACCAGGCCCAAAAAGAAAAATGAAAGAGATGGAGTACTACAACTTGTAGTACTCCATTCCAGTGGCGGACTCAGGAAATTTTGGCGGACTCAGGAAATTTTCACAAGGGGAGACAAAATGTCATAACACATTTAAAGGAGGCAAAAATAAATATTAATGCATTTATTTTTTTAAACAAAGGTGGGCAAAGTCTAAAATATTGCACTAATATTCCAAATTTTCAAAAAAATTACACTAGTAAATTTTTAAATTTTTTTTAAACAAAGGTGGCCATTGCCCCCAATAGCCATAGGGTAGGTCCGCGCCCCTGCTCCATTCTCCCCCACGTTAATTCCAAATTTGCTACTCCCTCCGTCCCATTAAATTTCTTAATTTGACTTTACACGGAGATTAAGAAAAAGTAAATGTTGTGAGTATGAAAAAATAAGTAAGAGAAAGTAGGAAAAATAAAGAGGGTAGGGAGTTTTTGTTGTGAGAATGATAAGTGGGTCCCATGGTCAATTTTAGGTAATAAAACAACTAAAAACCTTAGTTTGGGACAAACCAAAAAGGAAAATAAGAACCTTTGTCTAGGACGGAGGGAGTAGTAACCAAAATTAAAATTGGATAATCATTTCAAGGCGGAAAGAGTAATATAATTATTGATGTATAAGATTATACTCTATCCGTCCCAGTTTAAGGTTCTTAGTTTTTTTAATGATTCTCTGAAGGAACTTTGAGCAATAATTATTGGTTAATTCAATTATCGTAATGAAGATCTAAAAGTTGTTATTGATAGTATTTATAATGGTGTACCAATAATAAGTTTTAAAATTTTCATCGCTTGCTCAAAGTTCATTCAAATAAAAACTAAGAATCTTAAACTGGGACAAACTAAGAACCTTAAACTGGAACGGAAGTAGTACTATTCAGTAAGACGAAGGAAACCCGTAAGGTTAGAAATAGGCTAATAAAATATACGCAAGATGAAGGGAAAAACGGTAGCGAGCCCGATTGGTACAAGTCGTAGACTCCAAAAGCCATACCATTGCATAACGATCTAGCATGTTGAAGAGAAAATTTTGTGGGAAACTAGTTTCTCCATAAGTTATAAAAAGTCCTGTTTTTATAGGGGTTAAAGTTTAGGGTTTAGGCCTTTTAGGGTTTAAGAATGTTAAAAAACATGATTTTTTATAACTTATTGAAGGAACTAGTTTCCTCATAACCAACTTCATGTTTAATGCATTACTTTGTTGAATAATAAATGTAATATTTGATGATGAGTAATAAATGTCACATTTAATTTATCATTTTTTTATAAAAATGTTTTTAAATTGTTCACATATTGCTAATAGTGTGATAAATTTATGATAAGAATATTTCCATCAAATTCCTTAAGAATTATTATATCAGAATAATACTTAAAGTGGCATATTAAATTTGGACAGTGGGATTAGAAGGGTGGGTATAAAATTTAGAGGGTTCAAAATCAGAATTAGATTTTATCTATAATACAATAGGAAGCAGGAATAACCGTTTTTTAAACAGAGGTCCAGATTTGTTCTTAACTACCATATCTTACGGCTGAAATCAACTCTTAAAAACAACCTCTCTTTTTAACTCCCCACTACCGTCACATACAACCCTAAAACCGTCTACTAAACAATTTCACGACTTCTGCAAAGGTAGGTTTCTTCATCCCAATTGACTGTAACACAAAAAGAATCAAAACCACCAGCGGCCATTCTTCTTCGACTCCTGAAATTAATTTTACCATTGGGTTACGGCCTTGAGCATCGAGTGTGAACAACAGCGGACTGTTTCTCGAGTAAATCCATCTAGAATTTTCGTTGATCGATTGTAATGTTTTGCAGGCATGTTTTCATCTGTTTTGATTATACATTTTTACGTGGCCAAAATACATTTACCCCCCCAAAGTATCCACCGAATCCCACTTTGCCCCCCAGCGCCAAATTTGTCCCACTTTGCCCCCCAAAGCTTCAATTTGTCCCACTTTCCCCCCCAGCTCCAGACTTTGCACCCCAGCACTAACGAATGTTAGAAAATTTAACAGAATAGGTAACGATTGGACTATTTTGTAATGCTTATTAGTTTTTAAGGGTCAAAATGCAAAGTTTCAAATATTAAGTACTAAAAATTTATTTATTTTTCCAAATATTTAACATTATCTTAAATCATAAATAATTAATTAGTCTTGAAACTAATACTAATTTTATGCTAATTTTTTTTTTTTTTTTTAAATATGAAATTATTTTTTCTAAATAAATGAAATTTATTTTTTTAATAAAACTAAAAATTAAGTATGTTTTTTTTATTTTTTAAATAAAAATATTAAAAAAAAAAAAAAAAAATTTCTAAAAAAACATTGTAAAGTTTTATTTATATTTTTAAAAAATATAAAATAAAACTTTTAAATTGTAATTTTTGTAAGAATTTTATTTAAAAAAAAAATAAAACATTATAGCCTTTTTTTTATTTTAGAAAAATATTGTATTTTTTTGTTTGTTGAAAAAAGTACAATATTCTTTTAAATATTTTTATTTAAAAAATAAAAAAAACAGACTTAATTTTTAGTTTTATTAAAAAAATAAATTTCATTTATTTAGAAAAAATAATTTCATATTTTTTTTTAAAAAAAAATTAGCATAAAATTAGTATTAGTTTCAAGACTTATTAATTATTTAAGATTTAAGATAATGTTAAATATTTGGAAAAATAAATAAATTTTTAGTACTTAATATTTGAAACTTTGCATTTTGACCCTTAAAAACTAATAAGCATTACAAAATAGTCCAATCGTTACCTATTTTGTTAAATTTTCTAACATTCGTTAGTGCTGGGGTGCAAATTCTGGAGCTGGGGGGGAAAGTGGGACAAATTGAAGCTTTGGGGGGCAAAGTGGGACAAATTTGGCGCTGGGGGGCAAAGTGGGATTCAGTGGATACTTTGGGGGGGTAAATGTATTTTGGCCTTTTTACGTGATTCAGATTGAATTGTTCTTTGGTTCTACGCCACGTTTCAATTTTGATTTTTGATTTTTTAATTTGGAGAGCGTTTCAATTTTGATTTTTACAGCTTATGTTCCACATAATTTGATAAACGATAAGGTAATGAATTTCCCAATTCCCTCTTATTGGCGTTACATTACATTTTTGCTTCTTGAATTTGGAGTATCGTTTGTTAAAGTTTGATTTTTATGCATTGTTTATCTCCCAATTTGATAGTTTTCCAATTCGTTAGGAAGATCATTGAAAGAACATCTGAGAGAGAACTAAGATTCAAAGCAAAGACTCAAGCGCTGTATGTCTATAGCATTGTCTATTGCAATTTCCAATTCTGTTCGTTGTAAAATCCAGCCACGCGTGGCTGGTGTATTGCATCTCAAAAGTGTCGGAAGATTATATTCTTTTGTTTTCTCTCACAGTTCCTTAGATTGTAATTTATTTATTCATATTCTTTTGTTAACTATTTCAGGTTTTAATTAGTTTTAGATTATTAGAGTTTAGATGTAGCCATCCAGCTTCAACATTGTCAATGGCCCAGGTACCAAGTACGAAAATTATTGTAGGGCATGGTTAACATGTCTACAAGCACTTGACCAAGTAAATGTTGACAAGGGATGACTGATGTTTGTTAGTTTTTTCAAACCTAGACTAGAATGTGTGGAGAGTAAGTAGTGAGTAATAAATGGATTCAACATACTCAAATTGAGCTATAGTATTGATTTGTGTTTTGGAGAATTTTATGAATAATTCAAAACCCCATTTGATTTTGTTTATATAGAAAAAATGTATGGAATCAAAATTGTTGCACTATTATTATTATGATTATTATTATTATTATTATTATTATTATTATTATTATTATTATTATTATTATTATTATTATTTATGAATGCTTGATTTCTCTGTATGTAAAGTTGTAACAATTTAGTTTGATTTTTGTGGGACTAAGTATAATACTCCCTCTGTCCCATAAAGATAGTTCCTCTTTTTTTCATCGTTATCACGAATAAACTTTGAGCAATATTAGAGTTAATATTAATTTTCTTAATGAGAATCTAAAAATTGGTATTGATAGTATTTATATTAGTGTATCAATAACAATTTTTAAATTTTCATTAGGATAATTAAAAGTAGCCTTAATTATTGCTCAAAGTTCCTTCGTAGAAACGACAAAAAAAGATGGACTATCTTTTCCGGGACAGAGGAGTATATCTCATAATTATGCCATGTACGTGCAAACAATTGAAACATGTTTTTAGATTCAGTGCCATTTTTGGGATGCCATTTTATCATTTTCATTTTGTGTTCGAGTTCACATACTGTCATGGAATTCTTTGTAGAATATAACCAGGGCCTTTGTATTTCTAGCGATATTAAGTAGATTTGCCTTTTTCTTTCGTACAACTAACATTTAAAGATCTTTATTGATTGTTGTGTATTTACTAGCGGGTAACCCGTGCTCTGCACGGAAACCAATACTATGTCTTTTAACTATAGTTAACTGATATAGTAATCATCATTTTAACTAATACTATTAATAATAAAAATTAATCTATATGATTACTATTATTATAATAACTATTATAATTAATTAATACCAATGATAGTAATAGTTAATATATATATTAATAGCAATGATTAGTCTATATAATAATAATTATTAATATAATTATTATAATAAAATAATATTATTAATAGTAATAGTTAATTGATATAGTAACTATTATGATTAATTAATATTAAAAATTAATAATCTAACTTATATAATAACTATTATAATCAACTAATACTAATAATAAAAATAGTTAATGTATGTAGCCTATTATAGTTAACCAATACTATTAATAGTAAAAAAATAACTTATAAAGTAACTATTATGGATAACTAATACTATTAATAATAATAATTAGCTATATAGTAACTATTATAGTTAACTAATAATATAGTAGTAACTAATACTATTAGTAGTAATATTTAACTAATATAGTTAACTATAATAGTAACTATTATAGTTAATTAATACTATTAATAGTAATATTTAACTTGTATGGTAACTAATATTGTTAACTAATACTATTAATAGTAATAGTTAACTAATATAGTTAACTATAATAGTAACTATTACTAATAAGAGTAATAGTTAACTATAATGGTTAACTATTATAGTTAACTATTACTAATAATAGTAATAGTTACTATAATAGTTAACTATTATAGTTACCCTTTTTAGTAACTATTATTATTAGCTAATAGTATTAGCTAATGAAAAGAAAATGAAAAGTCACTTATTATTAGTATGTTGTTGATGTGGCTTCTCCAAATGCAAGCTTTCTCCATTGTTTGTCCACATGTCAATACCATAACTCTTTTGGCCAACTTTAATATATATATATATATAGATTTCCGTATGCTTGTTTGTGGTGGTGGTGTTGCAAAACTTCGCACATTACGCTGTGCACTTTAATAGGACTGAGATTGCTTCTCAAAATTTGATCGGACGGCCTAAGTTGATCCTAATAACTCACTCCCATGAAAAGCGCCAGGCAGTTAATTCCCTCAAGTAACCTCTTCACCTTTGTTAACTTACCGTGTATCTTTTCTCCCCCACTACTCGACTTAAAAGTTAATGTGATTTTGGGTTATGAAAAAGAAGAAATTGAGTTGATGTTAAAGGGTTTTATGTGAGAGAACAAAATTAAATGGGATTCTTTCTTCCTTTTCATACTATCACCGTGCCAGTGGCACGGGTAAGAATACTAGTTTTTCATATAACCAAAAGCAGAATTAGATTTAATGATAGGGATGGTAATAGATAAAGTTAGGATTGTTGATAGGAACTTGGAGGAGATTACTATAATTTTCCTAGTTATTAGGGGATTTTTTTTTTTAATTGAATGAAGGGTAATTTAATACTCCCTCCCTCCGTATATGTTCACCTTTTCTTTTTAGTCTATCCCAGAGTATATGTCCACTTCGAAAAATGACAAAGAATTCGTATTATTCCTCCCACTCATTTTCTCTTATACTTTACTTTTATACTTACAACATCAATCAACTTAGTATTCTCTCACACTCATTCTCTTTTTTACTTTACTTTTATACTCACAACACTTATATCACTTCTACCATTTCTTAAATTTCTTGTAAATAGGAGGGTGGATATATAATCTGGGACGGAGAGACTAGTGAATAATTTGCATTAATTTGGTAAGGGAGTTAGAAAAATGGATCCGGAACCGCTCCACCCAAGTTAGCTTCACCCCTCCACCCAATGGTGCCGATCAAGCCCACATAGGCGTGCCGATTGGGTGTGCGGCTAAGATGATTTCAATTTTTGTGGGTCCCACCTAATTCGGATACATGTGGCTTTGATCGGCATCATTGGGTGTAGCTAAAATGAGGTGGCTCCAATCAGCACTATTGGGTGGAGCTAACTCCCCGGTGGAGTGGTTCGAAATCCTAGAAAATTGGAGAAGGTTGTGGGTGTTTGGGTGCAGAAAAGTAATGAGTTGGAAGGAGCTGGAAGGTAGCTTATCTTCCAACTAACTATACCCGTCTCAGTCTGTGTGTATGGTATGGGCCCCCACACTCTTTCCTTATCCATTCCTTCGTGTCCCTCTTCAAGAACGTGGTTGATGTGGGCATTAAGAGATTAATCAGAATAGAATAAGTGAAAATTTTGTGAAAAAAAATAATGTAATTTTTATATTTTATATGAAAAAATTATTTTTTTATATTTTAGTGTAAAATATATTTTTTATAAGACTGATTTATTAAATAATTCAAACGAAAAACCTTAGTACATCACTTAGTTAAAAAAAAAAAAAGTCTCATTTTAATTTCAAAAATTAATTTATTATAAAAAATATTTTAAAATAATTAAAATATAATTAATAATATTTTTTTCACTGTACATCAATAAGGTCTGGAATTTAATTAAGATCTACTAATATTTGAAATTTAATTAAATTAATAAAATTAAAATAAAACTATCATATTAGTACAGAAATCCAGAAGTAAATAGACTCATCAATCCGGTTACATTATACTCCCTTGTCACACTCGAATTATGACAAATTGTCATTTTGAGTGTCTCACTCGAAATACAACAACTCTAAAATGGTAATGTTCTATTCAAGGGAACCAATATTCAAACTCACAACAACTTTTCACTCATTATTTTTTAACTCATTTTTTATCTCCTACCTCACTTTTCATAATCATAACACTGACTCCCCCTGTTTCCATCTAATTTACAAAAATGAGTCTTGACACAAGAATTAAGCAAATGATTGAAAAAAGTGATGTGATGTGTTGTGAGTAAGGGATTGATGGTTATACTCTCTTCATCCCAAAATGATTTTCTCATTTATCGTTTCTCATTTTATTAAAAAGTTATTTCTATTTCTACAGTTTGAGTTTAACAGCGTATAAACAAAATATGGGTAGTAAAGCAAGTATTGATATTTTTAAAATTAAATAATTAAATGAAAAAAATCTTTTTAGACTAATGAGCAATAGCATATCGGGGTCCAAAATATTGCCTCCTCAAAGTGACTTCCTCAACTAATAGCTTTAAAGGAAATGATGAATAAGTTGCTTGTTATGTAATGTAACCATTCCATCTACAAGTTTTAAAAGCCTGTATAAGTTGTTTTAAATCGTTGTCGTCCAACCACTATGTTTGCCTAAATGCATCTATTATTTCTCACTCATTCATATGTTACATACTCTCTCCGTCTCAACACAAGTAAGACTTTTATTCCATTTAAATTGTCCTAAAACAATTGAGACTATCCAAAATAAAAATACTACCTCCGTCCCGAAATGATCTTTTCATTTGCCATTTTTCATTGTCCCAAAAAGTTCTTCCCATTTCTATAACTTGGGCTTAAATTTTGCATAAGCACAACATGGCTAGTGAAGCAAGTGTTCATATCCTTAAAAAGTTTGAATAGTCAAATGTGAAGATCATTTTGGGACGGAGAGAGTATTATAATATATTTATATTCAACCAACCTGTTGGTCTTAAATGGGCAACAAGGGTATGAAAAATGCTAGAGGGGGGGGGGGGGGGTGAATAGCGTTTTAATATTCTTTTCAAACCCTTTTGCAAAACAATGGCGAATGCGCACAGCTCTTATTTTGGCTAAGTATAGCGCGCAACAAGAGTGAAATGCACAGCGAAAACTTAAAGCAATTACTTATGCGCATGTATATACGCAGAAGTGTAAAAACGCACGCACTAAGTTTAGCTTAAAGAGAGGCGCAAAATGATACTAAGGCAGAAAGCACACAAACACAATGCAAACAGTGCAAGACAATCTACAAAGATCAAACAAAGCAATATATCAGAAAAGCTTAAATGTAGAATGAAAAGCACAATAAATAGACAAGCTATTTGGAGAGGTTCGATCAAAAAAAGATCTACGTCCTCTACCAAGATGATTAGTCTTGGATTTCTAATGGAGATCTTATTATGAGAGAGTGTTAAAAGTTACAACGATTGAGAATAAACTAACTCAAAGATCTATTATCTATGAAAGAACAAATCCTAGACAAAAACCGGTGTATCTCTAGAAGTATGATCGATGAGATCGGAACTTCAAGAGGTGTGTGTGTGTCAGAAATCTGGGCTCTATAAATCTATGAGATGAAGAGCACAAGATATTCTGGTGTTACAAGGCTTTAGGATCTGGGCTTGGTAAGGTATGAAGGTTGTTCTTGAGAATTCTGGAAATGAGCAAGCAATCTTCAAATCTTCAAAGTTTTTTTCAGAAAGCAAAACACAAGCAGCTTGAAAATGAGGATGAGCAAGGCTATTTATAGTGGAGCTTCAAAAACTAGCCGTCGGAGCTCTGAGTAAGGGCGATGAGCTGGCACAATGTGATTGGTGCGCAAGTGTCCTTTATAGCCGTTGGAGACAGAGCAAGAGGACAAGATTCAAACTTCTTCTAGAAGGATGACAGCTGTCTTCATTTTGAATTTCAAACTGAGGCGCGTCTCCATCACGTGTATGCTGAGTGTGCTTGTTTTGTCGTATGTACACATCAGCACTTTGGCTTAATCCAAAAAGCGTATCTTGACTTGACGCTTTCCAAGCTTCTAGAATATTAGGTCAGGAAATGAGAGAATTGACTAAGACAAAACTGCGCGCGCATGGAAGCCATGCGCATTGAGTGCGCAGATGGGTGCTGCGCATGAAGGTCATGCGCATCCCACTTAGACATTTGCACATGAGACCTCAAAGTCAAAGTAAAATCCCTAACCACTAAGCCTAGTCTATAAAGAGGACTTAGCTAAAAATTGAAGTTTATAAAACTTCTTACATTACATAGGGTCCTAACGTCCTTAAAATAAACTTAGGTGATGGTATCAATCAATTCTAACATAAATAGGAGGGTTAAGTAATAAGCATACCCAACACAACCCCCCATTCAACCTCACTCATACCATCTCTTCATTTTTCATCACTCAATTTATTAAACCAACACTAGTATTTACCTCACTCATTCTCTCTCTTCATTTTCTACCACAAATACACTGTTTTTTTCTTAATTATTGTGTCCACTTCTCTAGTCCTACTTATATTGGGACGGAGGGAGTATATTTTTAGGGATTGCTTTATTAGTAATTTAAACCAACAAATGGAATAAAATGTGAAAAATGCGAAACACATAACGAGTGTGAAAGTAAGTATTATTGAATAAAGAAAAATTATTAACTTTTCATATTTCAATACGTGTAGTTTATAATGAGACATCCAAAAAGATAATATTTGTAATTTCATTTGAGACGAAGAGAGTAATGAATAGTGAAAGTTTTTTATAAAATTACCATTTAGAGATATACGTATATTTTTGGAAATATATTTTTTAAAACGGTTTTTTTACGCTACTATTTTGAGCGGCTAAAAAGGCCAAGATTTTTAAAAACTTCACTCGAAAACTCTCCAATGAGACGTTTAATTAACAAAAAGATGTTTTTTTTTCAATTTATTTTGAACGCGGTGCTCTACCAAACAAGCCCGAAGGCGCTAACATTTTTATAAATAACTGAAACTTATTGAACACGTCGGGACTCAGTAACACTACCACTCACACTCTTTAACATTAATCATTGACGCTCTTTAACACACGCACTGGTATTGTTTAACACTATTAGTGACAATTTTTAAGTTTTTTTACAATAACTTTGATACTTTTTTGCGCATGCACTAGCATTCTGTAACACATGTGCTTATAATTTTTTTAAGTTTTATACAGACATTAACATTATTTAACACACACTTGCACTTGTTAAAAATATTGATTTGAATGTATGAGTGCCAATTTCAATATTTATGAGTTTTAATATAAATGGTTGACACATTTTATCATTAGAATTGACATTTATGATGCAGGGACACGTTTTTTGAAAAAAAAAATGTTGCTCCTAAGCGCTAGAAAAACTTGTTTTTCACAAGACCAACTTTAATAATTAAAAAAGGAAGAGAAAGCTTATGAAACGAATACTCCCTCCGTTCTCTAACAATGTGCACATTTTTTAGGCATTATGATGATAAGTCCAGCTTTTCTAAAATAGAAATAACACTTCTTTATTCAATTATCATACACGCAACAACTATCAACTACTAATTCTTACCCCGCTTTTTCTCTCATACATGATTTTTCATACTCACAACACCTACTTCTCTATTTATTTATAAAAATATATCCACCCCTCCTTAATTCCCATGTAGATCAAAAAGTGTGCACATCGACGGAGAGAGTATTAGTTTAGGGTGTAAGTAGTTCCGTTTGGTTCAGGTCGCGGTATGGACCGAACCAAACTAAACAATGCGGTTTGGATCGTTTCAAAGCATGAGTGATTTGATTCGGTATAAAAAATTGGAAAACTACATGATTCAGTTTGGTTTCTGTTCTAACCCCTTTAGATCAAGAGTTGGTCTCCTGTAAAACGCGTTTTTCCTACTGGTTAGAAAAACGTGTTTTTCAAACCTTCTGGCTATCACTTTCAAAGGTTCCGGCTATCAATTTCATATCCAGAAGAACTTTATATTGATATACAGAACCCTTTTAGCTATCACTTTCAAAGGTTCTTATATCTCATATCCAGAAGGCTTTATATTGATACAGAACCCTTCTAGCTATCATTTCAAAGGTTCTTGCTATCAATCTCATATCCAGAAGGCTTTATATTGATATCCAGAACCCTTCTAGCTATCAATTTCAAAGGTTCTTGCTATCAATCTCATATCCAGAAGGCTTTATATTGATATCCAGAACCGTTGAGAAGTTGTGACTATTTACAAAAATGACCATTCTGGCTATCACTTTCAAGGGTACCAGCTATCAATATCATATCCAAAAGGTTTTATAATTATATCCAGAACCGTTGAGAATTTCTGATTATTTACAAAAATTCCACCGCGTTTTTTTTTAAAACAGGTTTTTCCTAAGCGTTTGGAAAAACGCGTTTTTCCCAAAATTTTGCGTTAGATCAATTAGAACCAAACCACACCAAATAACAGTTTGAAATCGTGGAACCAAATCGTTAGTCCGCATATACTGACCATAGATTTTTATTTTGAGTAATATTCTCGGTCGACTACAAAGTCTGCACCACGGTCTAAACCATAATCTGACTCACAGTTTTAACCAAATCGAACCATACCATACCCAGGGCCGGACCTATAAATTTTGAGGCCCTATGCGAGCTATTTAGTTGGGGGCCTTAAATTCCTTTAAATGCAATAAATGTTGTGATTTTTTCGAACATATATTTCACTTTGGCTTTTCGTCTCTGTCAATCTTTCAATTGGAGGTGTTCATTTCCGATTTTCTTAGGTTTTAAAATTCTAACAGTTGGACACTAAATTGAATAGTAAAATAACATGTTTTGGAGAATTTCATTAAAATAATATTGAGATTTGGACTTAAACAAATGAGTTTGTTATTTAATTGGGTTGATATAATTGAAAAAAAAGGTTAGGAAATAATATGATCAATTTCTAAGGATTTAAAGAAATATCTCACCATAATTTAGTCATAAATAAAAATAATAAAAAAAATTAATTTCCATAATGTTGATATAATGATTGCAAATAATTTATTAAAACAAATTGCAAAATAAAAATTAAACTTGTTAATTAAGTTTGAAAGAATAAGAGAAAAAAATATAAAAGTGAGAATAGCCCAAATTAAGATTGTAAGGAAAGCCCATATTAAACTAAAAGAGAGAGAGAGTCTCTAAGAAGGAAGGCCCAAATTAGAATAGAGAGAGAAAAAAATAAAATGTAAGTGCTGAGACTCGAAATCAGGTGGAACTGTGTGCGATGGATGCCTTCACAATGCTCAGCCTGACCACTGGAACAACTATAAGAACTTGTAATAAAATGTTGTCTGTTATATATGTAGTAAACACATAAATTTGGGGCCCTAATATCGAGTAAAATTGTTGGTGGCCCTAGGCGACGGCCTCACGTGTCTTGCCACAAGACCGGCCCTGACCATACCAAACCAAACCATTACTATTTGGTTGGTTAAGCTTAAACTTTTTCTTGATTCATTTGAATCTAAAATTTAACCATATCAGTAACTAGTGGTTCGGTTTATAAGTTCAACTGATCCCGAACCAAACCGAAGTATTCACTCCCCTACCATTAGTGTTCTAGTTGCATAAGAGGCCGATTTATACGTAGTATGATCCACCATTTAGCTGTGGGCTTGTAATGAGATCCATCCACCAGCTATAAACTTGGTTTCCTGGTTCTTAAGTATGGAATTTCGGCTCAAATATTTGGCCCAAACAAGCCCAAAAAGATTTATTCTTACGGTAAGAAATTGTCATTAGATTTTTTATTTTTTTTGAAATAAATGACAAATCAAATTCATTCACAGCAATAAAAATAATTTTAATTACTTTATCTTTTATTCATATACATCAACACAGTTCATTAACTATATATTTCATTCCTCCTTTGTTAATCTATGTAATGTCTCGTAGAAAATAAGGCAAAAATGATCATTCAAAAATCACAATTTATTTTAAAAAGTCTTAACAACATAAATTAAGAAGTTTTTTTTGGGGAGAAGGAACATAAACTAAGAAGTTAAAAATTTATGATAAATATAATTATCATTACTATAATTATTGTCTTAATAATGTTTGAAATGCCTTATATTTGAAACGGTGGAGTATATTGTGAAAAAGCAATTAAATATATTTACCTTTTCAAACAAAGGTAATTAAATATAATTGATCTTCAATCTTCTGATTTAAACATTAATCATTCATTCAATGATTAATGTTTAAATTAGAAGAAATTTCATGCTTTTCATTAATAAATATATTGGTGCTACCCATTATTTTCATGGATTCCATGAAAGGGAGATTGTTCAATGTAATCATAATTCCCGGCGACATTCTAGCGTCAATCAATTATCTTGCCTCAAAAACAATTCGGCATACATCTTTTTTTCCGTTCTTCAAATTTTTGTCTGTTATATTTGATTTCTCTCCGTTGTCGAGAGCCTTTGTCTTCTCCCCTGTGTTGGGAGCCTTTGCCTTCTCTCCATGTTGAGAGCCATTGTATTTTATTTGTATTCACTGATGCAATACTTGCGATGTTTGGTTGGACATTTTTTGTCTACCCAAATGCTTTACTTTGTAATGTTTTCAACTTCAGGTTTTTCCAGTTCAGTGATTTTCTAAAGGCCAGTGTTAGGCCGTGTCCAAGTGTATCTTGGAGAAGCATTTGTGCGTCACAAGTGATTGTTCGTAAGGGTTTTGGTTGGAGATTTGGTTTAGGATTAGACATTCATAATCAAGATGTATTATGTTCTTTTGTTGGGGCAGATAAATTGTTGACGATAGTTTGTCTTTGTAAACCAGTTACTTGGGTGAGTCTCCGACTTGTGGAGCACCATCTTCTTAAACTTTATTAATGCAATTAGAGTTTTGTTTGCTTTCAAATATATATATATATATATATATATATATATATATATATATATATATATATATAATTGAAATACAATATTATAATGATATGAGTATTAAATAATCAAATTATTTCACTTACATATTGATTAATCAAATGTACAGTAATACTTGTTGTAATGTACAATAATTTATAATAAGAGCAATGTTAGGGGCACAAAATCTTGCTCATAAGATGAGGTGGCAATATTTTATTGGTTGCATCGATAATGACACCGTCACACTCTAATTAAAAACACCACATAGGATTTTGTGAGCAAGTTTTTGTGCCCCTAGTATTATCTTATAATAATTGTGAGAAACTGGGGAAAAACGTGTTTTTTCATAAGGTTCGCGTACAACGTGTTTTTAAAATAGCGCGGTAGCATTTTTGTAATTAACGGGAAATTGTTTAGCGCTGATCGTAAGTGCATGTGGTAGTATAAAAAGTGTCAGCACATGTACACCGACACTTATTGACACTACCATTAGCACTTTTAATAAGTGCCAGTATCAATGTTTAAAAGTGCTAGTGTAATGACTAACACTTTTAAACACTACTACTGACACTTAAGAAAAGTGTCAGTTTTATGTTTATAAACGTCAGTTTGAAATCACTGACTTTTTGTAATATTAACACTGAGGTTTTACGATGTTTGCCAATATTTACGAAAATACCACCGCCTGTTTCTATGAATAAGGGTCAGCTTCATTAAAAAACACATTTTTCCTTTTCTTAAAGTAAAACGCGTTTTCACAAGACTTGATCATAATAATTAGGATAATGATAATTAAGTTTGTAGGCACATTTATTTTCATTTTATAATGAAAATTCGGCTTTCCCGAGCTGCAGTCGCATTTCTCTTATGGTACTCCCACAAACTCAATAATTCCCCTCCTAAAACCCCATTCACAGTGGTAAACACTCCCTCGTTCCAAACTCTAGCTAGGGTTTCCAGATCAACCCCCCCCCCCCCCCCCCCAATTTCTGGAATCGCCGGCGAGATTGTGGCCGAAATGTCGACGTTTATGCATAAATTCGGGAGGTCAAAGAACGTAGCGAAGAGGGTTTCGAAGAAGTACTTGGAAGATGCACTGTACAAGCGTCTCTTCAAAGACGGTGGATCCGAAGTCAGCATTCGACAAAACGTCAATCAATTCCTCAAGAGCCGCAAAAGAGTCTACAAATGGGAATCCGATCTCTCACTCAAGATCCTTCGCAGTCGCAAACGCTATTCCCCTGCATTAAAGGTTCGTCCCCCCAATCCAACTTTTTATAAGTTTTTTGCTTTGATTGTGTTTTAGGGGAAATGCCATAGTAAGATGAGCGGCAAAAAAGTAATGCGGCAGAGTTTTGTTAGGTGAAATTGAAAAGTTGGATACTTAGAGATCATTGGAAAGAGGAAATTTGATGTGGAGAAAGTTAATTGTAATATTGTTTGTGAGGATGTTAGCGAATTGGGAAATTAGATGGCTAATGAATGATTGGTGCCGCAAAGGTTTGATACCGAGAAGCATTTGGGTATTTGTGAGTACAAATGGGATCCTAATTCCTAAGATGCTTATGAAGTTTAGTGCAGCAATCTTTGAATCGAGGTGTGAGAATCTTACTTTGTGAGTGTGTTAGAAAAAAATAGATACTTAGATGCGTTTGAAGCTCAGTCTGGCAATGCCATTTTGGAAATAAATATGAGTATGTAAAGTGAAATGGAAAATTAAGATGCATGCTGAATCATTACTGCAGCATCATTTGGAGCAGAGAAGCTTCGTTTGTATGTAAAGTTGCAACTATGTAAGATGTAGATGGGATCCTAAGATACTTATTGGTCATTACTGAAGTGATGTATAGTATGATGAAGTCTATGAAGATAACAATTTGAGTTGTTTGGTTCGTTTTCAATATAGCTATTGGTACTATGACCTGAAATCTCGAATCAGCTTGTTCTTGCCCTTGTAACTTGAAACAACAGAATATACAGCTCATGTGCTACTTTATCTTTGTAAAAGTTTCTTATCCACCCTCACGTCCCAGAATGATTGTCCTTTTTTGACCATGAGAGACATTTGTTAAAGTTGAGATCGAAGTAATTTTAGTTGCACATAAGTGCCTTTACTATCCTCATTCTAGACTTAATATTGCATCTATGCTTAGGAAAATAATTTTTTTCGAAGGTGATTGTATCATTGTAGTAGCTTTACGAAAAATCATCATACTGGGACAAATTTCTTTGAAAACTAGATAATCATTATGGGATGGAGGGTGTGAAAATTTATTTTTGAATTTCTATGTTGAAGCTAGTAGAAATGCAATATGACATTCTGAATCTGGAATGAAAAACTATCTAATCTCTTATGCACCCAAGTAGGTTTCCACGATACCATTTTGAATTGGGTTTTAACCTGTCTTTGAATCTAGAAGTACCTGGTTTGTGGCTTGACATATGTAACATGGACTACAAGGTTTCTAAGTACTGGAATCTCTTTTTTTGATTTCTGTATTCCTTCAAGTTATCACTAAGGTGGGGAATGGGGAAATTTCATTGTTTCATGATGGTCATCCCTTATGGTGGCCTAATTAGGTGACCACCAATCAGTAATTGTTGTGCCCTCAGCGGGCGCCCCACCTTCTTACTGTCATTGCAACCATTATGTTGGGGCAATGGATGTTTTGGCATTTATTTCAAAGAAAGAGGGGACGGGGTCTGCAACCATAGACATCTTTCTTACAAGTAGCTTTTCAAAATAAAATTTCATACAAATTTATATTTATTATTATTTATTTATTTTGGGAGATTTCTGCTTAGCAATGAAGTGTTATGTTTTTGGTTCTGCTCCTACTCATGTATTGCTATTTCGGTAGCACTTTTTCCAATTTTCTCATCGTTTATTGATTGGACAGGATTGCAAGCAAATGGCTCTCCAGACTTTCTTCTGGTCTTATGATGTTTGAATTATCAACTTATTAGCCTATATAAAAGTTTAAACACTTACATTATGTGTTTGTTCTTTACTACAATTGTAGTTTTTAATTTCCTTGATATTTTAGTTCCAGATTGGTGTCTCTTACATATCTGTGTTGTCCAACCTCATAATTAGCTATCTTGTGTGTGTGTGTGTGTGTGTGTGTATTTTGGTGTTAAATCCTCCTCCCAAGTGTTAATATGTTTCTTTTTTATTTTAAATGCTTTTTATTAATCAACTGATCTCGATTATTATTTATTCTGTTTGTAATGCAAATTGTTTATTGATTTTTGTTTAATCTACAGCTCTCAGAAACCATGTCAAAAAGGGGTATAAACAAGACTGTGAGTGATCAAGCTATACACTTAGATCTACTTTCCAAAACCCGAGGAATTGCTGCTGCAGAAACTTACTTCATTGATCTTCCGGAACAATCAAAGAACCACCTAACTTATGGTGCACTTCTCAATTGTTACTGCAAGGAATTAATGACTGAAAAAGCGGAGGCTTTAATTGTAAAGATGAAAGAACTGAAGTTAAGTTTAACCGCCATGCCTTATAACAGCCTAATGACCCTTTATTCAAAAACTGGCCAACTAGAAAAAATTTCTGCTACCATTCAAGAAATGAAAGCCTCTGAGGTCAGGCCAGATTCTTACACCTATAACGTATGGATGAGAGTACTAGCTTCAGTTAATAATATATCTGGGGTTGAAAGGGTAATTGATGAAATGAAGAGGGACGGGCGTGTTTCTCCAGACTGGACGACATATAGCAATTTAGCATCAATATATGTTGATGCGGGTTTAAATGATAAAGCAGAGAAGGCACTAAAGGAATTGGAAAAGAGAAATGCCTGCAAAGATCTTTCTGCTTATCAGTTCTTAATAACATTATATGGAAAAACTGGAAATTTAGTCGAAGTTTATCGTGTTTGGCGCTCTTTGAGACTGGCTTTTCCTAAAACTGCAAACATAAGCTATCTGAACATGATACAAGTATTGGTTAACTTGAAAGATTTACCAGGTGCTGAAAAATGTTTTAGAGAATGGGAATCTGGTGGCTCGCCTCTTGATATTAGGATCGCAAATGTTCTTATACGGGCATATGCCAAATCAGGCTCATTAGAGAAGGCGAAAGAACTTAAGGAGGTGTCGAAGAGGAGAGGTGCTAAGCCTAATGCTAAAACTTGGGAGATCTTTTTGGACTACTATTTGGAACACGGGAAGAGAAAATCGGCAGTTGATTACATTGAGAAAGCCGTTGAAACTGGTAGAGGGGACGGAAAGAAGTGGGTCCCGTCTAATGAGGTGGTTCAGAAATTGATGGGACAATTTGAAATGAGCAAAGATGTCAATATGGCAGAACGCTTTATAGAGATTCTGAAGAAGGCTGTGGATGAGGTTGATGTGGAGGTGTTTGAATCTTTGATAAGGACTTACGTAGCTGCTGAAAAATCAAATCCACTTATGCGACGCCGGATAAAGATGGAGAATGTTGAGTTGAGCGAAGAAGGCAAGAAATTGCTGGACATCATATCCGTCGAGTGAGTTTTGGTAAATTCACGATTTATCTACTTTGAAGTTTGAATTTTGGTTAATTGAATTATTTAATGTTTGTTTTTGCTTGCAATAATATATATTTTGTCTCTCACTATGTGGATCTAGCACAAGTGTGTTTCTTTGTCTGCATTTGGGCTGATTTTGGTTTGATATTAGATTCACAATCAAGGCAGATTGTAATGCAGTTTTCAGTTATTCCTGAAAGTTTCTTCACTACCCAATCCCTGTCAACCTTTTATCCTCATGGTCATGCATCCTGTGTTAAGGATCTGCGTATGAAAAGAAGTTGAATCACTTCGAAAAATACTCCCTCCGTCCCAAAATGATCTCCACATTTGACTATTCAAACTTTTTAAGAATATGAACCCTTGCTTCACTAGCCATGTTTTGTTTATGCACTTATAAGCTCAAATTGCATAAATGAGAAGAACTTTTTGGGACAATGGGAAATGGCGAATGAGAAGATCATTTTGGGACGGAGGAAGTAGGATCCTAAGAGCCCCCTTAGGTCACTCTTTTAAGTATTTCCTTGTCTTTCCATTTTATGTGTAGGATTGTTGTAAAACTGTTTCTGTTTTGCATTTGAGATGTTTTCCCTGAATGTCAGCCCTTCCCCAATAGGCTCAGGCACCCTGGACAAGGGTTTGTTGCTGTTCCTCTGCTACGCTGCTGTTGTGCAACTTAGATGCAGCCACGTCCCCCTGTTTTGAGATCAATAGTCAAGATTAATTAGGCCGAGGTGGGGTCCAATAAATCTCAGTCATTGATCTCAAAACACTGGGATGTGGTTGCATCTGGGCCACACGCTGCACTAAAGAGCAGAAGCATGTGAGCAGCAATTCCAAATCCCACGCATAGCTTTATGTCCTTGATTGCGTTGAGTGTCAAAACTGTCCTATACGCCCTTGATTGCATTCAATGTCATAAGGACCACAGCATGAAGAGGACAAGGTTTCAAATTAGATTGAGCCACTTCTTTGGTTAAAGAGCAAAATGCTACTTTAGTATACACCCTCCATCCCAAAATGATAGTTTTGTTTGACTTTTCAGACATTTTAAGGTTACATCATAAGTTTTGGAAATTCATCGACTTTGAAGCCTTAATTTTGGAAATGAGACCTAACTTTCTGGGACAAGCAAAAAAGGGAAATGAGACCATCACTTTGGGACGGAGGGAGGGAGTAGTACATCCTCTTCGTAGAGTACAAGTGGAGGCAGCTATAAAGGCAATGTGGACCTCTAGGTTGAAAATATGCAGGTTCAGTTAAGTGATAGCTGGCCTTGATTTTGATACCTTGTGGTCAACAGTCAACTTCACAGGGGACTCTATGCAAACTAATTACTGGTGCCTGGATTCGTTAATAGCTTCTCTCTCCCCTCCTATCCTCGTGTAGGAAATCGTATTATTGAGGTAACGAGCAATGTGGATCTGAGACATGCATTGTGTTGGCGTTGTCATAGTATTCTCTCATATCCTCCACTAGTGCGTGTGCGCGCGTGCGGGGGTATGCAGAATTGGCAACCACAGTTGAAGACATTTATTCCGATGTGAACGTATGGATATGTGAACCATCACCGCCCATGAGAAGGTTGATGGTCCAGGGTAAAGGACTGTGTTTGTGTGTGTTGTAGCTTTCAATCACACCTGGTTTGTGTTATTAGGTTTGATTGCCCTGAAAGATCTGTCCCTCCATTCCACACCCTCTCCCTGTCTTACTTTAATGGATTTTTAATTTAAATGCAGTCAATGTCAGTCTTCATTTGTGATGGTTGGTAATGGTGAGACCCCCCACTTATGGAGATGAATTGCACACCTTACCTGCTAGTAAAAAATAAAATAGGTTTTTATATTTATTTGAGGTGATGCAAAATAAGACTTCACTTTCTTTTCGTGGATAACTAGATTCACCTGTGTCCCCCCCCCCCCCCCCCCCCCGAACCACCAGTATTCGAACTCCACATTAGATGCTGATTAATCTGGTTCGAGCTGGATGATATCATAAGGGCGGCATTGCTCTCCCAACAAATTTTGACGCTGTTGCATTTCAAAAACTTGAGACTCCGGGTTATGCTAGAACACCCTTTTACCATGTGATCTAGGCGCTCCTTAGTAGATTCACATGTTATTACGGGTTTTTCAGGCCATTAGTTTTTATTTTAAAGGCGTCAAATGAGTTTTCTTAATTTTTGTACTGAGTGAGCCTGTCACTTGCTTTGAATTAGAGCGAAAATTACGTATTTTCCTTAATTTCTCTGTACTGTAGTTGAATTAGAGCGAAAATTACTTATTTTCCTTAATTTCTCTGTACTGTAGTTCAATTAGAGCGAAATTACTTATTTTCCTTAATTTCTCTGTAGCACTGCAATACGAATACTACGTCCGTCTTAAAATGATGTTTTCGTTTGTGTGTGTGTGAATGAAGTTGGAGCAATAATAATTTAATCATCTAGGATATCTAAAAGTTATTGTTGATAATATTTATAATCATGTATAAATAATATTTTTTTATTAGTATTAGTATGATTAAATTACAATAATTGTTTGCTCAAAGTTTTCAAATAGAGTCAGTTTTATAAAAACATGTTTTACACTAAGATATGAAGAAAATCTACAAGCGTCAGTTTTAATATTATAAAGTGTCACTTAAGGCCTCTTGGCCCAGTGGTATTTGTGTGTGTGTGTGTGTGTGTGTAAGGTCACGTATGTACTACACGTTTTAAGAAAAGTTTCACTTGCAAAAATGTCACTTCACATTTTCAAAACATTTTACATTAAAACGAGCTTAACACAAGTTTTTCACTTTCAAATAAACAATAAAAGAAGTTGAAACATCCTCCCTGGACAGAAAATATACAAAAGAAGAAAAGAAAAACTGAAGGGCAAGTACATTGTCTTAGGAGAAATTCCTTTGTTGTAGTGTTGGCTTTCACATTCATATGAATTAATTGGAGTCGCTTGTGCAGCAAGTAAAGATGTTACTCCTTCCGTCTTAAAATAAATATCGTTTTGGTGTATTTCACACATATTAAGAAATGACATTAATGCATGAGAAGAAGTCTCAAATGCCCCCAAAGTAATTCAACTACCTAGGTGATAAATGGTTAGGTAAGAGATAGTTCACTATCATTATTAAGGGTATAATTGGTATAGAACAACAAAAAAGCTTTGAAAATTGTGAAACGACAAGTATTTTCAGACAAAAATTAACTCAAAAAACGACATCTATTTTGAGACGGAGGGAGTACCATTGTTATAGATTGACCTTATACTGTATCCACACTTAGGCTCCGTTTGTTTCGCGGAAAATAACTTCCGGAAAACGATTTCTTGGAAAATGTTTTCCGGAAAACGATTTCTTGGAAAATGTAATTTCCACTGTTTGGTGAATTTTAAGAAAATGCTTTCCGGAAAACTTTTTTAGATACATTAATTTTGATCACCTAGAGTATATATTAAAATTTTTTTTCAATAAATTAGTCATTATCTCCAATTTCAATTATAAAGTAAAATGGAAATGTAGTTTTGTAATTATAATGGACTAAAGTTAATAATTTAACATATTCATAAAAATAAAATATTTTTAGACATTTTTTAATTAACTGGGTATATTTAAAAAATAATTTTCGTAAAACAAAAATTGGAGTTAAAACAACAATTGAAGTGTTAGCATTTTCCGGAAAACGTTTTCCTTAGGAGGAGGTAAGGAAAGCGTTTTCCTTAGGAATGGAGGAAAACCACTTCCTTGGAAAACATTTTCCCCATTTTCCGGTGTTTAACAAACACCGAAAAATGGGAAAAATGTTTTCCGGAAGTTGTTTTCTGCCAAACAAACGGAGCCTTATTGTTGTTTCATCTTTTACACTTTCTTTCCAATTTTTTTTCCTCTACAACCATTTCAAATTCACTCATAACCTATCTTCCATTCTACTCCATTCGTCTCATAACAAACGACGTGCACAATTTTGAATTTGCACGGGGATTAAAAAAATTAAAGTGAATAGTAATTATGAGTATGAAACGTGGGGTAGGAAAGAGAAGGTGAGGTAAAGAATATTAGTGGATAATTGAGCATGACAAATGGGTTCCGTATAATAAAGAAATATATAAAATTTTCATTTAAAGAAAGTGTGACTTATCAATGAGACATTCAAAAAGAAAATCTGTGCACATTATTATGGGACGGAGGGAGTATACTCTTTTAACCTTCATTATGAGACCTGGGAGTTTTTTCTTTTTTTTGTTCTTTTAAAACTTTCCAAGATATGATGTTCACTTCACACTACTATACTTCCTTTTCTTTGAGTACACTTCAAGTATACTCAACCTTGTCCACTTGCATCAATTGAATCTGGTTTCAATCTTTTAGGGGTATACATGAACATAATCATAATTAAGAGGGTCATGCTTTCAATTGCATCATATAAAGGCATTTACCATCATTTTTCTATTTATTTATATCATTGCAAAAAAAAAAAAAAATGAAATTATGAGTAGGAGATGATCCACATCACAAACCATAGTATATTTCACTATTTCGTTTCCAAATTTACATAATTCTCTAAACATTGTATAATCAAATCGATCACCCGTTAGAAAAATGAAAAGAATATCACGTGATTTCGAGCAGAAACCGAAAATCACACGAAAAAGAAAAAGAAATTTAAGAGAAAAACAAAAATACAATTATCCACCCAATATACCTACTAATTATAATAATCCCATTAGGGACATTTTCCATTTCTTCCAGGTCCTCCATAATAAAAATAATTCCCCCATACATTATTAATCCCTCCTCTTATATCATAGCAATTCGGATGATCCGCTAACACCCGTAAATTCGATAAAGGAACCAAGCTATTATCCCAATCAACAACTTGCATATTTCGAAAATACGATGCTTTTCCAAACCCTTCGCCCGCAAAATGCCCGCTGCCCATTTGGGTGTATGTGTGCCCGCCCGAAGCCCGACTGTTCACAATTTCTCCACCGAATTGTACCATACTAGCATGATTTCTAAGGTGTGTAAATAAAAATGCGGGCCAGTACCCGACTAGTACACCCGACCCGAATTCTAGCCACCAGTTCCCATGCTTCGGATCCTGCGTTGTAACGTTAATAAATTGTTAATTTCGAATATTTTTGAAGCAACCAAAGCAAGAGAGCTCATTAATTACAGTCCATGTGCAATGTGGGAGAAATCTCAGGGTATAAGATCATGTAAATGAAAAGAAATATTTTACTACCAATGTGTTTTTTTTTAAAAAAAAATTGCAAATAAATTAAAATAATGATAAAATTTATGATGATCAAAATGTAATTTATACAAATATAATATGTACTTTGAACCAACTTCATATTAATCATTTTTACACAAATTATTAATTAAATGTGAAAATAACTATGAGGACTTGAATAAAATAAATAGCACATTGTTACCGGAAAAATAAAAGATGAAAAATAAAGCATAAAGAATTTTTGATGATGACTTTTTTGCTTTTTTGGCCCACTCAAAATCTGACCATCATTATAATCAATATTTTTATTTCGTGATTCTCTTTTGAGCTTGGTTGCATCATTTCTCTTTTCTTATGAAAAAATATTTTATTTCACCCATTTTCTAAAAAGAACTCCAAATATCACAATTTTTTTTTTCGAAACAATATCACAAGATTATTAATATTATGAAACTGAATGAGATTAATAATTACCTTCCAAACTAATAAGCTTATATCAAATTGTCCACCTCTATACGACGACGTAGGAGAAATCGCAGCTCCGATTGCTATCCTGCTATTTGTTTGAACAAATCCTGAGCACAGCAAATTGTAGCACCCGGTAGCTTGATATGCATCAGTCTGAACATTTATTTTTTCAATATTAATCAAAATATATAAAAAATATTAACAAAAAAAAAGGAGAGAAAAAGAACTTACTGTCCAGTAAGTGAAGAACCTAGGATAATTGTCGCCGTACAATTCTGGACTAACCTGTAAGAAATTGAATAAAATTAGTACAACATTTGTAACAAATTATTAAATGATAGGTAGTTGAAGTGTTATTGCAGCTATAAATGTAATTTTTTTCTTTCTTTCTATTCTGATGAAAGTATTGTGTACTATGCATCTTGTCTCTAAATGTTAGCTTGAAAACGCGTTTCTTAATTGTCATCCAAGACTTTTTTTATGAATAAGAAAATTTAGGTATTTATTGTGACTTGAACTTGACTCGTAATAGGTGGTAGTAGTGTAGTGACCATAACTTAGAGCTACGGTTTTATCGGCCTGAGATAACATAGTATTAACATGAGTTACATCTTACTTGGACTGTCATGCAGTCAGACTGTATAACTGTACGAGAGAGAGAAAAAGAGAGAGAGAGAGAGAGAGATGTAATTAACATGCCTGCCAACCAGCTTCAATGGTGTTAAGATCATCCCCAAATTGGCCGGAAATGACCCACATTTGTGACAAGCTAAACTCATATTGGCTAGCCACTTTTGGTGCCCATACATTTATGCTGGCTTTTGCTCCATAATATTGAGCTCCACTCACATATCCAACTGCATGCTGCCATAACCCAATAATAACCTTCATTTTTAGCTACCCATAATTTCTTACTTTTAGAGGGAAAACTAAAATAAATTACTCATTTAAAAAAGAAAAATTACACCGAATCGACCCCGAGACATTATCGGAGAATTCAAGCGTCTATATGCCGTGTGAGATAAAACTCATTGACATTTATTTTTGTTTTCATTAAGAAGAGCCTTTATCGGTCAATTTAATGGAAAATCTCATTTATTTATAGTTTCAGCGTTTCTGAAAATGTCAATGCAAGTGTGTCATGATAAATCTTCATTCATTCAATCATAGATTAATAAATTCTTTCATGAAAATCACAAATTATAAAAGACTGCAGTTTCTTTTAATAGAATGCTGACATTTACATGAAGTACAATTAACCAGAAAATAGTTAGTAGTAACCACCTACCATAAAATTTAATATCTCCAAAATAAAAAATTGACTTTTTTTTTTGTTTTGTTAATAGTGATCTGACAAAAGTTTTACGTTTAGTTTCAATAAACATTATAAGATTAATTTCGCAAAATTTGATCGGTTTCGCTGAAAGATTTGAAGAACTAACCTCATGGCCATTGCTGGAAGAATCTCTTCGTATCGGTTTCCTTATTTTTCTCCCAAATCTTTTAACAGAAGTTGCTCTTAGAATATCTTGCTCAGTTGTTCTTCTAATTGGAACTGTCCCTTCTGGGCAAAAATCACCAGATAAGCTCCATAACTGATAATTTTCTGATTCTTCACCTGTTGGATTATGCCCATTTGGTCTCTCTGGTGGATCCTACATTTTTTTTCAAGAAAAATAAGGGAAAAAAAAAAAATCATATTTGAAACCTTAATTCATTGTCATTTTAGGAGATTCTTGAAATAAAATTCATTTTTTATATAAATATAATAAAATAATTATATATGTAGTTTACCTACCAATGGTTTTGTTCCTTTCAGTTGAGGATGATCAAAAGCTGGTTGTTGGTGTGTTACAACACAGTCTATAATATCACCATCTGGACTCTGCTTCAAAAAATGAGAATAAAATTAAGATTTGGTCAAATTTAATTAAACTAAACACTAACAATAGGACAAAAACATAATCCCAAACATGAAAAAAAAAAAAAAAAAATCTGCCGCAAAATAAAAAATGGACGTTCATTTTAGAACGGATGGATGTAGTAGACCAATTCTAAATGACTAGCCGATCAATGAATACTAAAATGGACATTCATCTTAAAACGGAGACGGAGAGGGTAATTGATACCTCACCTTGAAATGAAGCAACCTATTGTTCTTTTAAACTTTTATGAACAAGAAAAAAGAATGAAAATAAATAAATAAAATAATTACCTGAATTGTCTTGAGAGAAGGCTTATTGATCTTCAGTAGATGAGCTTTAATCATCTTCATTTTATTCAACTCTTCTTCAGGCTTAAGAGTTGTTTGATTTTGTTCTAAAGAGTTGACTGGACAAATTACAGAGGAAAAACAGAGGAGAAAGAAAACAAAAACAGAAATGATTGGGGAGATTTTCAAACAAAGACAAGCAGAAGAAGCCATTTTTGTTTCTGTTTCTGTACATTGGTGATGTTGTCTTCTTCTGCAATCAAAATAACAGCTCTTGTTTTTCTTTTTTTCTTGGCTCCATGGAAAATATTTCACTTTTCCCATCAAATCCATTCCAAGAAAAAAGAAAGAAAAGATTATTCCAAATATTCACTCTGTCACCATTCTCAATGGCTAAATTCCAAGAAAATTTTACAAAATCCCACTTTGTAATTCTGTTTCTCTCTCTATAACTCTCTCTGTATCTCTCTCCTGAGCTTCTAAACCTTGGTTTGTATGCTATTCTTCTGACTATCAACAACTCCTAGGCATGAGGTAATAAAAAAAAAAGGGGATCTCACACACACTGATGGAGTTGTGTGTGTGTGTGTGTTTTTTTAGAGTATTTCCCATGTGGGTGTGGAGAAATAAATACTGGGTTGTGGCCAAAACATGCAGATTATTTTTTAATTTTTTAATTTTGGAAGAATGAGAAGAAATGGAGTAGAGAGAGAAACAGAGGAGGAGGAGGAGGAGAGAGAGACAGTGTTTCCAGTCTTCAATACAAGGACTGAAACTTTATCTCTTTTTTTTTTTTTTGTGTGTGGATTTAATTTAATTTATAATTGGGGGGTTTAAATTTGAGATTTTTTTTTTCCTGTTATTCTTTACTTTGGTTATGAATTGATTCTGATGTTAGACCTCCCAAAAACAAAGTTGTTTCCTTGCATTGGGTGTTTCTTCTTTCTCAGTTCCCTAAATGTTCTTTGTGTCAGCTCTCCCACTCTTCTCATTTTCATTTACAAATTACTACAAATCAAGATTAATTACCGCTTTTAAATTAAAATTTTTGATTAAAATTAAGACTTACTCGAGATATTGTTTTTCATGTGATTAGTGTCAAACTTTGACCACATACAATCTTGCTTGCTATTGAAGGTGCGTGGCATGGGCTTGTTAGTTTCGTGGGATCTGTCAAACACCATCTGAAGCAAATCAATCTCGTTCATACGTCGTTCATCGTCTTGTCATTATTTGAAAAAGTAATTTGAATTTGGATATTTTTTGACCAAAGGAGAGAAGGGAGGGGTAATTTTCCAAGAAAATGGAATTATCTTGGAATAGTTGAGATATTAAAAGTGTAATTTTTAATGGAAGAATAAGAAGAATGTAATTAGTTAATGGAAGGAAGGGAAGGGAAGGTGTGCTAGCATGCGCACTTGGTTATGTGCACCGGCTTACCAACCCATGCATTTCCATGTGCATGCGCGCTTTCTATTCCTCATGTTTAGGGTTCTAATTCCAACCCCTTTCAAATTAATATTTCCATTTTCTTACACGAGAAATGGCAAAATGATTCTATGTCATACTCTCTCTTTTGACTAATAAATTTACAGAAAGTATTAGTAAAAAAAATGATATAATCAAAATATATTTCATTTTACTATGATAAAATATAATATGACTATTTCTCTATTCATCAAGAATACGATACGATTTTTTTTTAATGACGGAGCTGAAAGTATGACTATTTATCTATTCATTAGGAATACAACATTTTTCTATGACAGAGCAGAAAAAATAAAGCGCGGTCATTGTTATGAGACGGAGGGGTTGATTCTAATGAATATGTCGTGTTAAAATGTTAATTAAATTGGAAGGCTGAATTTTGCCTTTCTCAATATTCTCTACTTGTACCTCCTTTCTAGGTCTCACTAATGATGCTTGTCACCTCCTCCGTCCCCAGCAGTCCTTTTTACCTTTTATTATTTCAAATAAATATTTTTATAGTAAGATTTGATTAATTTTTTTTTTGCTAGTTATAATCATTAAATCTAGCTCAAATTCAGGAAGATCGGTCCACATTTGTCACTCTTCTAAATAAACCCGATCAAAAAAAAAAAAAAAAAAAAAAAGTGGAGGTCAAAGTCAGCAATACCTTTTTTCCACTTCCAATTTCTCTTAGGCCGGTAACTTAGTTATCTAAGTCAATATCAATATACTATATGCATCCAACTTCCAAGTTTTAGATTATACTCCATCTATCTCAAGATTTTAAGAGACAATTATCCTACATCTACTAAAGAGAGAAATATGGACTGGTATATAGACTTGAGGAATTACTTTAAGGTGGAACCTCCAAACACGCCCCCTCACGTGTAGCCGGGCTTTGCCAAAGGCTTACAACGTGCACTTAATCAGATGACATGTAGCAACATCGTGGGCCGTTGGGCCTGCATCAATAACAGGACAAATCTGATACCATCTAATCTAATAAAGATGACTTTTAATTATAGAATCATACTTGTCATTGCTCTAGATCAAGATGAATTTTGGTTATTCATTTTGGACGGAGGGAGTATCACTTTTTTTCAAAC
Source organism: Campanula takesimana (assembly GCA_026119855.1). Taxonomy (NCBI): domain Eukaryota; kingdom Viridiplantae; phylum Streptophyta; class Magnoliopsida; order Asterales; family Campanulaceae; genus Campanula; species Campanula takesimana. Next base: position 1,093,458 of record JAOWBW010000361.1, on the reverse strand, counting down.
AATACGACTACTATTTAACATTACATAGTTATCAGAGTTGACATCATAAAGATGACATCCATATATTTAAACAGTTGAATCGCTTGTAGTACATAATGTCATATGAGAACTTGTCTTCACATAAAAGTTGACATCATAAAGATGACATCCATATATTTAAACAGTTGAATCGCTTGTAGTACATAATGTCATATGAGAACTTGTCTCCACGTTAAATGGTAAAAGCCAACATTCTTAATTCACTTGAAAATCTGAATGTACGTAACAACGACGAGTAGAGTACACATTGACTTTAACTCGAGCCTATACAATAGTATTTGAACATGATTTTTCTTCCATAAATAAGAATGAAACAAACTTCAAGAGCTTGCTAAGAATTTTAATTGAATATTTGACCTTCAATATTTACTCGTAACATTGTTTGGTAAAAAAAAAATAGTTGTCTCAAAGTTAGATGCACAGTAGAAAAGCTGCCAAAGTTAAGCTATTGCTTTTTACTGAAGGGGGACAACAAAAAATATTTAAGAAAAAAGGAAATAAAAGGTAGGCCCCAGTTTATAATGACATGTAATAAGACCATATGATTAAAAAATTTGTTAATCAAGTGATCTCTATCCCATGCGTGTACTCTTTGCATGTATGTTCATACTCAACTTTTCTTTTTATGAAGTTAAAAATAAAATAAAAATGGACAAGATTATGGGTAACCATTTCTTTATGCTGAAAATTAAGTGAAATTATAAGTGCACAGAGAAGTAATTAGTAATCTCTTTTGGGCTAATAAAGAATAATTATTATTTACTTTGCCCCTAAATAAATAAATGTCGTAGAAAAAAAAAATCAGATTTGCTCTTGATCAAGAGTAATTAAATTTTTTCGGGACATTCATTTAGAGACAGATAGAGTATTACGTTCAGTTGTCATCAGATGGATACATCAAATATACGCAAAATGTTTGGATGAAAAACTGAAAATATAAAACAAAATTAGTCGCGAAATCAAATATATATACTTGAGGATGGACCGGGTTAAAAGACTCATTTTACCTGCTTGTGGTTGCATGGACAATCTTATAATGGTCGCATATTCAAACTCGTGGGGTACTTAGCAGTATTGTAAGGAAGAGGGTAAATCACTTAATGATGTATCAAAAATAATTTTTAAAATTCCACTAGTATGATTCGATTGACATTAATGTTTGATCAAAGTTTATTTATATTAACCATCAAGAGTAATGAAATTCCGGGACGGAGTACTCCATATGTACAATATTGTCATAACACAAACTAAACGAAAGAGTCAATGTTCCTAGCTCTTTTCGTTACACAAACTAAATAGTCAATGTTCCTCTTTTCATTATCATTGAGTGAAGAAAAGCTGATGAAAATCGCTATTATAAATGTATAAAAGTCGTGCGACGAAGAAAACAAAAATGTAAATTTTGAATGTTCTATAATTCCAGGGTTAGTACTCTCTACAATTAATCTCACACCAATTTTGGACCAGCAAGTTAAAGAAATCTTGCAGTTTCCCCTTCTGTTCTGGACCAGCAAGTTTAATCAATCTTGCAGTTTTCCTCTAAAAACATTTCTTTATGGTCCCCTTTTATATCCCAAAATTCAAGCAATCATCAATTCTGATGCCACTAGCTACTAAGATTGTTGCACCTATATTGGGTGTGACTAATCTTTCAGGGAGAAGTTTGTCATATTTTGACTTTTTATGGTTAACACAGATGATTTTTGACCAAGTATCGGTGTGAATCTAATGATCACAATGAAATTTTAAAAGTTGTTATTGATAAATCACTTAATGATTTGTCAATTACAATTTTTAGAATTTCATTAGAATGAGTAGATCGACATTAATATTTAGTCAACGTTCATTCTTATTGACCATAAAAAGTCAAAATGAGACAACGATCGCCACTGAACTTAGATTGAAGTTACAGCTAGCTAGTTACCGGGGACCATATACATATATATACAATTTGATCTTGAAATGGAATAAATAAAAGTTTTATGACCTAATTTCTAAATTCTTGGCAACATGATAATTATTTGGTCCATTTGCAAGTGCAAGCGGCCGTAGGACTATGCACGCGGCCGCACAATTAAAAATATTCCAAAATCTAACAATCTGAAAGCTACTAGATAGCAACCTTGTATACATATAACTTTGAGTGCATCCCATTCTTGTCCCATTACCAATTCTTTTATAGAATCCTACCTTAGAATATGATAGAATTACTCTGAGTCAAGTCAGATGATATCGAATGTCATGACAGTTTGAATCTTAAATTGTTGATTTTGATTTGAACGATAAAATTTCATAAAAGGTCATTCGGGAATTTCACACCCACCCCAAATCAGGATGTCGTTGATTTTTAATTTTTTTTTTAACATGAATCACATATCTCATCTAGCTGCACTATTCTAACTGCAATGCAGTCAAATTTCATCTGATTTCACTTTCACTCAATCTAACTGTCTCCAAGTGACCCGAGCTAACCCACTCTAACTTGACCCACTAAAGATTAGTTTCTCTGGTGATTAGAGAACCCCACAATAGCCAAACATGAGCTTTTTAGGGCTCAATAAATTGAAGAAAGACCTCTAGAAATGATTAATATGAGATATGATCTAAGCCCCATTTTATTTGGTGGTAGGCCGACTTGTATTGCCCACATTATGATTACATTAACATGGCTTAAAATTCCTTTTGACTTTATTTTTTATTTTTATTTGAATGAATGAACTGCGGAAATAGTCTAAAGTAGCCTCACAAACATTATAAATTTTCATCATTATCCAACACCCCACTTTGGAACATTACTGAAAACTTCAATTGATCGACAAAGCTTCACGTGTTACGTTTATACGAGTATATGTTGGAATAGAGGACCAATCGTGACTAGACTTCGGAGCAAAAGGGAAGAAAATCGTCGGAGTGACTGTTGCTCTGGGCGGCCGCCCAGGGTGATGGTGGGCGACCGCCCACTTAATCAGCGTGTTCAATCCGGAGGAGCAGTTTTATGGGCGACCGCCCAGGCCCTATATGGGCGACCGCCCACTTGTCGGGAAAGGCAAAAACTGGTTCGGATTTTAGGCCAATTTTCGGGTTCCTTTGTCCATCTAGGGTTAGGTTTGTATTCCTGGGCACATATTTAAGTAAAGTTCCGCCCCTAAACTCATTGTAACTTCAAGATAACATATTATAGTGCAAGATCCTGGCTTGGTAGTGCCCCCAGACGTAGTCAAACATATTGACGAACAGGGTAAACAATTTCTTGTGTCTTTTCTTGTGCTTTGTTTCTTGTGCTTTGTTTGTGTGCCATTATTTTCTTGGGGTTATTGCTTGGGTTGTGAGGGTCTAATCCACAACAACTGGTATCAAGAGCTCTGGTTGGAGATTAGGGTTAATCGATCGATTGGTTTATTGGACGATTGGGGTTTGTCAAGCAATCAAGAATGGGCAAGGATAAACAAGCGGTGGAGAAATTTGATGGTTATGACTACGGGTTTTGGAGGATTCAAATAGAGGATCTCTTGTACAACAAAGATCTCTACAAGCCTCTAAAGGGAGTCAAGCCGGAAGGAGAAAAGCAAGAAGATTGGGATCTCATGGATCGGAAAGCCCTAGGGGTGGTTAGATCTACTTTGTCGAAGTGGATCGCAAAGACTACCAAGAGGGCGAAGACCACAAAGGAGCTATTGGATTATCTTACTGAGAGATTTGAAACTCCATCTGCTGCAAACAAGGTTGATTTGATACGCAAGATGGGTAGTCTCAAGATGCAATAGGGAGGATCCTTAGCTAAACACATCGATGAGTTTATGGATGTAATAGACTCATTGACTGCGTTGAATATTACGTTTGATGATGAGGTTCATGCGTGTTTGTTGCTAGCGTCTTTACCAGGAAGTTGGAGCGGAACGGTGACAGCGATCAATGCTTCAGCGGGTAAGAACAAATTGAAGTATGCTGATGTTAAAGACTTTCTGTTGGGGGAGGAAAATCGTTTGAAGAAATTGGGGACATCGTCTACTTCGGGATCGGCCTTAGCTACTACTAGCAGGGGAAGGCCGGGTACTAGCAATAAAGGGAGAACTGAATCAAGGGAAAACGTAGTGGGTGGTAAGGGCAAGGCCGTGGAGATCAGAGATAAACCAAGGGTCGCGAAAGGATCGGTGCATTGTTATCATTGCAAGGAGTTAGGACACTACAAGAAGGATTGTCCCAATCGTGGGGGCAATTCGGTGAATGTGACAGTCGAAGGTGATGATGTACTGGTTCTGAGTGTTAGTAGTGCACTAGAATCATGGGTGCTGGATTCGGGGCATCATCCCACTCTTGCGGGCATGCAGAAGAGATGGAGAATTATACTTCCGGTGATTTCGGTAAGGTCTATCTGGCGGATGGCGAGCCTTTGGAAATCAAGGGGAAGGGGGATGTCAGAATAGGAGCATCGGACGGGAAGGTCCTACATCTACACGGGGTCAGACACATTCCGGGTTTGAAAAAGAACCTGCTTTCAGTTGGGCAGTTGGGTGAAGAAGGTTACAAGGTAACTTTTGGCTGCAGGAACTGGGTTATTACCAAGGAGGATTCTGAGATCGCTCGGGGTAATAAAGAGGGGACATTGTATTTGGCGAATAACACCAAGGATAGTATCGCGGTGGCGTCAGCCAAGGGTGATACAGATTTGTGGCACTGTCGATTGGGTCACATGAGTGAGAAGGGGATGAAAGTACTTTGCTCAAAGGGAAGACTACCGGGTTTGAAGACAGTCGACGTGGAGATCTGCGAAGATTGTGTGTTTGGCAAACAGGCGAGGAGTAATTTCTCGAGGACAGGTAGGGCTTTGAGGGAAACAAAGTTGGATTTGGTCCACACGGATTTGTGGGGGCCGGCCCCGGTAACTTCTCTGGGTGGTGCGTCATATTACATGTCGTTCATTGATGATTCGACAAGGAAAGTCTGGGTTTATTTCTTGAAACACAAAGATGAGGCATTCGAGGTGCTTAAGAAATGGAAGGCTTTGGTGGAGAATCAGACGGGACTTAAGCTTAAGTGCTTGAGGTCAGATAACGGAGGGGAGTATGAGCTCGGGGAGTTCAAGGAATATTGTGCAGCGAATGGCATTCGCATGGAGAAGACTCCAAAGGGCACACCACAACACAATGGGGTTGCAGAGAGGATGAACAGGACATTGAACGAGCGGGCTAGAAGTATGAGGTTGAAGTGTGGACTTCCGAAGACGTTCTGGGCATATCCAGTTGACACGGCAGCTTTCTTGATCAATCGGGGACCATCGGTACCATTGGGGAATGAAATTCCAGAGGAAGCATGGAGTGGCAAGCAGGTAAATCTGTCATTTCTTCGCATATTTGGCTGCGTTTCATATGTTCATATTGATTCTGCTGATAGAACTAAGTTAGATGCAAAATCTGTAAAATGTACGTTTATTGGGTATGGCGGGGATGACTTCGGGTATAAGTTTTGGGATAACCAAAACCATAAAATTATTCGTAGTCGAGATGTGGTATTCAATGAAAAGGTATTGTACAAGGACAGAAAGGGGGCATCTGATGATATTAGTTTGGAACCGGAGGTTGTAGAGGTGGATATTCCAGACTCGGGTGGGAGCAGGACGGTTCATGATGACCGTGGTCAGGGGGTCACTGAAGATGAACCACATACTCTGGAACCGGATATTCCGCTACGTAGATCCAGCAGGTTGCGTGGATCACCTGACAGGTATACTCCTTCAAATTACTATTTGTTGTTGACAGATAGTGGTGAGCCGGAATGTTATGCGGAGGCTGTTCGTAGTGCACTTTGTGATAAGTGGAAAGCTGCGATGGATGATGAGATGGACTCATTGAAAGCCAATAAAACTTGGGAGTTGATTAAACTGCCTAAGGGGAAGAAGGCATTGCATAACAAGTGGGTTTACAGGATCAAGGAGGAAACAAACGGCAGTAAGCGTTACAAGGCAAGGTTGGTTGTAAAAGGGTTTCAGCAAAAGTACGGTATTGACTACACCGAGGTATTAACTCCTGTTGTGAAGATGACCACTATCAGAATGGTTCTGGGGATAGTAGTGGAGGATAACTTGTTGCTGGAACAGATGGATGTAAAGACGGTCTTTCTTCATGGTGATTTGGAGGAAGAAATTTACATGGTACAACCAGAGGGTTACTTGTCTAAGGGTAGTGAGGAACTGGTTTGCAGGTTGACTAAGAGCTTGTATGGCCTTAAACAAGCTCCTAGCCAGTGGTACAGGAAGTTCGATGAATTCATGCACGATATTGATTTTATCATATGTGAGGCGGATCATTGTTGCTACTTCAAGAACACGGACAATGGGTATATAATCTTGCTGTTATATGTGGATGACATGTTAATAGCGGGCTCTAGCAGTAGAGAGGTAAACAGATTGAAGGCTCAGTTGTCAGAACGGTTCGAGATGAAGGATTTGGGGGAGGCCAGAAAAATCTTGGGCATGCGAATTGACCGGGATAGGGAGTCGGGTAAGTTGGTTCTTTCACAAGCAGAATACGTTGAGAAAGTCTTGGCAAGGTTTTGCATGGAAGAGGCGAAGCCAACAGGGACACCATTGGGTATGCACTTCAAGCAATCCGAGAAGGACTCACCTAAGGGCAAGGAGGAGCGTGACAAGATGGAAAGGACTCCATATGCTTCGGCAGTGGGGAGTCTAATGTATACAATGGTGTGTACAAGGCCGGACATTGCACATGCGGTGGGAGTAGTCAGCCGGTACATGGGCAATCCAGGGAAGCAACATTGGGAAGCGGTTAAATGGATCCTGCGCTACTTAAAGGGTACTGCTGGTAGGGCTCTATGTTTCTCAAGCAAGGAGGTCGTGTTAGCGGGTTATGTGGATGCGGATTTGGCATCAAGTGATCTTGATAAGAGGAGAAGTACTACGGGTTATGTTTTCACATTGGGTGGTACGGCTATCTCCTGGGCTTCTAAATTGCAGAAGTTCGTGGCTCAGTCGACTGCGGAAGCAGAATATGTGGCAGTGACAGAGGCAAGCAAAGAGATGGTATGGTTGCAGAACTTCTTGGGTGAACTTGGGAAGACGCGAAGTGGTAATGCTCTCTACAGTGACAGTCAGAGTGCAATTCATTTGGCTAGAAATCCGGCGTTTCATTCTAGGACAAAGCACATTGAGCTGAGGTTTCACTACATCAGGCATCTCTTGGAGAGGAAGATCTTAAGGCTGGAGAAGATTTTGGGATCGGAGAACCCGGCTGACATGTTGACCAAGGTGGTAAACCTTGAAAAGTTGAAGCTATGTAAAGCTTCAATTGGGCTTGGAGAATAGGAGAGGAGGAAGACACTACCATGATCGAGGTGAGCACTATGGCACCAAGGATGAGTTGAAGAACGGATACGGGGCTTGTATGCGCGGTTGATCTCTAGGTGGGAGATTGTTGGAATAGAGGACCAACCGGGACTGGACTTCGGAGCAAAAGGGAAGAAAATCGTCGGAGTGACTGTTGCTCTGGGCGGCCGCCCAGGGTGATGGTGGGCGACCGCCCACTTAATCAGCGTGTTCAATCCGGAGGAGCAGTTTTATGGGCGACCGCCCAGGCCCTATGTGGGCGACCGCCCACTTGTCGGGAAAGGCAAAAACTGGTTCGGATTTTAGGTCAATTTTCGGGTTCCTTTGTCCATCTAGGGTTAGGTTTGTATTCCTGGGCACATATTTAAGTAAAGTTCCGCCCCTAAACTCATTGTAACTTCAAGATAACATATTATAGTGCAAGATCCTGGCTTGGTAGTGCCCCCAGACGTAGTCAAACATATTGACGAACTGGGTAAACAATTTCTTGTGTCTTTTCTTGTGCTTTGTTTCTTGTGCTTTGTTTGTGTGCCATTATTTTCTTGGGGTTATTGCTTGGGTTGTGAGGGTCTAATCCACAACAGTATATGATAACAAGTGATCGTAAGATATTGATTTTTTGGGTTAAGAAAGTATGTTTATTTGAACATTTTATTCAAAATATTATCTTTTATTGTGTTCCTATAACAATATTGATTTTTTTTTTAATTTTTTTTTTTTTGAGAAACCGTCATTGTATATCCTGTTGAAATTTTTCCACAGACGTAATACTTCCTCTATCCCGGAATAAATGTCATAGTTGACAAGTCAATGTTTTTAAGCTTTTAGCTGTGTTTCCTTGATTGCCCAAATCTATTCATATGGTTAGAGTTACTCCTCCTATGACATTGCAATGCTTGTGCCTTTTAATGGGTAGTATAGGAAGATCACCAAACTTCATACCCTATTTTTTATAAGGCGACATTTATTTTGAGATAAACGAAAATTGAAAGTAGGACATTTATAACAAGTGCATATAATTGACCAAAAGTCCATACCCTTTGTGAGTAATAGTATTTTCACATATAATAGTGCAAGGACAAGATGAATGAACAAGTAGAATTTCATCAAATATGCCAATTAACATATTAACAAAATAAATCCCTTGTTGGAATAACATGAAATTAAAGCATCTAAAACTTTAAGATAGATTGAAAGTATGTGTGACATGTAGGGTGAAAAAGGGAATTCCCACCAAGACATTCACATGAAAAGAAGAGAATAGAATCATGAGAAAGAATATGGCAGTACCTATACATTAACATACACATCTATTTTTGTACACACCATTCATCACATACCACTTTTGGCTCCCGTATCATTACAAAAGTGGTGCTAGGTATTCAAAAAAAAAAAAAAAAACACATAAGTTTGGTCATAATTTTATTGATAACTATGGATTTGATATTTAAATCATAAACGATAGAACTTACAGAGAAATTAATCAACTACTGTCATCCAAGATTTGCGAGATTTTTTTTTAGATTATTTTTCACCGAAATCACTACACTTAATGCGAAATTATGCATTCAAGTATATCAAACCTTGTGTATAAAATCTTATATACAAAATTGGAAGGGTGTTTTATTATAAAGGGGAAATATTGTAGAGTTATTAAAGGTTCCAACCATATTGTTTCAAAAAAAAAAAAAAAAGGTTCCAACCATATGAAGGGTGATATTATGGGAAATGATTATGTTCAAGAAGCATGGCCACCCTTTTCCTTCTTAGAATATAAGGAATTTGAATTTAATCATAGTCCTCAATACTAGACTTGCAATTAGAAGGTCTCAGATTATAATAAAGAAGTCCAGAAAAATGATTTGAAATAAACTTTTTGTTACAAGACATAAATAATGACTTAAGAATCCTTGTTAAATTAATGACCGAAATTTACTGCCATTACGCGAGACTATTCGAATTACAATTAATTTTGACATTTATATTTTAAAAGCCAAGTATGACAATATCTGAACTGCACGCTTAGATGGTACAGCTAAAAATAAATATAGACATGCCAAAGGTGGGGATTTTTCTTAAATCATGTTATAGTCTTATACTCCCTCCGTCCCAATAGGATCTTCCTATTTGTCATTTCTCATTGTCTCAAAAAGTTCTTCTTATTTCTACAATTTAGGCTTCAAAGTGCATAAACAAAACATGGCTAGTGAAATAAGTGTTCATATCCTTAAAAAATTTGAATAGTCAAACGCGAAGATAATTTTGGGACGGAGGGAGTATAACATGGAAAGGCGTGGGAATCCATCCTTGGAATGAAAGAATTTTCTCTATGCACAATGTAATGGAAAGGGAAGCATAATATATCTTCAAATTGGCCATGCCCATTGCATCATCATGATGCACATAATGATGTCCCTCTTCTCACTACACCAAATTAAGCTCACACCAACAAATAGGGTTTTGCCCATGATTGTTAATTAGGTTTGATTCAATTGCATGCACATGCAAGCCAACTTAAAGAAAAAAAAATAAAAAATCCCAAAGATAGTTCTACATCCAAAAAGTTCTATAATAAATATCTTCACTCTACAAGATCCAAATATTCAACGTCCACTTAACCTTGTTATTAATGTTCATTTTATGGACTGAACTATGTACTCCCTCCGTCCCCTTTGAAGCTTCACCAATTTGGTGATGGCACATAAATTAAGAAAAGAGATTAGTGTATAAGAAGGGTTGTGAGAGGGAAGAAGTTAGTGGGTATGACAAGTGGCAGTGGCGAGGCTAAGGCAAGCCGAAGGGGGTCAATCGACCCTCTTAAATTTTAGAATGCGTTAATTTTAGTGCTTTCAAAATTTTAGAAAATGACATTTTACTACTAAAAATAATGGATTTAAATATTTTGACCCCCTTAATTTTGAAAATAAATTGCACTAAATTATAATTTCGACCCCCCCCCCCCTTTTATACGAAATTTGTATATCACAATTATTATAATTATCTCAAAGCAACTTCGACCCCCTTTCTAAAATTTTCTGGCTTCGCCACTGACAAGTGGGGCCTACAATTTAAATATGTGAGATGGGAAAGTTAGTGTGTATGAGAAGTGGGCCCCATAATTTAAGTATGTGAGAGGAAGAAGTGAGTGGGTATGACAAGTGGAGCCTGCATTTTTTACCATGTTAGGAAAGGATGAAACTTTTAACAACGGGACATCCATTTGGGTAAAAGGTAAAGCTTCAAAGGGGACGGAGGGAGTATATTATTTTAAATGTGAGTATGATAATAATAGTTGAAAAATCTCTCAGTCCTAAATACTGTACTTATTAAACATTGTAAGAGTATTAACTATTAAGTAAAGTAAATATAAATAAATTTTTACAAGAACATTTATTTTTTATGAATATTTGATCAAAATTTCTTTATAAGTGATTTAGGCTGAAGGTGAAAATATTCATTCATCCCAAATTACCAAAAAACCCTTAAGCCCTAGGTAACTTTTATAGACGAGGATCCTAGATAAAGTTAATATTCTTCTCTTAGAAGTGAAAACATAGATATAGATAAGAGCCACTAAATAAAGAATTTAAAAGAAAACAATATATATACTCAAAAAAAAAAAAAAAAGAAGAATACTACAGTATATATCTATGGTCGGCAGATTCTACAATCTTTTGTGAAAACCAAGTAAATGAAGGGAGGACAGAATATTTTTGAAATTCTATTGTATTAACTTGACCAGAATAGAGACAAAGTGGGTGTAATTATTTTCTTCTCATAACTCAATTTCTCGGCATAAATTCAATATTTACACCTACAACAAAAACATGCAACCTCTTTACAAATATGAGTAGCATCAAAAAAACACTGTATTTAGTGAATGTAGTATGTGTTTAACAATACCTAAAAAATCAAGATTGTAGAATTTCATCTTCAAATTTTACACGAGGATTTTAAAAGATTTTCTCTTACTAAAACGCAGGGCCGTCTGAAATCAGTAACGATTGTGTAATACTCCCTCCGTCCCATAACTACGTGGATAAAATGGGTTGTGCACGGGAATTAAGGGAAGTGGGTAGTTGTTGTGAGTGTGAAAAGTGAAGTACGTTAGAAAATGGGGTAGAGAATAGTAGGTTGATTGGTGTTGTGAGTATAAAAAATAAAGTAAGAGAGAGAATGAGTGGAAAGAATAGTAAAAATTCTTTACCATTTTAAGAAAGTACTCCCTCCGACCCAGCCCACTTGAGACTTTTTTACCAAAATTAGTCAACTTAAGGTCGGTTTGACCAACACTTTATAGAAATATTTGTGATCCGAATAAAAATTAAAAAAATGTAAAATGATCACCATTAAAAATCCTCTCAATAACAATTTTTTGAATTTTTTTTGGAACATAAATATTTCTATAAAGTGTTGGTCAAACCGACATTAAGTTGACCAATTTTGGTCAAAAATCTCAAATGAGCTGGGACGGAGGGAGTATAACTTATCAATGACACGCACAGAATACAGAATGGAAATTTGTCCACGGGAGTATATAAATTCAAGTATTGGTCAGGCCCCATTTCTCTTTCCCTGGAATTCGTAGTCCACGATATGATGAATGCAGGAAGTGCACCTAAATTTTTGGGCATGAGTGGAGTTGTACTAACCCAAATTGGAATTGACTTGGAAATATTGTCAAGGGAGCATCTGGTCCACCAAATTTATAGGCTCTTCTTTCTTTCTCATTATTTCCTAGGTTCATTTTTGACTGTCATATCCTCCCCCCACTCCTCCCCACACCCCACTCAATTCCTGCCACTATGTGCTGTTGCTAACATGTTTGTTTGGGCACAATTATTGTGTTACTCCCTCCGTCTCAGTCTCAAAATAGATGTCGTTTTGGGAGTTAAGTTTTGTCTTAAAATACTTGTCGTTTCACTATTTTCAAAGCTTTTTTGTTGTTCTATACCAATTATACCCTTAATAATGATAGTGAACTATCTCTTACCTAACCATTTATCACCTAGGTAGTTGAATTACTTTAGGGGTATTTGAGACTTCTTCACATGCATTAATGGCATTTCTTAATATGTGTGAAACACTCCAAAACGACATCTATTTTGAGACGGATGGAGTAAGTCTTAGGGTTTTCTAATAGACGTATTCAAAAATTAAGTTCAAAAATAAGTTTATTCATGAGATGAATTTGATAGTAATTAGGAACATAATTGCCAACACTCTTGTGCTGGTACATAAATAATAATAATAATAATAATAATAATAATAATAATAATAATAATAAAAATAAAAATGTAGTACTACCTCTTACCCTAAATGAGTGTCCAAATTTCATTTCAAGGGACATCTGAAAATATCAACTTTTTGTACACTTTGGTGGCAAAGATTCATATATAATCTTGTAATCTCCTTTCCAAACATTTAGTTTTGCACGTATAAAGACAGGCGAAAAAAATTTCGAAAAAAAACATATAGGGACAAAGTTATGCTAAAAAAAGACACTCATTTTGGGACAAATATTTTTTGAAAATGAACACTCATTTAAGGAGAGAGGGAGTAATTTTTTTATAAGCTTTTAGTTAGATGTTGACTAATTGATTCAACAACAACTATTTTAGAAATATGTGCGGTTACATTAAGCTTACATGACGTGAGTCCAACTCTTTCCTAAACCCAGTAAAAGCTCTTATAACACCCTGTTGCCTTTTTTTTTTTTTTTTTTTTTTTTTTTTTTGCGACGACAACGTAATTCAGTAACCATGGACAAGCATTTATCAGAAATTTCAACCTACTTTTTTCTAACTATTTGAAGGTAGGATAATGTGATTGGAGAAATGCCTAACAAAAAAGCACTTGCTATGTTTATTAAAAAAAAAAAAAAAAAAAGCACTTGCTAGAACATGGTTGTATAGTCGAACCACAATGTCTCCAAGTTGTGTGGCATGGCAAGTAGTAGGGTAGATGACGTAATTTCTAACGTTACTAAGATGTCAACAAATTAATGGAATTCTATTATTCTAAGTAGAAAGATCAAAAAACAAATCAAGACTGCACCATCGAAGCAATCTTATCATCAGACATCAACTATCTCGGCTCTAAATGTAATATTATTAGTATTATAAAAGTAGATAGGAAACTAGTTCAATTTGCGCATCTTAATGCTATACTCCCTTCGTCTCTGTTTAAGGTTCTTAATTTTTTTTATGTTTGTCTGAAGGAACTTTGAGCAATGGTTATTAGTTAGTCCAATTATCGTAATGAAGATCTAAAAGTTGTAATTGATACTCCCTCTGTCCCTAAATGAGTGTCTATTTTCAAGAAATCTTTGTCCCAAAATGAGTGTCTTTTTTGAACATAACTTTGTCCTTAAATGTTTTTTCGAATTTTTTTTCACCGGTTTCTTTATACGTGCAAAACTAAATGTTTTGAAAGGAGATTACAAGATTATATATGAATCTTTGCTACCAAATTGTACAAAAAAGTTGAGATTTTCAGTGTCCCTTAAAATAAAATTTGGACACTCATTTAGGGACAGAGGTAGTAGTATTTATAATGGTGTACCAATAACAAGTTTTAAATTTTCATTAGTTGTTCAGAATTCCTTCATACAAACCTCTAAAAAACTAAGAACCTTAAACTGGGACAAACTAAGAACATTAAACTGGGACGGAGGTAGTATATGCTAGAAATTTAAAAGCCTTATTACTTATCCACCTTGAAGGCCCAAATGAGATATACTCTCATACAGTACTAGTGATTATAAGGCATGAACAAGTGGAGCTCGTGCTTAAATAAAATTATAAATATAGGAGTATAGCTAAACATAAAATATTGCAACAAGTCTAAAAAAATTATGATTGTGTTTGTATTTATACAACTCAAACTCAAAAGCCTGCATATTGATACTCAATAAAGGCTCAAAAATTCTTTGATCAGTACAAATATTATTTGCAGTTTTATTGTTGGTTTCTAAGATGCATAATTTAATTATTTTATCAATTTTCCGTGGTCATGTGGTTAATCTTTCATATATTGAACAGCTTTCGGTTTACAAATAATAAGCATGAAATAATCATACCTTCATGCACACACCTTTGTTGTGGACATGGATTGGAATCACATCTGGGGTCTTGTTTGAACAACGTAGATTTTCCCGTCCCTTACAACACCTTCAATGTCTTGATCAGTTCCGTATAGCTCTTCAATTGCATGTCCTACACGTGCAATGCTAGAGAGGATCGATTGCTGGAAGTTGCTATCGTTTATCAATGGGTCGTCTGAGTAATCAAGCACAACCTTCTCTTCCTCGTCCATAGGCACACTGCACATAGATTTTCCGTCAGTTACTCCCTCCGTCCCATAGAAAATGTCACATTTGACTTGTCAACTATCATAAAATTTTACCTATCATAAAGTCCTGCACCAGCATATCCTTCGAGATCTTCACCATTGGAATCAGATCGGAAGATGATAGACCGTCTTATGAAAAGACCAATCGGTTTGCTCGGGTAACCCAAGATCTGGAGATTATTCGTAGTGATTAGATTGACTACTCTAGATTCTTCAACATTGTTAACAGGAAACTTAGAAAAGAGTCCGTAATTTAATTCTTTCATTTTTTTTTTCTTTTTCGGAAGCAATTAAGAGATTAAGAGACCTTATTTATGCTTTTAACAAGAAATTTGGGAACCTATATTACTAACCTTAGGCGAGTTAAGACCGTTTTTCTTGCAGATGAAACTCAAAGCACGGCCTGGATAAGCTCCCACCAAAGTTTCTCCCAGGCCCTTTACCACCTGTAAAACAACTAGACACATGGATTAACATCTACTGATTCATCCACTGGTAACCAGGAATTAAACTAACACTCGCGACCAGCTCCACAGAGAGAGAGAACGTGAGAGATTAAGCTGAACAACCCTGAGGCGGAGCTAGGCACAAGCATATGGGGGCAATGGCCCCCATTGGTTTTTCAAAATGTAGAAATTTAGCACTTTAAAAATTTTACAAATATTGTTTTTTACCCTTAAAATTGTAACTTTGCCCCCCTTTGTATCAATGAAAAATAACATTATATCAAATTTTTGCCCCCCTTTAAATTAAATTTTATTTCATATGAAAAATAATCTTGCCCCCGTTTAAAATTATTTCTGGCTCCGCCACTGAACCGGAATATGAAACAAAAAAAAAAGAAGATAGAAAGATTACATTACCTCTGCATATATTTCAGAGGAGTCTCCTGAAGATGGATTAGTAGTGTGAATCACGAATGCATAATCAGCATTTATTATTTCCTGAACTAGAACAGCCATGCAAAGGCAGTCGTGATCTAGTTTCACTTTCCTCGTGCTGAAGTATGCTCTCTCGTTCCATTTCGAGGCCCAAACCTGAAAATGAGAAGCAAATTCATCCATCATATAGTAATTCTCTTCAGTATGAGTACTTGGCATGCAAGTAGTGTTTTCTGCCTGTGCCTTAACATAAGCCACATATAGAATTGCCTCTGACTGACAAAAAATGGATCTTAACCAACAAATCTCATTTTCTAAAAACGAAGGAATTCCATTTCAATATTTTGGAAGGATAAAATTACTCGTAACATACCCAAATAAAAATTCAAGAAAAAGTTTAGGAATCAATCCTGGCACTCTCAAACAACAGGAAAGACGCTTATCTCCGTGAGGGCAATGTGCTCTTACCTTTTTTATGGCCGTCCATGCTTGTTCCCATCGTTGTTGGCCTTCATCACCAGGCCATGGCATGCCTGAGCTTACCATCTTGCTTTTTAACTCTTCTATCTGAAATGCTCACATTCATATTCATAAGATTTTTTGAAAGGTTTTAACGTTCTGCAGCTATAGCTCTATGAGAAACCATTCAAAGCAAATTGTACTTCAGACTTCTGGTCAATCAAGTGATGAATACAGCAACACGAAACCATGATTTAATAAAGTCATATCCTTTATTAGCATATGTTCCCTCAACTGAGATGTGTAAGAATGATGTAGGCATTTTCCTCAGTATTACTTCATATGGTATCTATCTTAATGAAATCGTTTTACTTGTAGGAAACACATACCAATGCTGGTGGTGCAGCAAGTTCCAAAACTGTTTTACGGATTTCCCCTAGGACGTTAAATTCTCCTTCTTCTAACTTTTTCTTCAGAAGTTGCACCTTTTCTGCTACTCCCTGCCAGTTAAATGAAACGCAATGAAAGCTGCCTTATATTAGAAATTTGAAAAGATCAAGTAAAATTGCAGATTGCTACAGAAATCCGAATGCATATTGGAATAGAACATGCTCCCATGAACCGATGAGAACTTAAAGATGTACGTCAAAGTTCGACAGTAAAGTGAGGCTATGAGAATTTTTTTTTTCCAGCGAAAAGGGGAGTGCCCCCTAAAATTTATTGAAATAGAATAAAAATTACAAAGAAGTGATGGGGGACTAGGCCTAAACCATCACAAAATAAAAAAATAAAAAATAAAATAAAAAAATAATAATAAAAAGTGGCAAAATAATAAAAAAGGCTGAACGAAAGAAAGAAGAAAAATAAATAAATAAATAAAAATCAAACAAATTGCCTTGTCGGCTTCCAAGGCCTCTTCGGCTTGTAATTCTTTGCATTAGCTTTCGAGCCAGATTTTCCTCGTTTTCCTTTGACTGTTTGAAAGCCATCTTCAAAGCTTGGGGACTTGGGGAAGCATCCGCCGTTATTGACTTCACAAGGAGATGTTAAAATAACCACTTTTGTTGTCCAAATGAGGCTATGAGAAGTTGCTAAGTTGACTAAATAACGGCGGATGCTTCCCCAAGTTGATGGCTCAATGCTTTCCTCTCACTCTAGAGGGGGCGGCAAAAGATTGGTATGCAACTCTTCCGCTCACTGTCCGCCTTGATTGGGACGCTGCTATGCTTGCCTTCAAAAGTCAATACCAAGGCAACACCACTCACCGGCCCACCAGGAAAGAGCTAGAAAACACCACTCAAAGAGACAACGAGTCCTTCATTGACTTCACAAGGAGATGGAATGACAAGCTCTCTGAAATTGTTGAGAGGCCAAACACGAAAGAGCAAATGGACATTTTCCTCAAGTGTCTCAAGATTGATCTCCGCACCCACCTAAGTGGGGCTTGCTACTCCGACTTCTCCCAAATGTATGAGGCGGGGGTACGCATGGATGACTTGCTCAAGGAGATAAAGAAAGCCACTCCTACTTTCTGTTACAAGGCCGCCTCTAGTTCAAACAAAGAGGCTTCTGTCAATGCCGTTACTGCCGACAAGGGGAATTACAAAAGGGTCCCTCCACCACAAGGCAAGCGGTTCCAAAACGACCGCGTCTACACTCCTCTCAATGGCATGACCATCACCGAGGCCTATGAAGCTCTAAAGGCCAAGGGACAAATCACTCCTCTCCAAGGGTACAAGCAACCCCAACCGCTCCGTCCCAACCATGCCCACCACAAGTGGTGTGACTACCATCAATGCACCGGCCACCTCACCGAGGAATGCTTCTCCATCCGCAACACCATCCAAGACCTTATAGACAAGAAGGAATTCATAATCCCTAATGAGGGTGGTGTCAATGTAATAGAGGTAGGAGAATTTGGGGAGACCACTCATTCGACTCCAATTGTGAATGAGGGCTCCGATGATATGAATGAATTTGACAATTCTTGTTACGTTGTGACTTATGATGAGATTATGAGGGAAGTTTTAGAGAATAGGAAGAAGAAGCTCCATGGGTCCGTAAATGTGCTCACCCGCAGTGGCCGGGTAATAGCGAGCGCCTCGGTTCCCACGAATATAGCGACCAACACCTCTTCTCCAAGATCGCAAGCACGCGACATACCCGAAGATCCTTTGTTAATCCAACTCAAGAAGACTCAAGCCAACATATCCATCTGGGACCTTATTGCATCATCAAAGAAGCACCGAGACCTCGTCATCAAGAACTTGGATGACACATCAGTCTCTCCCAACACAACTCCCGAAGACCTCACAGTAATGATAGGTCACATTCACATCGGCAATGTCATCACTTTTGCTGACATGGACCTCCCGCCATTTGGGTCCGATCACAGTGAAGCCATCTACCTCAAAGTAAAGGCAAGGGGGAGACCCATTTCAAGAGTTTTAGTAGACGATGGTTCCGCACTCAACTTAATGCCTAGCCGAGTCATGGGCATATTGGGGCTCAAAAGCTCCGATTTACAACCTTCTACCCAAGTCATTAGAGGGTACGACAGCACTGCCCGTACAGTCATGGGAATGCTAGAAGTTGATATCGAATTTGGAAGCATGATCATGTCCGTCCCATTTCAAGTACTTGATGTCCCGTCTTCGTTCAACTTACTTTTGGGCCGACCATGGATCCACAGTTCCAATGCTGTCCCTTCCAGTCTCCATCAGTGTGTCAAGATCAGAAATGGGGACGAGATAGTCACTGTCATGACCGAGAATGTCACCATCCACAGAAATGGGGGACAACCCGTCCACCAAGTTCAACACGGGATAGAAGATTCCACTCTCTCCGGCGTCAATGCCATTGACAAAGAAGGGGGAAACGGACAATGGACCCTCGACAATCCTAAGATCCTCCGCATGATGAGGAACATGAATCGCTTTCCCGGTCTAGGCCTAGGGAAGCATCAACAAGGAACATTGCACCCCGTAGAGGTTCCTTTTGTCAGAAACAAGTTTGGTTTGGGATACGAGCCTACCGAAGATGACTTAAAATACGAGCAAGCGGTCAAGAATCAAAAGACCCGAGCTCGCAAAGAAGGTCGACAATATGAAATCCCCAACTTGAGGCCTTACCGCAACACACTGAACGGTTATTTTGTTCGCCAAGGGGAAGATGTTCCGTACATGATCTTTCCCGAGCCATGGGTTAACAACAAGGGCGTCAGAAAGCCCGGTCACGAGATCTTCACTGATTGTGAAATTCCGACACAAGAAAGGGAGCCTATTCCAATGTCACCCCGAGAGTGGTGGGGCAAGAAAGTGACTATAGAGTCCGAGGTAGAGATTACCGTGGGGGAAGGACTGTCCGATCTAGCCTCCATGTTCGAAGAATTGGCCATCATGGACGATTATCAAGTCAACGCCATCTCCGACAACACAGAAATGGAGAGTCCATCTATCAGCGAGATCCAGCCAAGCTCCGAGCCAATCAACAACTGGTATTCTACGAAGGGGCCCATGGTATCCGAGGAATTTTTAGTCCGAGAAATGGGTTGCATACCCCACACAGCAACAAAGGAAGAGCGGCTCACACTTGCTTTCGAGTCCGAGAGTGTTTCTAATACCCTCACCCAAGAGGATATGGAGGCCATAGCCGAGCGTGTGTTCCCTTTCTTTGCTAATGAAAAATTCGATATTTTTGAGTACCCCGAGATTGCAAACATCATAAATGATGAATTAACTAATAACGAACTTAATGAACAAGTTAATAACGATTCAAATTATGATGAATTAGACCACGAAAACATAACATACCTAAATGAACTAGCTCAACAGGTTCGTTGTCGTGGTGAAAATGGTCCAGGGGTTGATGAGGAATTGCATGTTGTTAATCTGGGTACCGACGAAGAGCCGAAAGAAACGAAGATAGGCAGCTTCTTCAAGGGAGAAGACAGAGACAGATTGACTGTACTGCTCAAAGAATTTGTGGATGTATTCGCATGGTCGTACAAAGACATGCCAGGATTGGACAGAAAGGTCGTAGATCACAGAATTCCGATCAGAGAGGACGCCAAGCCAGTAAAGCAGAAGCTCAGAAAGATCAAACCAGAATGGTCCCTACAAGTCAAAGAAGAGATTGAAAAGCTCCTCAGTGTAGGTTTCATCAAAGTCATTGAGTATCCGACTTGGCTAGCCAACATTGTGACGGTCAGAAAGGCAAACGGCAAGATCCGAGTTTGTGTGGACTTCCGGGATTTGAACAAAGCTTCCCCGAAAGATGATTTTCCACTACCAAACATCGACATGCTCGTCGATTCGACTGCCAACTATGAAGTCCGCTCATTTGTGGACGGTTTTGCCGGTTACAATCAGATTCTCGTGTCCAAGGAGGACCAACACAAGACAACTTTCACAACACCGTGGGGCACTTTCTGCTACACAGTCATGCCGTTCGCGTTAAGGAACGCTGGGGCTACCTACCAAAGGGTTGTTACGGATCTATTCCATGACATGATTCATAAAGAGATCGAGGTCTATGTAGACGACATGATCATCCATTCAAAGGGAACCAACGGTCAACATTTGATCGATCTTCGCAAGTTCTTTGAACGACTCCGACAACACAACATGAGACTCAATCCCACAAAGTGCACTTTTGGGGTCATCAGAGGAAAGGTTCTCGGTTACATGGTCACTGAGAGAGGAATTGAAGCCGATCCCTCCAAGATCAAGGCAATCATTGACATGCCTCCTCCAAAGACGCAGAAAGAAATCAAAGGTTTTATGGGCAGACTTCAATACATCAGTTGGTTTGTGCACCAACTCACTTCCATGTGTGAGCCGATCTTCAAGCTACTCAAGAAGAATGTGGCTCTAGAATGGACCGATGTTTGCCAAGAAGCCTTCGACCAAGTGAAGCATTACTTGACATGCCCTCCAGTTTTGGTTCCACCGCACAAGGAGAAGCCTCTCTTGCTCTATCTCACTGTCAATGATGAAGCCCTAGGGGCTATGTTAGCACAAGAACAACGAGACTCCACAAAAGAGAATGCTATCTACTTTGTCAGCCGCCGGTTTCAAGGAGCTGAGAAGAACTACTCTGTCTTAGAGAAGTCTTGTGCGGCATTGGTTTGGGTTACTCAAAAACTCAAGCATTACATGGAGGCCTTCCCAATCAAGTTGGTAGCAAAAGTGGACCCGCTCCGCTACATCTTCGAGAAGCCTTTCATGTCAACAAGAATAGCCAAATGGTATTTCATGCTCGCCGGCTACGATATCACTAACGTCACACTCAAATCCATCAGGGGGAAAGTGTTCAGTGATCAGCTTGCTGAATTTCCGTGTGACGAAGTGAAGGAGGAAGATGTACAGTTCCCCGACGAGCATTTAATTTGCGTGTGGCAACTTTTTTTTGATGGCGCGGCCAATAAGCATGGATATGGCACAGGGATGTTACTTGTCGATCCAAAAGACATCTATACTCCAATTGCTATCCGCCTCGAATTTGAGGCCACCAACAACATCGCCGAGTACGAAGCATGCATAGCAGGGCTCGAAGCGGCCCTCGAGAGAAATGTCACGAGCTTGGAGGTATTTGGTGATTCCTTACTCATCATCAATCAGACATCTGGAAAATGGAAGATTCAAGACTCAACTCTACAACGGTATGGTCAACATCTCGAGGAGTTGGTTGAACAGTTTCAAGAAATCACCTTCAACTACCTGCCAAGGGACAAGAACCGTTTCGCTGATGCACTAGCCACCATCGCTTCACTGGTCGAAATGCCCGAGGGTAAAATGGTGAAGCACTTTAAAATTTCCCGAAGGAACAGTCCGGCATACTGCATGAGTATCAAGATCAACGAGGTCCAGGCAAACTCCCCGTGGTATTCAGATATCATGAATTTTCTCAAGAATGGCACTTATCCCGAGAATAGCAATAAGAAGTCTCAGATGGCGTTGCAAAGGCTAGCCTCTCGATATGTACTAATTGGAGACCGAGTTTACAAAAGGCACCACGAAGGGATCAATCTCCTATGAGCAAATGAGACTGAAGCTCAAGAAATAATGCATGAGATCCACGAAGGTGAATGTGGGCCCCACATGAACGGGTTTATGTTGACCAAAGAAGATACTCCGCATGGGTTGTTATTGGAGTACCATGGAAAGAGACTGCATCAAGAAAGTCAAAAGGTGCGCCAAATGCCAATTCCATGCCAACCTACAGCACGCTCCACCCTCACAACTTTACAACATGACCACGGCATGGCCTTTCTCTTGTTGGGGCATAGACATCATCGGCAAAGTTC
Organism: Campanula takesimana; assembly: GCA_026119855.1. Classification (NCBI taxonomy): domain Eukaryota; kingdom Viridiplantae; phylum Streptophyta; class Magnoliopsida; order Asterales; family Campanulaceae; genus Campanula; species Campanula takesimana. The sequence goes on along the minus strand of JAOWBW010000361.1, from coordinate 1,071,080 downwards.
ACCCTACTGGCAGCAACGGACAATCTTTCGTCCTAGTAGCCGTGGACTATTTTACAAAATGGGTCGAAGCACAGGCTTACCGGGTTCTCAACGCCAAGAAAGTGGCCGAATTCGTGAAGACCTACATCATGTGTCGGTACGGCGTTCCTCATGAAATCATCTCAGACAACGGTTCTCACTTTGAGAAAGAGATGGACGCGCTCCTGGTAGAATACAAGATTACTAAGCACAAGTCATCTCCATACCGCCCTCAAGCAAACGGTGCGGTCGAAGCAGCTAATAAAACAATCGAGACCATTGTAAAGAAAATGGCCTCCACCGGAAGGGATTGGCCCGAAAAGCCACCTCTAGCATTGTGGGGCTACCGCACGTCAATACGGACAGCAACTGGAGAAACTCCTTATGCACTGGTGTATGGTTCCGAAGCTGTACTCCCAATAGAGCTCGAAGTCCCATCCCTACGGGTCCTCCTCGAGAACCAAGTCAATGAAATCGATTGGATGCAAAGTCGATATGAACAGCAAGCTCTACTCGACGAGAAAAGGCTAAGGGCACTCGAACGTACGAGAGCCTATCAACAAAGAATGACAAGGGCTTTCAACAAAAAGGTGAAGCCTCGAAACATCAATGTGGGAGATTTGGTCCTAAGACAACATCCTCCTAATGCCATGAACCCCCTTAGAAAATGGGGACCCCGATGGATCGGTCCGTACGTGGTCAAGAAGATACTAAGCGGCGGTGCAGTCCGACTCGTGGATTTAGATGGAGATCAGCTGCCGAAGGAAGTCAACCTCGACAAGCTGAAGAGATTCTACGCTTAATAAACAAAGACCATTAAAAAAAAAAAAAAAAAAAAAAAAAAACTCGCTAGGTTGAAAACCCGCAAGGGCGGCCTAGGAAAAAATTAGAGCACGTGCAAAAAAAAAAAAGCCCGCTAGATTGAAAACCCGAAAGGGCGGTCTAGGCAAAAAACAGGGTGCACAAAAAAAAAAAAAAAAAAAAAAATTGGTCTTCGTTTGTTTGAACTACAGAGACCTGAGCCTCTACACTGGAGGAACGTAGACAACCTTTGGGTGCGGTCTAAAATATAAACAAATACCCAAATCATTTCAATTAACGAGATGCAATTTTATTCAAATCCTTAAATCATTTTTGCCATTACAATGGAAATGTTGAGCTATTAAAAGACATAAAACATTAAATCCTAAACAAGTGGTCTATTCTAATTGCAATCTCGGTGGTACAAAAGAAATATCTAATTTTTCTTTAGTTTAGGGACCCATTGCTTCTGGGGACGGCCTTTGACCTTCTTGAGTAGGGACGGAGCACCCTCGGAATCACCAAGGCGAGAAAAGACACTCGGGCGAGACGGAGCTTCATCAACAACCTTCTCCTTGCCCTTGCTAGAAGGAGTTTTGACCGGAACACTCAAAGGACGCTTCCACACATGAGCGGAATGACTTTTACCCCTCTCTTCTTGGGCACGAAACGGGGCCTATAGTCCTTAACTTGAACCACCGGCTTCTTGGAAACGGCGACAACATCCTCATTGGGTCTCCCCAAACGGTCAAAGACACTAGGGCGTGCCTTCATAATGGAGATGGGTTTATCACCCTCAGGGACGGACACTTTAACTTCAAAGGTGAAGGTCATGGGAGCCATTTCTTGACAAGAATTTGAAGAATAAGAGAAGAGAGATGTTGCAGAAAGTTGCTGTGTGAAGAAAATGGTCGAATTTGGTTCAAATTTATAGCTGTTGGAAAGCCTGTTCAGAAAAAGAAAGGGGCTGCAATTTAGCAGGCCAGAAGCGCGCGCCTCCGACTAAGGCTGGGCAACGCACGCGCTTCACACACCAAAGGCCCAACGCGCGCCTTTAACAACATTTCAGACAGAAATAGCCTTTGTCAGTTCAGTACAGAACCCAGGCATTTCAACGCCTTCAACCAGCAGAAGAGAACAATCCCAGCAACAAAAGGGGCTCAACAGACAACAACCAAACACACATTGGGCATACATTTGTTTGTAAAGGTCGACATCTAGGATCGAGTCATTAATAAAACATAAAAAAATGTGTAGTAACTTAAACTGTAAATGCGTGCTAAATATTTATTACATGTAAATAAAAGTGTTTTCAGTCTCTCATCCTCCCCAGAATACAACTCAGAATCATCATCATCGGCAGCACCGTGCCCACCCCCACTGCCGCTCTCAGTCTCCTCGTCATCATCAGCATCAGCAGATTCTTCCTCCTCAGATGTCTCCACCACAACATCATGCCGGGTCCTCTTGGCAGCTCTCCCTGATGAACTAGCACCGCCCCTACTCTGGCTACCTCCTCCATTTCGACTCCTGCTCAGTGACTGCCTCGCCGAAGAGACAACCTCATCAATATCCAGTGCGGCGTCCCTGCAGCCTCGTCCCATGCCCCGAGCACCTCAGGCAGCTCCTCTCGCGGCACCAGAGACAGCACCAGCAGCATCTCTAGTCATAGCAGCAATGTCCCTGCACAGCCCTAACACCCTCTCCTCCAGCTGACGCAGTCTCCTCCTCATCCCTTTGTTCTGTCTGCCCAAGTGCCTATAAGCAGCTACAGGTACCTGTTACAACGGAGGACAGAAAAGAAAATTGCATCAATACAAGGAACAAAAAGCAAGGCTGGAACTGAGAAATGCAAAGACAGTCAGAAAAGTATACCACAGCAGCCTGAGCAGGAGGCTCTCTCCGGCGACATGTCCTCAGGAACAATCTCCCTCTGCTCCTCGAAAACCCCAAAGTTTGAATAAGTATAGTACGGAGGAGGCAAAGGAGGATCAAAGCAATACCCGGCACCGGTGGCATAAAACCGAGCGGAGGTCGTGGGAGCAGCCAATGCTCTCCTCGGGTCAGCAAACATAAAACCCTGCATCAGATTGTTCTCCCTAAAAAGGCCATAATCCTGATCCAGGTGAATGTAGGGGACAGCATCAATCCCTGCCATGTAGGCCGCACGGTCTGCCTCTGAAAGTGACCTCCAATTACGAGGACAGAAGGGAGGAACATCTGGAACTGCAGGACGAGGGGGGTTGTAAAAACCCGTAACCTGGATGCCATGCTGCCAGAACACTCTGTCTCCCAAATACAGAGCCATGCACTCCACCGAACTCATCAAAAGTCGGGTACGGGTAGGAATCAGAGTATGCTCGAACCAGTGCTGAACCAACCTCCACGGGTACAAGGAAAAGACAACAGACTCAGGCCTCAAGGTGTCCAAATGCCGCCGGGCCGAGGTAAGACTGATGGGGTTCGTACCGGTCTTCACATTCCTCTTCATGTACGACCACCGTGCACAGTCAGGATACTGGGGCTGGCCTTCCTTATCAATCTTGAAGTCCCTCAGATTCAGGACAGCAAAGGCCCAGAGCTGTAGACAAAAAGCAGAAACAGAGTTAATGACAGTCAACAAAAGCAGTTATAACCAAGACAAGAAAAGTGTAAAAGGTACAGAAAGTGGTATACCTGCCACAACAAGCTAAAGCCCGTAACCGAGCTGCCAGTCGAACGGCTGGTCAAATCCATGCCATGATAACAAGCGGCCAGACCCGCAGCACCCCAGTTATACCGGCCAATATCATCCAGGTCCAAGAAAAGATCCAACAAAGCCAGAGAGGCTGAAGACCCTCCATTGGCAAAGAAAGTATGGGACAACAAATACCAGATAAAGCAATGGGCCACAGCATCGACCCTATCAGCAGTCACACCCCGAGACTCGGCCAAGAGGATGTTAAAATAACGGCGGATGCTTCCCCAAGTCACTCGATAGTTTTGGGCGAGGTGACTATGACGCCCACTGACTTCACAGCTTTGACGGGTATACCGTTCATGGGAGAACCGGTCCCTTATGCTCAGAGAGTGGCTCATCGGACTCCTGATGAGCTGTTGGCTCTGGTTGATTGCCGTTTTGTTGCGAAGAACTATCGGGTGACTTGAGGAAGCATTCGCCGTTATTTTAACATCCTCTTGGCCGAGTCTCGGGGTGTGACTGCTGATAGGGTCGATGTTGTGGCCCGTTGCTTTATCTGGTACTTGTTGTCCCATACTTTCTTTGCCAATGGAGGGTCTTCAGCCTCTCTGGCTTTGTTGGATCTTTTGTTGGACCTGGATGATATTGGCCGGTATAACTGGGGTGCTGCGGGTCTGGCCGCTTGTTATCATGGCATAGATTTGACCAGCCGTTCGACTGGCAGCTCGGTTACGGGCTTTAGCTTGTTGTGGGAGGTATACCACTTTCTGTACCTTTTACACTTTTCTTGTCTTGGTTATAACTGCTTTTGTTGACTGTCATTAACTCTGTTTCTGCTTTTTGTCTACAGCTCTGGGCCTTTGCTGTCCTGAATCTGAGGGACTTCAAGATTGATAAGGAAGGCCAGCCCCAGTATCCTGACTGTGCACGGTGGTCGTACAAGAAGAGGAATGTGAAGACCGGTACGAACCCCATTAGTCTTACCTCGGCCCGGCAGCATTTGGACACCTTGAGGCCTGAGTCTGTTGTCTTTTCCTTGTACCCGTGGAGATTGGTTCAGCACTGATTCGAGCATACTCTGATTCCTACCCGTACCCGACTTTTGATGAGTTCGGTGGAGTGCATGGCTCTGTATTTGGGAGACAGGGTGTTCTGGCAGCATGTCATCCAGGTGACGGATTTTTACAACCCCCCTCGTCCTGCAGTTACAGATGTTCCTCCCTTCTGTCCTCGTAATTGGAGGTCACTATCAGAGGCAGACCGTGCGGCCTACATGGCAGGGATTGATGTTGTCCCCTATATTCACCTGGATCAGGATTATGGCCTTTTCAGGGAGAACAATCTGATGCAGGGTTTTATGTTTGCTGACCCGAGGAGAGCACAGGCTGCTCCCACGACCTCCGCTCGGTTTTATGCCACCGGTGCCGGGTATTGCTTTGATCCTCCTTTGCCTCCTCCGTACTATACTTATTCAAACTTTGGGGTTTTCGAGGAGCAGGGGGAGATTGTTCCTGAGGACATGTCGCCGGAGAGAGAGCCTCCTGCTCAGGCTGCTGTGGTATACTTTTCTGACTGTCTTTGCATTTCTCAGTTCCAGCCTTGCTTTTTGTTCCTTGTATTGATGCAATTTTCTTTTCTGTCCTCCGTTGTAACAGGTACCTGTAGCTGCTTATAGGCACTTGGGCAGACAGAACAAAGGGATGAGGAGGAGACTGCGTCAGCTGGAGAAGAGGGTGCTAGGGCTGTGCAGGGACATTGCTGCTATGACTAGAGATGCTGCTGGTGCTGTCTCTGGTGCCGCGAGAGGAGCTGCCCGAGGTGCTCGGGGCATGGGACGAGGCTGCAGGGACGCCGCACTGGATATTGATGAGGCTGTCTCTTCGGCGAGGCAGTCACTGAGCAGGAGTCTGAGCCGAGGAGGTAGCCAGAGTAGGGGCGGTGCTAGTTCATCAGAGAGAGCTGCCAAGAGGAACCGACATGATGTTGTGGTGGAGACATCTGAGGAGGAAGAATCTGCTGATGATGATGATGACGATGACGAGGAGACTGAGAGCGGCAGTGGGGGTGGGCACGGTGTTGCCGATGATGATGATTCTGAGTAGTATTCTGGGGAGGATGAGAGACTGAAAACACTTTTATTTACATGTAATAAATATTTAGCACGCATTTACAGTTTAAGTTACTCACATTTTTTTATGTTTTATTAATGACTCGATCCTAGATGTCGACCTTTACAAACAAATGTATGCCCAATGTGTGTTTGGTTGTTGTCTGTTAAGCTCCTTTTGTTGCTGGGATTGTTCTCTCTTCTGCAGGTTGAAGGCGTTGAAATGCCTGGGTTCTGTACTGAACTGACAAAGGCTATTTCTGTCTGAAATGCTGTCAAATGCGCGCGCGTCGGGCCTTTGGTGTGGGAAGCGCGCGCGTTGCGCAGCCTTTGTCGGAGGCGCGCGCTTCTGGCCTGCTGAATTGTAGCCCCTTTCTTTTTCTGAACAGGCTTTCCAACAGCTATAAATTTGAACCAAATTCGACCATTTTCTTCACACAACAACTTTCTGCAACATCTCTCTTCTCTTATTCTTCAAATTCTTGTCAAGAAATGGCTCACATGACCTTCACCTTTGAAGTTAAAGTGTCCGTCTCTGAGGGTGATAAACCCATCTCCATTATGAAGGCACGCCCTAGTGTCTTTGACCGTTTGGGGAGACCCAATGAGGATGTTGTCGCCGTTTCCAAGAAGCCGGTGGTTCAAGTTAAGGACTATAGGCCCCGTTTCGTGCCCAAGAAGAAGAGGGGTAAAGGTCATTCCGCTCATGTGTGGAGGCGTCCTTTGAGTGTTCCGGTCAAAGCTCCTTCTAGCAAGGGCAAGGAGAAGGTTGTTGATGAAGCTCCGTCTCGCCCGAGTGTCTTTTCTCGCCTTGGTGATTCCGAGGGTGCTCTGTCCCCACTCAAGAAGGTCAAAAAGGCCGTCCCCAGAAGCAATGGGTCCCTAAACTAAAGAAAAATTAGATATTTCTTTTGTACCACCGAGATTGCAATTAGAATAGACCACTTGTTTAGGATTTAATGTTTTATGTCTTTTAATAGCTCAACATTTCCATTGTAATGGCAAAAATAATTTAAGGATTTGAATAAAATTGCATCTCGTTAATTGAAATGATTTGGGTATTTGTTTATATTTTAGACCGCACCCGAAGGTTGCCTACGTTCCTCCAGTGTAGAAGCTCAGGTCTCCGTAGTTCAAACAAACGAAGACCATTTATTTATTTATTTTTATTTTTTTTGTGTGTGCACCCTGTTTTTTGCCTAGACCGCCATTTCGGGTTTTCAATCCAGCGGGCTTCTTTTTTCTTTTCTTTTTTTTTTGCACGTGCTCTAATTTTTGCCTAGGCCGCCCTTGCGGGTTTTCAACCTAGCGAGCTTTTTTTTTTTTTTTAATGGTCTTCGTTTATTAAGCGTAGAATCTCTTCAGCTTGTCGAGGTTGACTTCCTTCGGCAGCTGATCTCCATCTAAATCCACGAGCCGGACTGCACCGCCGCTTAGTATCTTCTTGACCACGTACGGACCGATCCATCGGGGTCCCCATTTTCCAAGGGGGTTCATGGCATTAGGAGGATGTTGTCTTAGGACCAAATCTCCCACATTTATGTTTCGAGGCTTCACCTTTTTGTTGAAAGCCCTTGCCATTCTTTGTTGATAGGCTCTCTTTAGCCGAGCACAAACCACACAATTCTAGTTAGGGTCTAACACTCCATGACCAAGTCGGTTTTCATGTACCGAGATTTCCCTAAACTAATGTTTTCATATCATACATGCCAACTTGTTGATACGGACGCAATAAAAATCCGTCCCCAAAAGTGGTTATTTTGGACGAAAATCTGGCTTTCAAACAGTCAAAGGAAAACGAGTCAATACATGGTGCATTAAGTTGCTAAGTTGACTAAAGTCATTTTAGCCTTTACATGACCACACAGATCCACTTAAATCATTTAATCTGAGAAATTTGGCATGATGTAGGCATATTTATTGGGTCGAATTTTAATTTTAATTCTTATGTGATCCTAACATTAAGTACAAAATCTGACTCATTGACAAGTCCACTTAACTAAAGTAGATATGTAGAAGAATTACAGATACTGTTATACATAGGGTAATTTGTAATTTTGACATTTATGCATTAAAATTTCAGGTTTATAGAAATGAAATGAGGTAAAACCTGATTTGAATCATCTGAAAGAACTTTCTCGAAAACTCCAAAAGGTAGTGCAACCGATGTAGGTATTCCAACCCAAGATGGTACTTTGCCTTTGATGTATCCAATATTTCGCGATTTGGCTCCAACCTACAAATATGATGATCACCGAATTTAACAAAGACCAATGCAAACATGGTTTTGTACAAATACGCAGGAATTTCGGGGAAAATATTTGTTTGCTAAGATAAAAGAGAATACTAAAAAAGAACCAGAATGGCATTGAACTCTAACCATGTCACTGGTGAACTCATCAGATGATATGGCATATCTGCCACTAAATTCCTTTTTGACCAACGTTACGGTTGGTGCAGGGCCAACATCCTCCAAGTTAGTCGAACTTCCAATAGCCCCCTCTTTCAACTCACTAGATCAAAATCACATGCATGGGCAGAAATGAATTTTAGTTCCAGAGTTCATAGATCATGATTATTTTTGAAGCAACAAGAAAACTCAAAGACTGCATCATAGTTTATCACGTATACAAAAAAAAAAAAAAAAAATCAAGGATCACTCAAATTAATATTTACCTGTAAACTACATCTGCTGATGTAGGTTTTATCTGCAATAATCTCCCTTCTTTTGCTTGGAGGTCAGCCAAAATATTGGGATCAAAACATGTAGCAAAGCAAACCTGCCAAAGGGGGAACATGTTGTCATAGATAAGACTTTTTTGTCTTAAGCATAGCGAAACAACTTTGCAGATTGAGACAACTACCTTGCTGTTTCTTGCTCGAACAGACACGTGAGATAAGACATCTGGCATGTCGGGTGTCAGCACAGCAACTGTACCATCAGGAATTTCCTCCTCTCCTTTCACAGATTTTGCAACTAAAATTGTTGGCCGCTCGTAAGTTTTATTTTGGACTGAAAGCAGTTCATCTACAACAACAACGTATCCAACAGCTTCAACTGGGCTGATAACCTGCCAACTGTTTCAGCCAGCCAAATTCACAGTAAAAAAACAAACAAACGCCATCTCAAGCATTGCTACATTAAATGAAGAAAAACTGTGTTAACAGCTTCACTGTGAGATAGTAAACCAACCTTCCCAAATTTGCGGTGCTGCGGAGAATAGGATCAAGTCGATTAACAAGTGAGGACAGAGAAGCAGCTGATCCAGCACGAATAATCTCCTCAGTAAAGATGCTTACCTGCAAAAGGTCATAACTCAAAGTCAAATATGAATAGATGATATATAATTACATGTAATCCATTAAATCGTTGATACTTCGATATGGCATGATAGACATACAGCCCATTGGTCCAGTCCAAGTTGTGATCCTAGGTACTCTGCAGAAGGTTGAAATAGATGATGGTATAACTCGGCCTTGCTTGTAAGAGCGAGCCGGGTTCTGTCAAGAACTGACTTTGCAAATAAAGCCCACTTATCATCTCCACTCCTCAACATTCTCAGTGCTTGATTCCACCCCTTGAAAATAAACAGAAAAGTATAAGATTAATAAAACATTGCTTCATTATTCTAGAACAAGTAAGAAATAGACAATTCTGAACAACTGAATGAAACATGGACACACGAAGGTGCTTTCTTTTGTGGTTTGGTGCCTCCATAAAATATAAAGGAAAGGAAAAGAAGTAATTTTCTATTTTGGTGAAGGAAAGTGTATTGGTTTTGGAAATGATATCTCTCACTTGGATTCATAGGATATTTTTTTGGTCTGTGTATGTGTGCTTGACTATCCCTTCAAGTTTTCCTCTTGCATTTAAAAGAACCAAATAGATCATTCGTACAGACTGATTACTAATTAGTGGCTCCGCAAATTCAAACTTGTACGAGACAACTGAGCCTATCCATTGTTGTGGATGAAGTAAATGGCAAGATAGGATTTGTGCACCAGGTTCATGCGTTGGGGACAAAACCTGAATTGAGTATAATAGGCAGCCGTTGAGGAAGTACCAAAATAATTATTTTCTTAGGAGTTGGATTTTAGACATTGTGCTCACAGTAAAGCACGTCAAGCTACATCATTTCACGAGACGAGGAGCAACCAGTATGACTAATGTTACAAAGAAAACATAGCCCTGGCAGAGGGCACACCTATTAACTCTAATGACAACATTAAATAAATCTTGTCCTGTTGCGCACAGTGCACACATAGGGTAAACGAGGACACATAACTTCTCTTTGTTAGAATTAGATGCAAAGTAATTATCTACTTAATGAACCAAGTTATTGAAGGAAAAGAGCATATCTGTTGAACTTTTAGGAGATGGGAATGAAATACAATACGTTCTTCAACCATAGCGCCTTTTGCAACATGCGGGCCAGTCATATAAGAAAATTACTAAACTAGAAATGAGAAAGATACTAGGTACTTCTATTGTCTAAATAATGGAGAACAAGCATAACCTAAAATGTTACATGTTACCTTTAAGCAATAGATCAGGTCTTCATTACTGTCCGACGAAAGTGCAAGGTTCTCAAGTAGAAGCGTGATGAAATACATAATTTTCTGCAAATGATTTACAAAGTGTCATGATGCAACCCGAAATAGAAAATGCATCCAAACTAACAACCTAGTCAAATTTCAGCAAGATAACTAGTATACTTCATAAATAAGCTTTCACCTCCGGTTTAGCATTGTTCAACCCCTCATAACTCCTTTCAATGGCTGTCCGTACAGTCGAATCCATGGCAATGTCCAAAAATAGAAGATCCTTGAGACGATCATTTGATTTAGAGAGCAACGGCCGAAGCTCCTCACGAGCCTCTAGCAGACCCTGGACAAAAAAGATAACCTCTTCTTTTCAAGACAAGAGAAAGTAGTAGAACTGAAAATTAACATGTTGAGTAACACTCAAGAAATTCAAGACAAGAAAGTAGTAGAACTGAAGATTAACATGTTGAGTAACAAGTACCTCAAGAAGAGCTTCAGTATTCTTGTCTTCAACGTGGTCTAGGACGAATTGAAGTAACTCCTGTTTAGAGTATCAGTAAGCTCTACAGAATCTAAAACTTTATAGGAAAAAATCGGTAATCAACGAAATAGTGAATGACTCTTGTATCACAGCTGAGAAAATTTTACCGGAAATCCAGACGGCAAGCCTGGTACAGGATTTATGTGCACCCCAACCATAAAACCTTGACCCTACAGAAAATTCGAGGTTCTTAGCACATGGATTTAAAGGCATACTAGCGAAACAATATGTAATTACGGTCATTACCTCAGATCTGTAACCCATGCAATTTGAAATTGCAGACTCAAGATCTGCGCCTGAATGAACTGCCTGCAAAGTGATTATAAATGAATGGAAAATTTCAACTTTTAAACAGGGCACCACCAATCAGTATGTAATTATCTAAGTTAAAAATAGTTAACCGAAATCCGGGGTTCATAGAGAGTTGTTTTATTTGACACACATGATGGAGAAGATATTTCACTCTCGAAAATACTTAAATTCCTACACAAAAACACACAAAAAACATACACGCGAGCGTATCAAAGATATTTGGGAATATCCTCGTGCATTCCTTTAAAAGTAAGATGACCAACTTCTAGGCGTAATCAAAATTACAACACTGTCCAATTTCCAGTATCAGTCTCTGTAACAGTTTTGCGTGAACTTCTGGTTAACAAATATGAGCTACCATAACAGCTTATCCACAAGGGTAAGAGATTCTATAACAGATCCATCACAGGACCTCCAATAGCAAGATCTTAGTGTATCAACAGTCAAAATATTCTTCATAATTCGTCCACATAAAATTTAAACGTATACTCCCTCCGTCCCGGCACAAGCGGCACCAACTTTTGAGACACGGGGATTAAGAAAAGGTAGTGTATGTGTGGTAGAAAATGAAGAGAGAGAATGAGTGGAGTAAATGGTAGTGTTGGTTGAATAAAATGAGTGGTGAGAAATGAAGAGAGAGAATGAGTGGGGTTAAAAGGTGGGGTTGGTTGAATATAAATGTATTAAAACATTTCCATTTTGGGCAGTGTCACTTGTGCTGGGACGAACCGAAAAGGAAATGTCACTTATGCTGGGACGGAGGGAGTATGTACTAGCAGGTGAGCAACATATATCTTTGTGTTGTGAAACTTAAACTGTTTATTTCCCTTGTCAAAAAACTAAAATATATACTTTCTCCCTTCCCTAGTAAATGAGAGCAACCCTGGAAAGACAGAATGGTATCAAACTCAATGCTTTGCTTGCAGATTTTCAGATTGATGGTGTGTTCGTGTTTCTGTGGCTTAAAACAAGTACTCTAAAGATGGAGGCTCAAATTGTGGGTTGTTGTTGCTGTTCTAATTATTTTTCCTTGTTAATATTCTCTTGTGGTTTGACTCGATACTAAATAGTTAACATGAGAAGGTATGGGGAAATGGTGGCTCTAATTTTAATGGAAGTGACAGTTGATGTCTTTAGCGAAACTAATCCAATGTGAAATTCCAAGTACTATTTTGCAATTTTAGTCGATTAAAAAAAAACATGGGATCTTTCTTAGAGTTGTTGATTTATGAGGATTCATGTTCCTTACCTACCAATGAATTGGACTAAAGCTCAAGAAAAAAGAGCATAATGTGTTAGCAGCTTAACCAAGGGAAATTTCTGCCTTCTCTACTGCCCTTTAAATTCATTTACTTTGTAATGCCTCTCGGTTTAGCAAAATTATGCAGGTAGGACTATTTCCCTACCTGACGTGGGAAATATTAAGCATTTAAAATACAGTTTCAGGCCAGCCTTCAACAACTTTAAATTTTTGGTTGAGCAAGAGAGTTATAAGGAATACATGTATTTGTTTAAGCATTTATTACTTGTTGACATAACTTTAATCTCTATTTTCATGCTTAAACAGTGTACAACAATTTACATGAAACAAAAAGTATTTTGAAGCAAACCTTTAGTGTTCGCATGTAGCTCCCCAGATCACGCAAAAGACCATCCTTCTGGTCTCTGCTGAATTTTGGTTCGTTGTGGATAGCACGATCATAACTTAAAAGGCGCTCTTTTGTTATTCCATTATCATTCAGTGTTTTCCAGTAAACACTGATATCAAAGTCATTCTTGATGTAATCAATTAGTGCCTGCAGAATGGACATATTTATGACAAAAATGAACACAATACATCCATTAAGGAAGTACAGCCGTCATGATATGCTAATACCTGACAGATCACAACATCGTCAGGGCTAGTGTTATTATGTAACTTTTGATGCCATTCCTCCATCATTCCACCCTTGCAATCATTATTTCTCTGCAGTCAATCCAATTAAACTAAATAAGTTCATAAACAATTTAATTCTAAGAAAAGCAGAAATAAAAAAGGTGAAAGTAAAAGGCTTTAGGTACGTACCTGGATAACAAGGATTTCATCCCGGATTCTCTGCCCCACATCTCCTTCACCGCCACGACCAACAGTTGACAAAATCATTCGCACAAGTTCGCGATGCTCTGGATGACTTTTGTAAACATCCTGGAGCAAGTCTGTAAGCCTATCCTGTGCTTGACTTATCTCCCTGCAGCAACAGAGGCATTAAGAGCCAAACTTGGAAAAAGTGGCGAGCTTAGAGGAAGATCTCAAGGGCATATGCAAGTCTATAGGTTCTTCAAGGACACATGGAATTAACTACAATAATCTTTTTGACGAGTCAAATGCCAAAGATTTTTTGAGATTTTATTTTCATGAATATGTAGCCCTACGAGGCGCAAACCATCAAAGAGAAAATGGTATAGAAGTTTCTGAAAAAACAAAGAGTTGTACCGTGGCTTTACGTTGTAGTTTTTGTTCCATATGAGTTGCCTTGTAGCCATAAACCGCATCCACACAAGAATAGCAGCAAGGCCTAGTTCACCGGCGTTTTTAGCTTCTTCCATCAAGTCCGCTGCAATATTGAATCTGAGAAGAGAAAGAAATAGGCAGAAAACACAGTTTATAATCAAAATGATTATGAATGAGATCAACACACTTCCATAGCCCCAAATACGTGGGGGAAAAAGCACTAGAGGAGATAGGCAGATCAGCATATATTATAGCAAACAGGAACTAGACACCATAAATCTCGTCGATGAGTTAAATTAGGAGACAAACATACGCAAAACGCCATTAGGAAGGAGATGTCAACCAGTGCAGAAGTCAAACATATACGAAGAGCAAGAAGGTTCTAATTCTATATGTGCAGTTGACTCAAAGCTGCCGCAACTTACGTGAAATAAAGAAGCCAAAAATAGAATGAGTGGGAACCTTAATAATTTATTGTGGGGAGGGGAGCGGTTCATTGGTCACTGAGTTATTGCTTTGGATTACCAGAAGAAAGTTCATTGGCTGGCGCGTGCACACACCCCAAACACACCCACACACTCACAAACACAGAGAGAGGAGAGAGAGAGAGATGCATAGAAGCTTCTATGGTCCAAGTGATATCCATAAACCTCCTTTGGTTTCAGCAAAATCTAATAATCTAAGTTCACTTGAAATCCTTAGAGAGAAACTGCTGATAAAAAGATCCAAAAGTAGAAGCTTAAGGGAGTGCAGACCTATGCATAAAAGACTTTTGAGCCTCACTTTCCATATCTGCTATTCTATCCAGCAATGCCTTTGCAGTACCTTTACCGTCACCAGCATCCTTCTAATCAGAACAGAAAATAGTAAATTCAGTCAAGTGGAAGCAACTGATTTATGGAGTTCAAGAGTTTAAATTGGAAAGGAAAGTCAACAGACAATGAAATCAAATCCTTATGGGAAGATCATATAGAGAGAAACCTTTAGTGCCTGTTTAGGTCCATCAAATCCAATATAGAAGTCTGACCCGTTGTCCTTTATCCAATTTCCACCTGACAAAAGAACAAACGGCATTCCCACAAAGCTGCTCTCTTCAATTTCTATTTCCAGAGACTGGACCTAATGTTTGGAATAGGAACATCAGATTGCTGCTAACAGAAAATTAAAGGTTAAAAAACATATTTCCAGCAGAATAATGCTGTCAGACCTTGATTGACGAATCCCCAAATGAACTGCTTAAAAATTGTGTTTCCGCAGCAGTTTCCAAAGAGACTGAATCTAGGGGCAACGAATTAAGAGGTGGTGCCTGAAATAAGGCCATTGATCTAAATTACTTGCTCATAATGAAGGTGGTATACATTCCTAAGTTGAAATGTATATCATAAGATTCACTTGAAAGAATTGATTGAGGAGAAGCTCTGATTACCAGCCACTCTCCCGATTTCTTTGACAATGCCCAGTGAAGGGTAACTGGCTCAGGAAGATCAGTGGCCAAATAAACTCTAGTCTTATCTGAAGACTTTGCAACAAGTACCTTCAAAATGTAAAAAAATAAAATATAAACTTAGAATTAACCACACAACCAAATTCGTAGATAGGAACATCAAATAAAATCAAATCTAACCCGGAGTTCCTTATCACCAAGCTTATATGCCTTCTTGTTCAGTATATCACCACTTTTTTCTGAAATTTCATTAGAAAACCGTTCTATCACAGACAAGGTTCGTGGTGCATTCGAGATATTTACATTAACGGGTACTGGAGTGAACTTGTTGAGAAGTTGCATTAAGTCCCTCTTCTTTCGTTGAATCCTTTCAGGAGTAGAGTAACTCTTTTTCTCCGGTTGTTTCTGAACCTTAGTTCGTATATCTCCTTTGGTCCCTTTTTCAGACGCAGGCGTTGTGGTATTACCTTTGTTGTTTGTTAGTTTTTCTTGAATCTCCTCTAAGGAGGCCCCTCTAGCAAGTTCCGCATATAGCTCAGCTCGAGCTGCTTCATATTCATCCTATAATTAGTAAATCCAAAATTAATAGGGAAAAAGAGAACCATGAATTCCAATTGTCAAGAAGTAATGCAAACATTAGATTCCCATCATGCAATCTAGCTTGACAGTTGACACCTTAAGGAAGTCAACACGCTCATCCACTCAGTAAATCCTAAATGCAGCAGCTTTCTGTGACCTTACCACATGGAAAACCATCAACAGTATCGAACCTCGGTTCCTCTTGTACATCACAACCATACTAATCATGGTAGCGATCAGAGAAGCATACTTGTTCACATGAGAAATGAGGTGATTGTTTAATTATACTATACCATAACTCACAACATAGAGATACACAGAAGTTCGTGTTCCTCTGATTCACAATACATGGGGGGTTGAAGTTTGATTACGCCACTTTAAGTATCTACAAGATCAGCTGCCATCTTTTCCTGAGCTAAGCTGAGAGCCTGACAAGATAATATTTTTGTGTCTGTCCTTTCGTGTGTAGAATGTGGAAAAATGACAGTGGAGAGAAACTTTACGCAAAACAGGAAGCATATGAATGCAATAGCTAAGCCTAAGAGTGCTTCAGTGATTACTGAACTCTAGTACAGAAGTTCTAGGTTCAGATTGATAACGAGGCTGTGGGGGGAAATTTTATAGGTAAGACTAGTTGGATAAACTTTTGATGCTTGGGAATATATATGTATCATAAAGCAAAACATACTGCAACGCTTATACTAATGCAAGTGTAGCTAATAACAACCAAAGTTGAAGTATAGTAATGTTAGTTACTTGTGTGCTGATCCATACCAAGTTCTGTGAGAGTGAAACTCATCTTCACCAAACATGATTGCCTAAATTTTTGCGTTACTAGGAATAAGAAATTTCTGAAAAGTGTATCCTGGAAGTAGTAATGTTATCTCTACAAGCATTAGTCATATCAGTACATTCAACTAAAAGTGTCCCTATACAACTCATCTCATTCTTAGTCCCAATCACTTGGAGTTGGCTACATGAATCCTTTTCCACCATTCATTTGATCAAAAGCAAGGTCATCAGACAAACCACACTAGTTCACATCTTTCTTATTATTAGTGTCATGTTAGTCATGGCCTTCTGCTTCCCCTACTTCTAGTCTGTCGATAATGGGTGCAGTTTTTTCCCCTGTTTACAAAAATCCTAGCTCCGCCACTGCTGTCATTTTGGACTGAGGAGTAATTTTAAGATCATGGTAAAGGAATATTGCAAGCATAGTGGCTACATGTTCTAAGCAGGCTCATGGAACAGGCCATCATCCAGAGGTTGATCACAGTTGGTTATGGCTAGCATTTTAACAAGATCACATCATGTAGAGAGGTTGATCATATTTGGTTATGGCTGCATTTTAAGAAGATTAAATAAGATAATTCAGCAGTTGTTACTTGCCTTTTCCTGTTCAGGGGTATACATCTGTTTTCCATTCCTCTCCCATCTCAAATATGCTTGAATTTGTACCAGCTTCTCGGGAACTGAAACATTTGAAACCAGCTTCTCTCTCAAAGGAAGTTTAACATGAAAGTTGTCGCCATTATTTTTGAACCTAGAAATAAGAAAATGAAGGAGGTAAAATCCCTATGTAGAGGATGGGGGAAATTAACAAATACTAGATACATGTTAGCGCACCATTTATTCTGTGCTTCATCCACTAAAAGAAACTCTATAGCTTGAATTGCAGGATCATCAATCTCTACTTTTAGGAACGAACTGGAACCAGACTACAAGAAATTTTGAATAGACACACAAACTCAGTTGTTCAAATTCCTCCAACCTGCAGTATTCTGCAATAACTCAAGTGATGGAATTAACATTGTTATCAAGAACTTACTTTCACAAAAGGAGTTCTAAGAGCTCTGTCCTTATATACTTTAGTTCCTTCTGGGCGGCAATTAGGGAGTAACCACTTCCTGATTGGACAACAGGAGAGGAAAAGTCTGAAACGATATGCATTAAACAAATCACATAGTCAAAACTAGTAAATGGACAACTCACTCTTTTTTGCTTCGTATTCCACCCCAGTGTAGAAATAGATTGTCACTACTATTTGTGACCTGAATATCTACTTGTATACTAGAACCTGGAGTAGAAGGTTTGACATTGACCTGTTCAATTGCATATGCGAGACGTCAATATGTCACACTGGTACAAGGAATACAAATACAATGATAAGCTCTCAGAATCCGAGTTGACTAGAACTCAACACTGGCCACTCCAATTTTTCATGCATCAATATAAATATATGTGAAAGGTAAAGATACCTGTAGCTCAGTATTCCCTTCCAGGCTAAATTTTCCTCCAAGCTGCTGTAAGGAAAGAAACTATTTACTCAAAAGAGAAATAACCTAATTAATAAAGTAGAGGTCAAAATACTAAAAACATGTGACTATAAACTCAATGCATTTTATCAAGCGAGGTTGAGCTAAGCATATCAAAATGACACAAATGAACATTCATAATTGACTGACATTTGTTCAGCCTATAAGATGCCAGATAAGATTTCTTAAAGTATGAACAGCTATGCTGCTCGTTAAAAATAAGGCTATGACAAGTAATCTATAGCTTCTATAAAATGAAATACCACAATTAGGCCACGTAAAGGAAGATATGTCTTTGTTTAACTCTAATGGTAGAATATTTTCCTGGGGCAAAGGGATCCGTATGTTGTCCTTAAAGGGAAGACCAGAGTAAACGTAGCAGATTCATGACAAATAATCAACAAGACAACCTATTAAAAACAATACGCCCAAATATCAACAAGGACCAAATATGCATATCATGGTCTCCTAAAATAGGAGTGATAATTTCCATTAACTATCTATTCGTATTTTATGCCCTCAACAGCAGAAAATTGAATTCCGTCAGCCTTTCTTAATCTTCTTTAGTTTCGTAATCACATACACCAAAAGGGGAAAGTGAGAATGATATATATAGGGGCCAACAGCTATACATGTGAGTCCCTTGATCAGCCAATGTAGAGATATAGTAGCTAAACCTTAAGCTCCCAAGTCCAGTACATTCATATGAACTACCTAATTTTACTGCGATAAATATTAAAAATAAATTAATAATATTAATAACAGTAATACTCCTACGAATTTTGCAGATCTCAGATTTAACTACAACCTCCGTCCCAGTTTAAGGTTCTTAGTTTTTTTGCTGTTTGTCTGAAGGATCTTTGAGCAATAATTAAAGATTAATCTAATTATCCAAATGAAAATCTAAAACTTGTTAGTATATATAAAGGTGTACTAATAACAAGTTTTAGATTTTCATTAAAATAATTAGATTAACATGTAATTATTGCTCAAAGTTCCTTCAGACAAACAACAATAAGATGACATTAGATGGAAAAGAAAAAAGTCTAAATTAAATAACAAGCACTTGGTGTTCAATTTAGCATGGGCTGATGATCATTCCCTTGCACTGTCATTATATTAGTACAAATTACATGAAAAAGAGGCACTACTATTTCATTAGACAGCAAACTTAATTTCACTAAGGAAGCTCTCAAAAACTAAATTCAACCACAAATGAGGCCATTAAAACAAGATGACAACTGATTATGAAGTTTATAGATTACCTCAGAAG
The DNA here is from genome assembly GCA_026119855.1 of Campanula takesimana. Classification (NCBI taxonomy): domain Eukaryota; kingdom Viridiplantae; phylum Streptophyta; class Magnoliopsida; order Asterales; family Campanulaceae; genus Campanula; species Campanula takesimana. The sequence goes on along the minus strand of JAOWBW010000361.1, from coordinate 1,051,974 downwards.
CAGGATCAGTAGCTAATACAGCCCGAGGAACAACCGAAGCTGCACTATTCGTTCCCATCGGCAACCTCGATTTCCGCGCATTCAATCTACCGCCGCGAAAACAGGTATTTAAGTGCGATTTCCGTAACTTCAAAGTCGCTTGAGCTTGAATTAAAGTATTTCCGGCAATGCAAGACGGATTGATTTTGCTTTTTTGATGCTCAAACACCGTCGTCGTCCGAAGTAAACTCAAGTTTTGTCCCAGTGAATTGCTCATATTCCCCCTCAAAAATTCCACTGATCAAATGAAAAAAAAATCATACATTAGCTTGAATTTATCGTACATATAGCATGATAATTCAAATTCGCTGCAATTTTCATACGCAACAACAGTCTATTTCATCTCATCATCATTGATTCAAAGAGAAAATTCGTTAAATGATGAGTTCATATAACGATCAAATGAAAATACTACTGTTGTTGCGTACCGGAATTAAAGCATTACAAATTGAGTTCATGAGAAACACCTTGAGTGTGTGTTCGTGTGTGTGTGTGAGAGAGAGAGAGGGGGATGTGGGAGAAGAAATGTGATTGGTTAAAGGGAGGCGAGGGAAATGGGAAAACTGGGGAACGTAAATGAGAGGGGGGATGGAGGGTTTATCATCAGAGAGGGTGACACGTGTGGAGGTGGTAAGCCTAAGCGAGAAAGGTTCATGGTTCACTTGACTGTGTTGGGAATGCGAGCTTTATCACGTGCCAGGAAATGGACTGGGAACTGCTACCATGTTGCAATTAAAATTAGAGACAATTCTTTGAAAGCCCTTGGCCTAATAGACACTGTTTCGAAATCTTGCTTCCCTTTTTTTATATTCCTGTTATTTGATTAAACTAGTTTTACAAAAATAAAATTTATTATTGAGCGGCCGACGGAACAAGCACATCCCCATCTTGAGCTGCATCCTCCGTATCAGAAGAGACTTCTCCACCTCTACCTTAAATTTGCCCAACCAAAGGCACAAAACTTGTTCTGCACGAACAATTTGCCCCGTTGAACACTTAGAATTGTCACACTGGACAAACTAATTTGCTCCGTTGAGTAATCAGACGTGCTCACTGAGCACTCAGATGTATCTCTAGACATCCTACGCAATCAACCAATATTCAGATATGGAAAATCCAATCGACATTGGACTTCGCCAACCAAACAAACACAAAACGTTGATCGATGACTTTTGGTTCACGTGGTTCAGTCATAGACTGTAGGGCTTGTGTTAAATTTTTTAAGGATTTCTTTGCGGTAGATTTCCTTTGTTGATTGTTTTGATGCGTCACCCTCCTGCATCTGGGGAATTCTCATCTTCTCACCCCTACACGCTGCAGCAAACTATTTTCTGTCTCCAACTCGATTTCTCGCATGTGGTAGGTGAAGCCCGTATCTGTTTTTCTCTCCTCTGCGCGATTCATTTCTTTATTCTTCATAGTTTTCTCACAATGAATAAATTAGAGTTTGCTTGTACTTATATCTAAATCTTAGTTTGTAAGTATTACTTCATGTCTTTTTTTCAAACATGTTAGCTCAAGCTTCAACATAGTTTTCTAAAACCGAATCATATGTCAAACCGATCAATTCCGAAATTGAGAACCGAAAGAATTGTACCGTTTAGAAACGAGTCATTACGGTTTAAGACTTTACATACCAAAGATATACGATTAAGTTGCGGTATTACTCCAATACCGAAACCGCTATGTACCATGCTCACCTCTAAAAACGTTTTAGAATTACTAATATATTTTCATATTAAATTTAATAAATGTGTGAATGTATTTGAATAGTATAATTATGTACATATATTTTTTGCTTACAAATATATGTTCTTTTATAAGCACTGAGTGATTACTCCATCTGCCCCTAGACAACTTGTACTAATATTATTTTTTAGTGTGTTATTGATAAGTTCAAAATTTTTTAAAAATGTTTATCATTTATATTTGGCCAAAATACGTTTATCCCCGCAAAGTATACACCGAATCCCCTTTGCATCCCCGCCCGAATTTTGTCCCAAAGTGGTACCCAATGTTTAAATAATCTCACTTTGCCCCCCAGATCCTAACGAACATTAGAAATTTAACGAAATTTGTCATATGCATAGCATGTGATGGGCATGAAAGTCTTTTCATTTTAAATCTTAAGGGCTTAAATGTCAGTTCACCATGAAAAAATCTCAAGTGCATTAAAGAGTGAGAAAATTAAATTTAATAGATAATAAAAGTTAAAAGAAGAATGACCAAAATACCAGTCACATGCCATCCACATGACAGTTTTCGTTAGATTTCTAACGTTCGTTAGGAACTGGGGGGCAAAGTGTGCTTATTTAAACATTGGGTACCACTTTGGGACAAAATCGCGTGAGGGTGCAAAGTGGGATTCAGTGTATACTTTGGGAGGATAAACGTATTTTGGCCTTTATATTTTTGTAGTTACCTTACCGCATTTGTTATATTCACACATTTAAATTGTGAGTTGCACTCTTAAATTATTAAACTCATCACAACCTCTTTCACAATCAAAATATTTTTAAAAAATAAATAACATTTTTTTTTAATTTTTGTATCGAGAAAAAAAATAATGCAAGCTATTTTTGGATGGAGTGAGTATATTTCAAACCCTAAAACTAAAACCATGTCGACTTGTTGACCGCTTATAATGACTCGTGAGAGAGGGAAGTAAGAGTGGGATGATTTGGGCTGTATGAGAGTGGCCGAGAGGCGGTGGGATCCCATGAGTGGTGGAAGTTATTCCCTCCGTCTCAACAAACTTATTGCTACTAAAAATGAGTTCACGGAAATTAAGTATATTAGGAAGGTAAGTATTTTGAGTGAGTAGAACAGAGAAAATAAATTAGTTGACAGTTGTTATGAGCGAGTAAGAGAAATTTTTTTTGAACATTTTGAGTATAAGTATTAATAAGTATGAGACGCAAAAAAAAAAGTAGCGATAAATTTAGAACGGAAGTAGGGAGCGACATGATGCTATGGTCCGTAAGATGCCCTTGTTTTTGAGATTATTAAAACTACTCTTGTTGATTGTTTCGGAATTTTATGCAAGTGTACTTTTCAGATGCATCTGAAGTTATTGATAGATCCAAGATTCCTTTACTCACACATTGGACTAATTAGTAAAATATCTACAATTCCATGCATGCTATATGTCGGTAGGGAGTTGATTTTCTTCAACTCAAACGAAAACGTTTGCTAATCCGTGTGCACTTTGGCAAATTTGTGTGTAAATTAATTTGAGTTAACTCAAATATAGGGCTGGCCAATTGTACCAAACCAAACCTACCAACCGAGTACCAGCCGAACCGATGACTTTGGTATACCGACTGTCGGTATACCGAACGTTTGGTACGGTAGTACCGTACCGAGTGTGCATTATTGGTTGGTACACGGTACACAAATGTGAGTTCGGTTGGTATACCGTGTACCGAGTTTATTTTTATAAAAATAATTTTTATTATATATTTAATAATTTAATAGAAAAGTATATAAAAAAACTAAAAAAATGTGTTATTTAAAATTCCAGTCAGTTTTTTGATTGTTTCAGTTAGTTTTTGACAGTTTCAGTTAGTTTTTAGACAGTTTCAGTAAGTTTTTGACAGTTTCAGTTAGTTGTTTGACAGTTTCAGTTAGTTTTGACAGTTTCAGTTAGTTTTTGACTGTTTCAGTTAGTTTTTGACAGTTTCAGTTAGTTTTTTGACCGTTTCAGTTAGTTTTTGACAGTTTCAGTTAGTTTTTTTTACTGTTTCAGTTAGTTTTTGACAGTTTCAGTTAATTTGTCTTCCACTTTTCCTTCTTTGGTAGAGGTGTAGTACCAACCGTACCAAGAAGTTGGTATACCGAGTTTGTTGGTACGGTACTGGTACTCATTTTCATGTACCAACTTCATCTTGGTTGGTACTGGTACAAGGTAAAAAAAGTTGGTATACCTACCATGCCACCCCTACTCAAATATACCCCATCTGTCCTAGAAAGATAGTTTCATTTTGATTTTTTAAAATAAAAAAAAATAAACTTTGACCAAACATCGGTGTCAATTTAATGATCACAATAAAATTCTAAAAATTGTTATTGATAAATCACTTAATGATTTATCAATTACAAATTTTAGAATTTCACTAAAATGATTAGACCGTCACCAATGCTTGGTCAAAGTTCATTTTTGTTGACCATAAAAAATCTAAATGATACTATCTTTCTGGGACAGATGGAGTATTTGGTATCCTAATCCAGCTCAACTCAATAAAAAGCATGAATTATTTGAATTCAAATTAATTTTTTTATATATATAATATGTTCTCAATCTGTCCATAAATGAATGTTCAAATTTTATTTTATAAAAATTTAAAAAAATACTCCTTCCGTCTCAGTTTAAGGTTCTTAGTTGCTTTATTCCTTAAATGGCAAATGATGAATAGTGTTTTGAACATTTTTGTCCTCATAAAGTTCATATATTACAAAAAAACCATCACATACCCATCTACTTTTCACTCAATTGCTTTATGAATGGACAATTATATCCTCCATACACTACTAATCTTGACTCAAATTTGCCTTGGTTCCTTAATAAGCGTGTAAAGTCAAACTAAGAACCTTAAACCGGGACGGATGGAGTATAAAGGGCAAAGTGCATTTTGATTCACAAAAAATGGTTTGGAACAGTGACATAAACATGGCTTAAACTGGCCCAACCATTGAAGTGATTCCTTTCTTACTTTTGGCCAATCAGCATAAGGCAAAAGCTTGTGGTCTTGACTATCTCACTTTGTCATTTTTTTTCTTAATAAAGTTAACATGTGGGTTCAAAGAGTGGGAGCAGTTTTATTACAAACACTTCATGTTGTTGTTTGGTATATTTGATTTGTTTTGGCTTGTAACGGAGTACAAAAGAAAAAGATGGATTAGGTCTAAAAAGAGCATAGGGATAGCTTAATTTGCTTTATTTTTGCACCCTTTGGGAAAAATTTCAAACCCCGGACCGACCTTGATGGTAAAAGAGGAATAAACTTTGTTCTATGTTTGTTCTATCTGATTAGAATGATGTCTTATTAAAGTTTGATGTCGAATTTATATGAGAATGACCGAACTATAAAAGACAATTCAAGAACATGGATAGTTTACGAGAGAAACTAAACTTCAATTCATAAATTCCAAAAACTGCTCAATCCATGTTTCGCATGTCCGTGCCAAATTTCGTATCATTCCGAGATTGTCGCTTTTGGACCGAAAATTACCCTGCCCCTGCATCAAAGTTACTATGTAGACATCTGGATTATTTTTCCGCTCTTAATCAGTCCATCTAAACAGCATCTATATGATCCAATTCCAAGGCGGCCTCTAATATTTTAGTTTAATTTTTGTTGGTCGAATATTGTACATGAAAGGGTCGATAAATTAGTATTTTGAAGATGAAGCAATTTCCCAAACAAAATTTTTAGGGAAAGTTATTATAATTAAGTTATCATCTTCATAATTCATAAAAGACGACGTTAATTGGTGAAGTTATTCAACCATATATCAAATCAATTATATTTTTCAAATTGACGTGAGATAAATAAAACTTCAACAAAATACTCATTCCTCTATTTTTAACACTAAATAATTGTATTTAGTAAAAAAGAAAACAAACAAACTATGTTTGTTTGTTTGTGTATTCGTTTTGAAATTCCGACGAATCTCTTATTCAATCAGAATGGAAAGATCGTTTTTGTTCTTACTACACACGGATGTTTCATGGATTTTGGGATGTTTGGTGGGTGTCTAGTATTCGTCAATCTGGATTCTCAAGTAAATCAAGCGCTCAACGTAAAATATTATCTGATGTGGGATTTTTCAAATGCCGAATGGAGACAGTTTCTAAGTTGTACTCGGAGTTGAATCTGTGTGTCTCGAAATTTCAATCAAATATTTCATTGTTGTAGTTTAGAAAATGAAACATTTACTCCTATTTGGGATGAAGTGTCATCTCTTACTATTGTGAATGTTAAAAAAAAAAAAAAAAAAAAAGGTTGTATTGTGGAAGAGATCTGATTAAATATTTATTGGACAATGTTCTAAAGAACATTCAAAATTGGAATTGAGCAAAAGCTGGGCTGAAGCCCAAGAAAATGGGCTTTAGGATGGGTATGAAGCAGAAGAAGAAAGGGCTTTGTTTAGTTTCGGGTCAGGTCAGGTTCATGATCCATTAATACCAGGGTGGGTTTGGAACATGCATCTCCTTGTGCGGGTCGAGTTTGTTTAAGGAAAAAAAATGAATTCTTTCAAACTTGACCCGTGGACATCCTTAATAATAAAAATTAATGGATCATAGCTACTTGGTTTTGTTCATGAGAAAATTTTGGGAAAAACTAGTTTCTCCATAAGTTATAAAAAGTCATGTTTTTATAAGGTTTAGGTTTAAGGTTTAGGGTTTAGAATTTTAGGTTTGGGGTTTAAGGGTTAAAAACATGACTTTTTATAAGTTATGGAGGGACTAGTTTCCTCCAAAACACACTTGTTGTTCATACTCTTTCTGTCTCAAAACAAGCATCACATTTTGTTATTTTGGACATCCCACTAGAAATTCCCACTTAAAAAATATTTTTTAAAACCATTTTCTCTTTTCTTCCTACTCACAACAACTATCAACTTACAATTATTTACCCTAATCCTATCTCTTTCACACTCGCACAACCTACTTTTCCAACATCTTTCCTTAATTCTCGTTTCTAAAATTATATGAAAAGTTTATTTTGGGACGGAAGTGTATAAGGGTGAGATTGTTGTTAGGGTTTGTGGTGTTGGAGCAAGTATCCCACATCCCAAGCATTCACTATATAAAGATCCAGTGCCACTCCTTTCATAGCCAATTGGTTTTGGGATAGAACATCAGACTTTATCATGGTATCAGAGCTGGTCTTTTACACGTGTGATTCCATAGTTCGGCACACAATGATTTAGTCTCTCGCCACCTAAGTATATGTCCACACGTAAACCCAAAGTTCAGCTACAAGTGAGGGGGCGTGTTGAAGCAAGTATCCCACATCGAAAATTAACTAGCCAAGCAATAATTATATAAAGAACTAAGGTCATTTTTTTTTATAGCCAATTGATTTTGAGATAGAACCAGGTAGAATAAGTTAGTTTGTGTGATCCTAGAGATGGAACGTTTAGGCTAATAGAGTAATGGTTGTAGATGGTATGCCTGACCTTTAAATCTTCATGTTAACTAAAACTACCACTAAATGCCACTGGCAGAACTTAGAGTCAATGTTGAGAGGGGGGGGGGGGGGGGGGGGGGAAATACGGCATCAAAGGATTTGGTTCTTTATGGTGTGAATCGTAGCGTGAAGACACCACAGATTACACCAACTGACTTGCAGTGGAATATAAAATGTAAAAACGAAATATTTAACACATCTACAGCAACTCGCTGTAGACAACAAAACTTCTCTTTATCAGGGGTATCAGGGGGGGCAGGTGGGTATATATATATATATGTGTGTGTATATGTATAATATATATATATATATATATATATATATATATATATATATATCTTTATTATGAAAAAAATTATCAATAATTCTTTCTTAAAGAAATAAAAGAAAATCAGCTGACACATTTTATTAGTTCATTTTTAAGCAAAAGAGGCCACAAGAAAAAAAAAATACACAAAAAAGGCCTATTTTATTTGAGAAAAAAAATCAACCAAGGACAACTACATATATAACTTTTGGGGCCTTCATATTCCCTCATTCATATTATATTTGAGCCCTCATACTTTTGGGGCCTTTATATTCCCTTATTTTAATAACTCAAAGAATTTTTTTTTTCTTGTGACAAATTTAAGTAGAAATGAAAATATCTTTGTAAGACATAGATATGTATAATCTTCTTTGGAGTAATTTTTTTAGTCCTCATATTCTTACTATATTATTTTATTTTTGGTGAACATAATTTAATCTTATCTTTTGCAAGAGTTTTTATAAGACACTTTTATATATTTATTTAATATGTTCTTTTGCAAATTTTGGGACGTTATATGTATATTTTTTTCATCATGTTTTTGTTGTACATATTTTTTTCCTTTTATAATTTTACTGGGTTTTATATATTTTCTTACTATTTTTTATGATAAAAATTTATAGGTTTGATTATAACCTTTAATTTATCTGTTATTATGCTAACTTCAATCATTTAATCTTACAATTATTTTATACTTAAATACAAATTCAAAGTACAAGTTAACACAAAAAAATAATTCTGCTAGTAAAAAACAGGTTTTGAAGGAGAAAAAAAAAGATTTATAAAAGGCCGTTCATTGTTTCAAAAAGAGAAAGGGCCCTTCATTGGACCTCGCCCAGGGCCCCAAAAAAGCTAAGAACGGCCCTGCTCTTTTATTAAAAACTGTTATGATCGATTACAAAAAATAAATTAAGAGAAGAGACCAAATATGAAAACACTAAACATTCAAAACAAGTTCTATCGAAGAACTTGTGTTACAAAAAGATTCTCACCAAATAAATCTCACAAAAACATAGTACGGCTATTTAAGTGTCCCTACTAATTAACACCCAAAAAGTATGGAGTTTAATTATACTCCCTCTGTCCCAGAAAGATAGTTTACTTTGGATTTTTGACGGTCAACACATGTGAACTTTGACCAAAGATTATTATCAATCTAATCATTCCAATAAAATTTTAAAATTTGTCATTGATAAATCACTTGATGATTGATCAATCACAAGTTTTAGAATTTCACAAGGATGGTTGGATTGACATTTATATTTAGTCAAAGTTTACTTGTATTGACCATTAAAAATCAAAAGTGGGCCATCTTTCTGGGACGGAGGGAGTAGTAATCGGGATAAGGGCAGTACTTTGTAAATTAATACTCTTAAGATGAGGGTTATCTTGAAAAAAAATTAATAAATCTATACGTTTGTTTATTCTCTAATGAAATTATTAGTCCACAACATATATAGTTATATACGTTAAATGTACCGATTTAGATTCAGTAATCACATCATAAGTTCACTAAAATGTTGGAAATCTTATTGAGAAAATTAATGTTGATCAATTTTTGAATAAAATTTAATTTGATGTTATTTATTGGAAATTAACACAAAATGCAAAGGGTTTTAATTTTTAGAAATTATTTTGAATGAAAATGAATTAATGATGAAAGTATGCAACTTTTAATTTGAAGAGGTACGGACCAAATTCAATTTATGTGAATACTTTCACATTGTTGATGAATTTATATGAAAAGATATGATTAAATTTACCGGATTGAATGTATAAAAATATTTTTTTGTTAGAAAGACACCATAACTCTTAGAATATTATAAATAGGCCCCTCTTATTTGTCAATCATAGTTAAATCAGAATTCAGGCGTCTAGTTTATTGGAACTATATGAATACACAAAATTCAATGGAATTTACACAACATTAGTTAGAAATAAAAATCGTCTTGTTGCATCGAGTCTTCTTCAAATTCTGTAAGTTCTGAAACACCGATTAGTTCGCTGAAGTCGTTACTTTGAAGTGCTTCTATTGTCGAGATTGTGTCCAACACAAGCCTCAATTTAAAAGTTTTCTAGTTCATTCTATATTTTGCCTCGTCATTTAATTTTTGTATCATATTTTATTAATCATTTCATTATTTTCAAGAAAATATTTATTGATTGTTATAATTTTCCTAACATAAAATTATTTATGTATTTGTATTATAAGTCTCCTAAGAAGTGGCATTTTATAAAACATAATTTTAAGTAAAATGGTTGACAATTAATTACTTCTCTAAATTGCCTTTAAATTTTGACCCTAAAATTAATAATTAAAATAAATTATGTATTATTAAAATATAATACTAAATTTGGTTTTGTCTATAGAGACGACTTCAAAAGAAGGTTTAACAATTAGTGTTGACTTCTCAAACCATTTAACCAGAGCATGTGCCACTGGCATATAGATGTTGGATATTTTATTTGGTTACATACATTAGGGTTAGGGCTAAGGCTAACATGTGGGTTTTGGTCATTGGTCCCCAGAGTATCTATCTATAATAATAGGCAATGTTTGTTTGGGACACAAAATGTTTACAAAACAATACAAAATGAGGTGACGATATTTTATTGATTCCATCAATTGTGAACCCGACACACTCTGATTAAAAGCACCAACAAAATTATGACACGTTATTTTGCAAACACGTTTTTGTGACTTTATTTATTCATCTATAATATAATACGGCTATTCTCACGCTAAGGTAAGGTGCTCCTAGAGCATGCATGAGTTACTGGTGGTACATTCTAAGGTAGAATCGGGATTCAGGCTCTGATTATGCTCGTCTGCCTAAAGCTTCCCGAATGGATTTAGAACAGTTACGACTAAGAGATTTGCCACTCATTGCGATAGTCGGCTATGAAAATATGCAATAAACAATAGAAATTTATTCGATCAGACAAAATGCTCACTAAATTTTACATGACGCTCGTTAAATCTCTAGCATTAATTGTAAATATATATAATCATCAAATTCTAGTCGAACGCTGCAAAGTACACTACAAGGAAAACGACCTTTATTGGCATCGATATAGGTGGCATTATGCAAAAAATGTCACACTATGCATATTTGTTGGCGTTATAAATAGCATTAGAGAGTTTAGATTTAATGGTATTCAATAATTCTAGTGGCATTGTACGTAACGTGCCATTATATAATCATTAGTATTAAGGAATATTATATATTCCTAGCACATATTGTAATTACCAAACATAGAGATTGTATCTTGTACACCAAGTTAGATTATTCTAGAATATTAGTTTCCTTATTGTATTAGTATTCCTAATTAGATTAGGACTCTAGAACTCTCTTTGTACTCCTATAAATATGTATTGCTAGTATCAATAATACTTGAGTCATTCATACAATATTATTTGAGTCTCTCATATCAATTATCTCTCTCCATGTATGATTGGCTCCGACTATCTCTTTCTCTAATCCTTGACATGGTATCAGAGCTATGATCCATGATGGGACCTTCTCCGTCAAAAGCCAAAACCCTAAACCGCCCCACCCTAACAACCCCTCCAAAATCATACCACCCTTGGTTTAGTCTATAAACATAGCCTCCTTTTGCCATGCTTCTCTTCTTGTCCGTGTTTCAACTGCCTGCCCCAATCATTATAAGATTCTTCCACTACCCCTCCTCCCCCTTCTTCTTTGATAATATATCACTTCCAACAACAGCAACTTCAACTATAAACTACCTATCTTTTTTTTTTCTACCTCTTGAACACTCCCATTAAATTAACTCCTCAAATTACTTCTCTTTTACAACAAACTCTTATAGTCTTCGTGGTTCAACCTGAAAAACCATGAGTTTAGAGAAGTCCAAAACTACTCTTTGTCCCCTTCATCTTCAACCTTCCTCGTTGACATGCAGTTCATCCATTCTTTTTTTTTTTTTTTTTTTTTTTCTTTTCTCTTAGTCTTCTGATGAACCAAAAAAAAAAAAAATGTCAGCCTCAAGTCCTCTTGATCTTCTTAACCCTTCCCTTCCCAACGTTTACCAAAAGCACCCAACCTCCCAACTTTTATCAAAACAAATTTTTATTTTTCCTTCATCAGATTTTTTTTCCCTTTCCTAAATCGCCAAAACCCCCTTACCCCGTCTCGCGACGTTAATGCCTCCACCCGTCTCGCGACGTTAATGCCTCCACCCGTCTAGCGACGTAAAAGCCCAAACCCGTCTCGCGACGTTAATGCCTTACTCCGTCTCGCGACGTTAATGCCTTACTCCGTCTCGCGACGTAAAAGCCTTACCCGTCTCGCGACGTAAAAGCCTTACCCGTCTCGCGACGTTAAAGCCTCCACCCGTCTCGCGACGTAAAAGCCTTCACCCGTCTCGCGACGTAAAAGCCTTTGACGCCCACTTCATAGGGTGAAAACCCTACTTGTACAAATGTAAAGATCATGGCAACATCAACCACAACCGGGATCACATCAAACAACTCACTTCAACAACCCGGTTCATCTCATCACTTTCCAAGATTGGACTCTCCTATCGGTCGTCCATCTTGCGGGGGCATATTAAGGAATATTATATATTCCTAGCACATATTGTAATTACCAAACATAGAGATTGTATCTTGTACACCAAGTTAGATTATTCTAGAATATTAGTTTCCTTATTGTATTAGTATTCCTAATTAGATTAGGACTCTAGAACTCTCTTTGTACTCCTATAAATATGTATTGCTAGTATCAATAATACTTGAGTCATTCATACAATATTATTTGAGTCTCTCATATCAATTATCTCTCTCCATGTATGATTGGCTCCGACTATCTCTTTCTCTAATCCTTGACAATTAAATGCCACTAATTAATTCTTTTAATGTCATTGATAGAGGTGTCATTAGTCTAATGCCACTGGCGTAAAAAATACTACTTGCATTTGCAATAAATTAAATGGCATATTTGAGTGCCTCTAAATCTCATATTTCTTGTAGTGGTAACAAAAACATTACCTTTTCAAGTGTTCATATCATTGAATTCACGAGCATTTTAGGAAATCTCAAGAAAAACGCGCTTTACACTCGTCTTAGTGTAAAACGTGTTTTCCGTATGCGGAGTGACATTTTTGTAAATAAGCGGAATTTTATTATAAGGCACGGTGGCATTTTTGCAAATGATTGGAACTTACAAAAACTCACCAGACACTTAGGCACTTGTTTTAGAACTTTGAAAAACTCGCTTGGCAGTTACAAAAACTCATCAGGCACTTTTTTACATTATATGAGCATTTTTCAATATTATATGAGACACTTTTTAACAATAGAGCATACACTTGTATTGAAAATTTTAAAAACCCACCAAAAACTTGTTGACAATTTAAGAGGCAATTTTCAATAATCCTAGAGATACTTTATAATACTAAGACAGACAACCTTAACACTACCTCTAAAAGTGCCTCTTTGAATGTATAAAAGTGACTGCTTGAATATTTATAAGTGTAATATTACAACAGACACTTTGTAATTAGAGCAGGCACATGATAATATTATAGAAGGCAACTGGAAAAAACGTGTTTTTCCATAGCTTAGTGTAAATCGCGTTTTTCACAAGACCGACTATTTTCAAATAAAACTAATGAATACTACTCCTCTGTCCCGGAATAAATGTCGCCGTTTTTCGGACATTTGTACGAAGGAACTTTGAGCACTAATTTGAAGTTAATGTAATTATTCTAATAACAATTTGAAAATTGTTATTGATAGTATTTATTGGTGTATCAATAACAAGTTTTACAATTACATTAGAATAGCTAAATCAACTTAAATTTTGTTGTGGAACTGACCCTTCCCAACCCAACACCCAAGCAAATCACAAGAAAACCCGGTACCACAAACAAGCACAAGAAATAAGAAACCCAAAGCAAAAGACAAAACGAACACAAGAAATTGTTTACCCAGTTCGTCAATATGTTTGACTACGTCTGGGGGCACTACCAAGCCAGGATCTTGCACTATAATATGTAAATATGGAGTTACAATGAGTTATGGGGCGGAACATTATTTATATAGCAAACCTAGAATAAGACCTAAACCTAAACATAAGAGAAAACTCGTCAAAACTGCAATTCCCCGAATTCACATCGGGGGCACCGAGCGCCCGCTTGGGTTACCCCAAGCGCCCGCCTGAATTAATCTCGCCAGGAACCAAAATCTTCTGCCCGTTAGGGCGCCCGCCTGGTCTATACCAGGCGCCCGCTTGGTTGCTCCGCCAGTTTGACCTCCTCTTTGTTCCTTAGAAGATCTCTACTCCAACAAATTTATCGCTCAAAGTTCCTTCGTACTAATGTCCGAAAAACGGCGACATTTATTCTGTGACGGGAGAGAGTATTAATCTTTTAATTATCAACTTTGATTTAAAACCAATTCTTATTCTCTTTCTTTGTCATGATGCATGGAACGTGGGAAGAACTCAAACCTAGTTGTGTTTAGTGTTGGATTATCAACGTAAGATTGGTACGACTAGTACTTTAATAAATCCATATGGTGAATCTTAGTTGCATTTAATTAATAAATTGGAAATTTTCAAATAACCCCTCATGCTATGTATAGATAGATAAATTATCCTTCAACTAATAACTTTGGCGAGCTAAGTCTATTTAACTCAGTCACTTTAATAAGGTTAACGAAATACTTGAGATCGAGGTCACTTTTACCCTCACTAGTGCAGTTATATAACTTATTAGAAATTGAAAATGAATGTCGAGCACAACTTGATTTGGGAATGAGCCATCCGATAGCATAACAACAGTCAGGCGACCTTAGTCACACCATGCTAATAGCACTATATGAAGTGCAAGCTAGTGGAAATTAATGTTAGAAATTACCACAACATGAGTTACTTGTTATAGTGCTCCCTCTGTCCCGGAATAAATGTCGCCGTTTTTCAGATGTTAGTACGAAAGAACTTTGAGGGATAAATTTAAGTTGATTTAGCTATTCTAATATAATTGTAAAACTTGTTATTGATACACTAATAAATACTATCAATAACAATTTTCAAATTGTTATTAGGATGATTACATTAACTTCAAGTTAATGCTCAAAGTTCCCCGACTCCAAACTACTCCCTCCATCCCCAAATGATCTTCATACTTTTTTCGAGGTTACTACGAAGGAACTTTGAGCAATGATTTTAGGTTGATTTAATTATCTTAATAAAAATCTAAAACTTGTTATTGATAGTTTTGTTGATGGTGTGTAAATAACAAGTTTTAGATTCTCATTAGTACAATTGAGTCAACCTAAAATTATTGCTCAAAGATCCTTCGTGGTAATGGTGAAAAAAATAGGAAGCTCATTTGGGGACGGAGGGAGTATACTACTCCATCCGTCAACTGTCTCTAAGTGTATCGTGAAGGGGGGTAAATCCACTCATGTCAATATATTCATGCACAAATTGAGTTTGAGTGATAGTACAAGGGGTAGTTTGAAAATTATAGCTAATAAACTAGTGGGTAGGAATATCCATGTTGCCAATTCCATGTGAATATACACTGAATCGCCAAGGAGTACGGAATCTGAAGTCGTAGCTTGATCCTTGAGTGGGAATCAGCAGCTCGTAAAATGGGAATCTGATTCAAAAGTCACCACCGTGTTAATTACGTTACAACGTGTATTAAGTCAATAACGGCAAAAGCAATACAACGTACTCCATCCGTCCCATTTAAAGCTATCACTTATTACTCAAATAGATTTCTTGTTGATTGCTTCACCTTTCCTAAAATGATTATAAATTTAAGCTCCACTTGTCATCCTCACTCACTTTTTCCTCTCACATACATAAATTGTGGTCCCCACTAACATTTAAACTATGGGTCCCACTTGTCATACCCACTCACTTCTTCCCTCTCACAACCCATTTCCCACTCATCACTTTTCTTAATTCTTGTGCACTCTAAAAATGGTGAAGCTTCTACCGGGACGGAGGGAGTATAGTACTAAGTACTCACTCCGTCTAAAAACATCTTGTATTATTTTAAATGAAAATGTGATTTGGAGTACGATGATTTGAGAATGAGACTCACAATTTAAGTGTGCGGATATAATAAGTAGGTTAGAGTGAATAAAAGTAATAAATGTAGGAAATTTTTAGGAAAGTGCGACTTACTAATTGGATACTAAAAATAAAATTAGTGCAAGTAGTCATCTGTCTCATAAGATGTTGCACTTTTTATTTTGGTATGTCTTAAAAAATTGGGTTTTTAAATAAGGAAAAAGACTTAGTGCAATGTTATTATTATACAAACATTGTACGAAAAATTACGTCGAGTATTTTAAAAATATTGACAAATTAAATATTCATTTTTAGGCAAAAAGATTACAACAAAATGAATAACTGAAAATAAAATGTGACATTTACTATAAGTATTAGTGGAGAGTAATATAATCTAGTGAAAATCTCCAAGTTCTCAAGGAAAAAAATTGTCATTAAATATACTTGGTGAATTTGTTTATGAATTAATCTTTAAAAGATCCTGCAAAATAATTGTCCAACTAATTTTTAAAAACAAAATATTGGATTAACTTTAAATTACCACATCGTGTACAGATATATCCTATACATGTCTATTAACCTATTATAGGAGAGAATAGCCAAAGCCATCCACTTACTCTTCTGATTGTCAATTTCAAGTTAAAAGACGAAAATAAAATAAAATGACACCATTATTACAACTTTCTCAAAACCAATCTAATTTGTCTCTATTTCTGCCACCGTTTTTTTGAGTCGAGATCTCCTGTACCACTTTTGTGTGCCACTTCATGTACCACTTCTAATCTAACCGTTCACATGTTTGCATAATATTACAATAATACCACTCTTAACAATTGTGAGCCATTAGATCACTTGTGACACATAAAGTAGCACACAAAGTGGTACAGAGGATTTGAACTTCGATTTTTTGTACCAAAAACAATTTCTGCCACCGTTTCAGTTGCGTATTGAACAGGAAGTGAGGCTAATCGATCATAAATATTCGGTTGATGATGAAATCCAACATTTCACAAGTTGTAGATTCCGAATTGAAATCGTATTCAAGTTTTTTGTAAAGGCCAACAATGGAGTTTCAAGAGCTCAATTCAAATGTTCTATCTTGTAATATGTAAGTTATCATCAACAATTAAATATTTATACTCGATTAGCCTTTATTCCCCGAACCAAATTTTTAGCCTCTAACCGCCCTCCCTCGAATTTTATAATTATTCGTCATTTGGGGCGTTGAAGTTAACTCTCGTTATGTTTTCTTAGGTTTTTAGCAATATTGGATGTCGTTAAAAGGTTTGGGTTTAATAAAAATGTATTTGGAGTAGAGTGGTTAAAACTGCAAAAAATAAACATTAATAGTTAAAAGCGGAGTTAAAGCAAAGTACGGTGGTTCAAAATGTCGATAGGCCTGGAAAATAAATTTAGGGAGAGAGTGAGTGGTAAGAATATTAAGTAAATTGTTATTGTTAGTATAACAAGTGAACCTCATTGAACAAAAAATAAATTAAATTTTGTCATTTTACTTTCGTTGTTTCAATTGTGATGGGTCGGATCGAGAGAAAAAGAAGTAACAATGGGAGTTTTTTTTATTAGAAATAATAGTACTCCCTCCGACCCAGTTTAAGGTTCTTACTTTCCTTTTGGTATGTCCTAGTTTAAGGTTTAGTTGCTTTATTCCTTAAATGGCAAATGATGAATAGTGTTTTGAACATTCTTGTCCTCATAAAGTTCATACTCCCTCCGTCTCTAGTTAGTGTGGACCAAAATTTTGGGCACACAAATTAAGAAAAAATAAGAGAGATAAATAATGGATGGTGGTGTTTGCGAGTATGAAAAATTAAATAGGAAAGAGAATAAGTGAGAGGAATAGTAAGTTGATTGGTGTTTGTGAGTGTAAAAGTAAAGTAGGAGAGAGAATGAGTGGGTGAAATAGTAAAGATTATTTGCTATTTTGGGTCAGTCCACACTAACTTGAGACGGACGAAAAAGGAAAGAAGTCCACACTAACCTGAAACAAAGGGAGTATATTACAAAAAACCCATCACTTAATCATCTACTTTTCACTCATTTACACTATGAATGGACAATTATATCCTCCACCCACTACTATTCTTGACTCAATTTTGCTTTGATTCCTTAATAAACGTGCAAAATCAAACTAAGAACCTTAAACTGAACGTAGGGAGTATTATTACATGAGTCAAATATTTAAAATGTCATTGCAACAATTTATTGAACTTAAAAAGATTTCAAGTATTTTGATTAAAAAAATAAATAAGATTTCTCAATCTTGCTGGTCCACTACCGAGTTAACTTGACAAAAGAATCTAACAAATCAAATGACAGTTGTTTTCATAAAAGAAACAAAAAGGTATCTCTCACCATCTTCCTATTTCATAAATTAATTAAATTTAATTTAATACTCCCTCTGTCTCAAAATGATTTTTTCATTTATCATTTTTCATTGTCTCAAAAAATTCTTCATATTTATACAATTTAGGTTTAAATGTGCATAAACAGTGTTTATATACTTAAAAAGTTTGAATAGTCAAACGTGAAGATCATTTTGAGACGGAGCGAGTAATAAATGTCATTATTTTAAAGAATCTTTTACCAAGTCAAAAGAAAGAAAATGCATATTCCTTGGGATTCTCAACCATCTTCCCAAACTCCAAAGTCAATACTCCAAAACTCATAAGTCGCAAACATCAAGTTGCTTTCTTTTACTAAACCTTTGAACTTTCATGCAATTTGGCATCTTAAATTCAATGCTCAAATCCTTTCTCCTTTTCAAAGGCCAAACCCTAATTCACAATCCTCCGATTCACAATTTCTTCTAAACAATTAGCCAACATTTCCTTGGAAATTTTTTCAGTTGTTTTCCCACATGCCAAACAATATCGCCACAAAGCGAACTTTATAATGCGTGAGGTTTAGGATAAAGCAAACTTTATAATGTGTGAGGTTTAGGATACGCCCCTTTTGCATGCGTCTTATCTTATAGACAACACCAAAAAAAGAATAGTGGGTAACCAATATTCATACATCGTCTTTAAAGTGTGTATAATTTCTTTTTTGGCCGTCAAAATTGAATAATTTTTTTTCATTGAAAGAAAAATATATTCAATAAATTGATTATATTAACTCAGGTTAAATATTTGCTCATTTTGATAATTCATTTACTATGTTTGTATTGCTTATGAAATAAAAAGATTTTCAACCATGTACTTAAGTTGTGTGTTAATCACACTTTTATATACGATGAAGGTTTATTACCTTCATTTGGAAATAAATGTTTAAAATTTGTTCTTCATTAAACTCAATTTAGACATTAATTTTTTGAGTTGTTTGTTGGAACAATACTATTGCACAAAAGAATCTGTATTATGGATTTTCACAAATCATAACACTGATTTCTTTCTTCTTTTTAATTGTTAAAGAAAAGTAGTAACTCGATCATTACTAAGGAGGCAGGAAATATATATATTTTTTATTCTTTTTGTCCTTAAGTGAATGTTCAAATTTTATTTAAAGTGACATCTGAAAATCTCTACGTTTTATATAATTTAGTGGGCAAAGATTCATATATAATCATTTAGTCCTTTTTCCAAATATTTAATTTTATAAATTTAAAGAGACTAGTGAAAAAATTTTGGTAAAAAAACAATTAGGAACAAAGTTATTTAAAAAAAAAACATTTATTTTGAGATAAACAATTCTTAAAATGGAGATTATATAGCGTATTATCTTACATTTTTGTTTATTCCATTTTTTAATTCATGCGAAATGAGGATTTGAAATCGATCCGCGACATAATTGTTACTCTGTCCCTAAAATTTCAATTTTTTTTGCCCAACATGATTTTTTTTTCCGAAAAAAAACTCTTTAAATATTTTTTATTTATACGTGCAAATCTAAATATTTGAAAATAAGATTACAAGTACATAATGGATTTTTGTATAAAAAATAAAGAATCTTAAAATGTCTGTTCATTTGAATTTGGACATTCATTTATGAGTCGTTCTTATGAAAAACCTGTTTTACAATAAGAGATGAGAAAACAAGTTTTTCATAAGAGATGAAAAATACGTTATACATCAAAGCGTGTATAAAACAAGTGTTTCACGAGATTTTCTCTTCATTTATTTAAAGACGAAATGAGCACATCTATACTAAATGTGATTTGACCATTTGAAATTCAGACATTCATTTATTATTTAGAAACAAAATGGGTACATCTATATCAAATCTGGATTTGACGAGATCTCCCTTTTTAAATACATGCACTACAGATTATACTCTATCCGTTTTATACTTATTGCTACTAAATGGGAGTCTGCTTGGATTAAAAAAGTATGTTAGAAAAGTAAGTATTGTGAGTGGGTAGGAGAGAAAATAAATACTAAGTTAGTGGATGAGCAATGCTAGGGGCACAAAATAAGGCCAAAAAATCTTGCTCACAAAATAAGGTGGCGATATTTTATTGGTTGCATCGATAATGGACCCGCCATACTCTAATTAAAAGCACCAATAACATTTTCACACCTAATATTTTGTGAGCAAGTTTTTGTGACTTTTTTGTGCCCTTATACTCCCTCCGTCCCAAAATGATCTTCGCGTTTGACTATTCAAACTTTTTAAGGATATGAACACTTGCTTCACCTACCCATGCTTTGTTTAAGCCTAAAAATGTAGAAGGAGGCTGATACACATGAGGAAATTACACAACGAAATCCTATCCCGAAAGGATGCTTCCGTCAGATCATGCGTTATCATAGGGGTCCACTAAAAATTAAAGGCAGATAGAGAGCCCAACTGTGTCGCTCCATTTTTTCGATAAGCATATGTCGGAACAAGTATCATTTTCCAATGTAGAAATGTGAATAACTTTTTGGGACAATGAGAAATGACAAATGAGAAGATCATTTTGGGACGGAGGGATTATTATTCTTAGTGAATAGTTGTTGTGAGTGGATAGAAGAGTGCAAAGTGAACATTTTAGGTAAGTAACAATAATTATGAGACGTTCAAAATGTAAATAAATAGCGATAAGTATGAGACGGATGGAGTATATAGTTTGAACCATAAATACGTATGTATCCAACATAGAACCATTTTAATAATTCGACCCGTTACACACTCAAGTAGGCAGCTCAAATTCACACAATAACACCGATTACTACGGCCACAATTCTGTCACTGCAAAAATGCATTGCTTCACTAACTTCCATTTTTCTTTATTACAAGTAGCATCACTCATTAATGCTATATAATCCCAACCTAAGGACATGTTTGTTTGCATCCCTCCTTTTGCCGAAAACTACTCTACTCCCGCCGGTCCAAAATAACTGTCTCTTTTGGCATTTGCACAACTCTTAAGAAATGCAATTATTATCATGATTTAATGACAAAAGTTCCAATTTTACCCCTATTAAGTATGCAACGTTCTTACATTAATGTCTCACACTAAGACAACTAATAAAATAAAACAAGTTTCAATGTAAGGATAAAAGAGACATTTAGCTCAAAAGTGACAATTATTTTGGACCAAAATTTTGATCCAAAATTGACAGTTATTTTGGATCGTAGGGAGTAATTAACAAGCCCACCCTTTAATTTCCTTTAAGAGAGAACAGAGTACTCTGTTCTTCTCCTAAAGCAAACACCCACCCTCAAAATCAATTTCCCATCAACTAAACATGGCGGAAGAATCCGATAAAAGATTTGCTCTCCCCGTCGATTCCGAAAATAAAGCGACGGAATTCCGATTATTTTCCGTTTCTGCTCCTCACATGAGAGCATTCCATCTCTCTTGGATATCTTTCTTTTCTTGTTTCGTTTCCACCTTCGCCGCCCCGCCCCTCCTTCCGATCATCCGCGACAACCTTAATTTAACCTCTACTGATATCGGAAATGCCGGAATCGCTGCTGTTTCCGGTGCGGTGTTCGCCCGTATCGCCATGGGCACCGCCTGCGATTTATTCGGTCCCCGCCTCGCCTCCTCTGCTCTCATCCTCCTCACCGCCCCTGCCGTCTTCTGCAGCTCCATCGCCAACTCCCCCATCGCTTTCTTACTAGTCCGATTCTTCACCGGGTTTTCGTTAGCCACTTTTGTCTCGACCCAGTTCTGGATGAGCTCCATGTTTTCTTCCACTGTCGTCGGAACCGCCAACGGCGTCTCCGGTGGTTGGGGAAACCTCGGCGGCGGTGCAACGCAATTAATCATGCCGCTCGTTTACTCTCTGATTAAAGACAACATGGGCGCCACCAAATTCACAGCCTGGAGAATCGCCTTCTTCATTCCGGCATTATTTCAAATGCTTTCCGCCTACGCTATCTTCTTCCTCGGCCAAGACTTGCCCGACGGGAACTACTCCCGACTCCAAAAATCCGGCGAGAAACACAAAGACAGCCTCGCCCAAGTCTTCCATCACGCCGTGACAAACTACCGGGGCTGGATTTTGGCCTTAACTTACGGCTACTGTTTCGGCGTCGAATTGGCCGTCGACAACATCATTGCCAACTATTTCTACGACAGATTCAACGTCAATCTTCACACTGCCGGGATAATTGCGGCGAGTTTTGGGCTGGCGAATCTGTTTTCGAGGCCCGGTGGGGGAATACTGTCGGATGTGGTGGCGAAGAGGTTCGGAATGAGGGGGAGGCTATGGACGTTGTGGGTGGTGCAGACATTGGGCGGATTGTTCTGCATATTGCTGGGGAAAGTGGGATCTTTGAATGTCTCCATTTTCGTTATGCTTGTGTTCTCTGTGTTTGTTCAAGCTGCCTGTGGACTTACATTTGGTGTTGTTCCTTTCATATCGCGAAGGTATCATCTCCATCTTCATCTCTAACAACAATTTATTGTTTTCGATATGTTATTTGTGTAAATCTACTATTCCCTCCGTCCCAAAATGAATATCCGAATTTGCTCTTGATCAAGAGTATATTCGGACTGACATTCATTTTGAAGCAGAGGTAGTACTATTTATGTAGCTACCTTTACTAGTGAGTGGGTTGGTATTCGGTGTTGTTGGAACTAAATGTTGGATTTGGAACTGTTGAAGCGACAAGTGTGATACAGAGGCCGCAAGCACATGTCCTAATTTAGGCCACAATGCCATTTTTTGGCAATGAACAGTTAGATATTGAATTGATCAAAAATTACATGTGGGTTCGATATTTTTAAACTCAACTATTCATTGACCAAAAATGCCTGTCACCTAAATCACGACTGATGGCTGTAGATCCCGGCTTCACTGCATGACTAACCGTCCCGAATCAGACAGTTCACATATCCCTTAAATGAATTAAACAACCCATGTTGATTGGAGTTTGGGAGGGAAAAGACAATCAAGCTCTTAAAATTCAATCATACAGGCAATCTAACTGTTACACAGTCAGATGTCACTGCTCGACCTCCAATGAGTTATGCTACTACATTAACAAAAAACTACAAAATGTAATCTCTTTTTTTGTTCTTGTTTTATTTTTTCAGGTCACTAGGTATAATATCAGGAATGACAGGAGGGGGAGGAAATGTAGGAGCAGTATTAACACAAGTAATATTTTTCAGAGGATCAAGATACTCAACAGAAAATGGAATAACTTTAATGGGAGTGATGATAGTATGTTGTACCCTCCCAATATTGTTCATATATTTCCCTCAATGGGGAGGAATGTTTTGTGGACCTTCATCTAAAGGCACCACTGAAGAAGATTATTACATGTCTGAATGGAATTCAGATGAGAAAGATAAGGGATTTCACAAGGCAAGCTTGAAGTTTTCAAATAATAGTGTAAGTGAAAGAGGTAAAAGAATTGGTTCCGCGCCCTTGCCTCAGGCCGAGATGACGCCTACTCATGTTTGATATCCAGAAATCAGCGGTCTACTTGCGCGATTTATTGCTTTGGGTTTAAAGAGAAATGTAGTTTTCTGAATGAAAGTATGTACATGTTTTAGTGAGTACTACTATTATGCCAAATTATAATCTTATTTTCTTGTGTTTATTGTGAATTATCAAATTAGAGCCATGCAACATATGTTAAAAAAAATATATAATAAAAATGTTTTACTTATAGTAGCAGTTTCATTTATTCCTTCAAGCTCGTCTATTTCTATGAGTTTTACTTTCTAGATCCCAAAACAAATATATATTCTCTCCGTTCGGATTATTTTATTTGATTTTTGATGCGTAAATTTTCTTATTAAAGCTCTCTTGTGCTGATTATCAAAAGTTTGAAACATCTTTTTCGAGATGGTCTCGTTTGATTTTATTATTGACCAATGTTGAGTGTTTATTTGACCTAACTCATTATGGGAGAAGCTTTGCTTTTGATCAATTGTTTGATTTGAAGTCATATCCACCATCACCATAGTGTCTAACCAAGCCATTTTGACTAGTATGGTCTACATTTCCAGCTTGGATGGATTTTGAGGTCAAAACTTTGTTTTTACCACTAGATAATGAACACCCACAAACGAGTTCAAATCTTCTGTGCCACTTCATGTACCATTTCATGTGCCACAAGTAATTTAATGGCTCACAGTTATTGAGATTGATATTATTGTAATATTATGCAAACATGTGATCGGTTGGATTACAAATGGTACATGGAGTGGCACACAAAAGTGGTACATGAGATCTCAACTCCCCACAAACCTTAAACGTGTCAATAAAGATTTTGGATAAAATACAAATCAATTTAGAAAAATAAAAATAAAAATCAGTCACTAGATTTGGGGGGCTAATTTATGATTACACTTTTACACCCACCCCTATCTTTTGTTTCCCGCATTGTTCAACAAGTTGAACTTCTTCAGACCTTATCCTTTGTTATTTTTTTTGTTGTTGGTTTAAAAGTTTGATTTAATTGTCATCATTTCACATCATACTCTCTCCTAATTTAAACTTCTTAGTTTGACTTTCAATGGAGATTAAGAAAAAATAAATATTATGAGTATGAAAAGTAAAGTAAGAGAGAGAAAGTGGGTAGAGTATTTTTGTTGTGAGAACGAGAAGCGGGTCTCATTATTCATTGCATGTAATAAGAACCTAAAACTGAGACGAAGAGAGTATCTCATAAGATTGTAGATACTAGATAGTAATAGGATAAAATTTAAATATTGAGCGGCGGTGATGAATGAGATGCAGGTAGCACAAAATGTCCAAAATAACATACGATTGAAATGGACAAAACGTGATCAATTGCATATTAAAATGAGTCTTTTCATTTCTATTTTTTTTTTAATTGTTTTTTCTTATAGTACTGTCTTTCACGTGTTCTCTCATAATTTCAGCTTTTTCTTGATTTCTTTTGGTTTAAGTTTGCGATTTTTCTTGATTTATTTTGTTTTAACTCTGCAATTAAAAATGTGGGGGTTCATGATTTGACTTTATGGTGTTATTATGGCACGTGTAAGTGGTTTGGTTAAAACTGCGGTTTGAGACCGAACCGAACCAAACCAAATCATGCGGTTTGGTTTGGTTTTTGAGCACGAATGGTTCGATTCGGTTCAAATATTGACAAACCACTTGGTTTGGTTTGGTTTGATTTGGTTTGTGGTTTGAACTCCCAAACCTCCGGCCCCGGCCCCTTTCTCTTTTTCCATCACTGGTAATCTGGTATCTTTCCTCGGCGGACATTCACATTTTAATGCCCAGGTTGCAGGTTTAGATATGCCTCACTTGGGCCATAACCCGGCACGATGGGCCATCCACTTTCAGTTTTCCTGTAGGATGTCCAAATAAGTTCGGCCCGGCCAGAACTACTAGTCATAACAAGCATGGCCCATAAGTCCACGGGCTTTCGGTTCAAGTCGGGCCGGTCTGGGCCTAGCATTTATTTATTTATTTTGAGTGATTTTAATTTCAAAACGTGTCTCTAAACATATGATATTTCACCTTCCTTTTTTTTTTTCTTAAAATTTCGTTCAATACTTGAAAAACTAACATTTTGAAACATACTCTCTCCCTCCGTTCCGGGTAAGTTGCAACAATTTGTAATTTTGAGCATTCCACTTAAGTTGCAACAATGCTAAATAGGAAAACTCTTTATTACTTTTATAATCATCCACTCATTCTCTCTCTTCCTCCCCACCACTCATTATTCTCCACTCATTCTCTCTGTTTCTCTCAACCACTCATTATTCTCCACTCATTATCTCTCTTCCCATTAACCACTCATTATTCTTCTTTCTTAATTTTTGTGATTTCCCTTCCATGTTGCAACTTACTAGGAACGGAGGGAGTACTCTCTTCGTCACACCGGAATAGGACATTTTGCCATTTTCGGTGTCCCACCCAAAATAGGACATCCTTAATGATTTTTTTTTAGTACTTTTTATTAATGAGACTCACTTGTCACACTCACACCAACTCAGTGTTCTAAAAGACGTCCGTCTAGGCCGCCTAGGATATTATAACTATTTCTGAATTCTCGGCCCCGCCTAAGTTCCGTCTAGACCCCGCCTAGGCGCTAGGCGCTGCTGTGGCGCCTAGCGCTTTTTAGAACCTTGCACCCACTTTTCATTTATTATTCTGTACCCACTTTCTCTCTCCTTCATCCTCACAACACTTGTTGGGAATGGAGTCAAAACCAAAAAGAAAGTCAAAACCGCGGAAGAGCGAGGAGGCAAAACCACGGAGAATTGAGGAGTCAAAACCGCGACGGAGGCGGAGCAAACCAAGATTCAGCCGAACCCGAGGAAGGACTCGGCCGAACCTCAGCAAATTTGGCGTGGGCTGCAGCTGGGCCATGGAAATATTCTTGGTGTGAAATCTTTTCATGGGCAGTTGACTTTGGCGTGGACTAGGAGCATTGAGTAAAAGGAATATTAATTCCTTTTGGATTTGAGTATCCTTAAGGATATTAAATCTCCTAATTACAATAATACTCCTTCCGTCTCAGAGACTCCGGGTAATTAGGTTTTGTATCCCTATAAATACATTGTGACTACCACCATAATATTTGTACCAAAAAAGGAGAGGGTTAGGATATCAAGAGAGAGCACAAAATAGTGTGTAGGAGGGGGCCGGGGGCCTAGGAGAGCCATGGGGGGCGATCCTACAACCAGGCCATATTCATATTGTTTGTGTGTTCTTGGGGAGAGATAATAATATGTAGGAGATGATTGTTCATGGAGAGTTACTATGCTAGATCTGTGCGAGTGCATATGTAAATTGTAACAATCAAACATATTATTATAGTGATATCCTGGCTTGGGGCCTCCGGATGTAGCCACGTGGTGGTGGTGAACCGGGTTAACAAATCATGGTGTTCTTGTTCTTTCATATTATTATTCATGTGTTGAATTACTTTCTCCATGTTATGACTGCTAGTATGGGCTAGTGGATGCGGTGATCCCCCCAATTCCCCAACAACACTTACTTTTCAAACCACTTTTTACAATAAAATATTAGTATTCCTTAATCTCCGTATCGGGACCAAAAATCTTATTTCGAATGCGACGGAGGAGGTATAATAATAAGTAATACTCACACCGTCACATAACTATGTGCACAAAATGAGTTGTGTACGGGAATTAAGAGATGAATAGTAGTGGGTAGTTGTTGTGAGTGTGAAAAGTGAAGTAGAAGAGAGAAAGTGGGGTAGGGAATAGTAGATTGATTGGTGTTGTTAGTATAAAAGTAAAGTATGAGAGAGAATGAGGGGGAAAGAATAGTATAGATTCTTTGTCATTTTAGAAAAGTGTGACTTATCAGTGAGACGTCCGAAAAAGAAATTTGTGCAAATAGTTATGGGACGGAGGGAGTAAGTAATAAGGATATTGATGAATTGTTAAGATTGAGCCAAAATGGCCTATTCAGGATGCAAAGGATCTTCAAGACTTGAAAATAGGCCAAAACATCACCTTCTTGCATTTAAAACAATGCAGAAAGGAAGCAAATTACCCACACAAACAGTCACACACACAGATATAAACACAAATGAGAGCTATACATACAACTAGCAAACATGTTCATGCGATTTCGCGAGCCTCCCTGAAGATCCATCCCCATTTTTCAAACAATAATCCATAATAGACGGAACAAGCGGGCCCTGCGATTTCCCATACGTATTACAACACAACCCCTGTTGAAATCCTCTGTACCCACCTGACGGTTTCAACTGTACATCAAATAAATCAACGGCTGTGCAGGGAATCGTGCTGCTGCAAGCCAAATGAATCGGTTGGACCGCATAAGTTCCGATTATTCGATCAAATTTAACCCCTGATATTGCCACGGCACCTGTTTGATTCTTGCAGAAATGCTTGTCACAGTAATATTGGTCTATTACTATTGGAACCTTAACATCTGTTACTTGTATGTTAGAAAATGTAACATTCTTAACAGACCCTATTCCACCCTGCCAAAAAAAAAAAAAAAAAAAAAAAAAAATTAAAGAAAGATGTGCAAATATTAAAAATAATAGTAAGTTGGTACCTGCCATGTCTTGATCCTTGTACCATACATAGTGTTTTGCATAATAATATTTTCAATAATAATATTTGAGACGCATGCGACACTTTTATCCTTTCCTAATCCTCCTAAGCTGCAATAAATCATTTATTTTTGTAAATAATAATTCTCGCAGTTGAATTGTCAAATTTAATGAGTTTGTGAATTTACCTTATACCATGACCAGGGCCACAATTTATGTGATGAACATGAATGTTTGAGCAGCCAGTTTGTATGGATACACAATCATCTCCTGATATACAAAACGAAATTTAAATTATAATCTCAAACAAACTCATCAATTTGGTTTAGAAAATTGACATTAATTCGCTTAATTATTTTACCGGTTCCAATATTGGAATGTTGGATCTCCACATCTCGAGTGTTCTGTAGATGAATGCCATCCGTGTTTGGGCTGTCTGCTGGTGCAAGTATGGTAACATTATTGACCTTTACTCCCTGAGAGTTGTCGAATTTTAAATGGCACAGAGGACTATTTATGATTTTAATATCGCGAACTGTAACATTTGAGCTTGCGTAAAATCTCAAAGCCTGCGATTAGAACACCAAAATCGTTAATCCAAGAACAGAACTTTTCTTGAAACAAAGTTTGAATTTTTATATTCAAATGAACAAAGAATTCTTACTGTTGGTTTTATATCGGGAATGTGTTTTGATTTCTTCTGCACTAACCAAGAAATTGAAAAGGGTCGATAAAATTTCTTAATTTACGTAAAAGTATTACAAACTGTATGATATTTATGGTGGATATGAACCTGGATGGACGACGATTCAGATGAAGCCCACCAGTTAGAGCCTTGGCCGTCAGCAGTTCCAGAGCCTTGGATTGTGAAATTTTGAAGCCACTTGAAATTTATCCATTGAAACAAACTTGATTTAGGCCATGATCCTATATTTGGAGGGGCGAAGAGTGTTCCATCAATCTGTATACATGTTCATTAACAATATGTTAGGGTTTTTTCTTAGTAACCTTAATAGAACATAGTTCTGTTTTCTGTTAAAAGTCGGTAAAACATTCAAGTGTGATATGTATATGTGTGTGTATATATATATATATATATATATAGGGAGAGAGAGAGAGAGAGAGAGAGAGACCTGAAGAACAAGGAAAGGCATACAAGGGCCTTGAAGTGTAATAGGCTTGACCAGAAACTTGAATCCTGCTGGGATTTGTACAGTGGCTTCAGGGACCTTACATGCAGCTTTCCATGCTGCTACTATGGCCTGTTAATTTTCATAGCCAAACAAATTAATAAGCTGCTCCATTTTATACTATTTGAGGTTGAACTAGGTTACATTTATAGCAACATATTTACATCTTATAATAATATGAATTAGTATATCACAATCCGACTACTGTGTAGTCAGACTGCACAGACCTCAAATCTGTCGCCTAACTATTGTAACATAATCAAAATCTAAGACATATGTCGTTGAAGACATCTAATGTTACCAAAGTCTGATACACACACACACACACACAGTGGCGAAGCCAGAAGTTTTAGGAATGGGGGTCGAAATTGCTTTAAGAATATGCATTATAATTAGGGTATCCAAATGTAGCATAAAAGGGGGTCAAAATGATAATTTAGTGCAAATTTGACCCCCTAGCCTTAAGCCTAGCCTCGATAGTGCACACACACACACACAGGCAAGCGGACATTACCTTGGAATCATCGGTAACTCCATTGCCCTTAGCTCCAAAAGATAGGACATTGAATACATGATCCCCGCTTGGGATCAGGCCTGGCGCGTTCTTTCCATTTCCATGCCTGTGTTTGTTTTGATGCTTGTGAGATATCTTGGCTTGGTTCTTTCTTGCCTCTACCGAGACGGATGAAGTTGTAAACAGAAGAATTAAGAAGAAGAAGAAGACTAGCTGCAGAAACAGAACAGAGGAGTTGCTATTATTCTTCATAGAGTTTTGTAATATTCTTGAAGAATAACTTTTGAAGTGGGAGTGAGTCTGCAAAGGTTGTAAACAGGGATGTGAGTTAGTTAATGACAGGTTTTATAGTTGTACATTGGAAAGGTGGACATCATTTTTTTTTTCCCATTGCTTTTTGGCCTTTGGGCCAACTTTTGGGACAAGAAACTGCTACAGCGGGCATTTTATTGAACCGTTATGACCCATGTTGATTGAGCACCATCTTCATCTCAATCATCCATTTCAAAAATAAGAAGATGCGGATAATTATCACAATCCACAGAGCAGCAAAACTCGCAATTAATGAAGCAGTTCGAAATTAAGTATTTTAGTTAGGTACCATTTTATCTATAAGCATTGTTTAATGGTAGCCTTATCATACAAACTTTCATACTAATAACTAAAAGTGATCATCTTCATTTTCTTTGCATTGGATTGGATTCATTATTCATATACTCCCTCCATCCCACTTAAATTAGGACAAATTTCTATTTTGGGTGTCCTATTCGAATTAGGACAACCCAAAAACGGAAGTGTTTTAGTTAATGGGACCCACATTCACACTCACACAACAACTTTCCACTCATTATTCTCTACCCCGCTCTCTCTCCTATTTCACTTTTCATACTCACAACACCTACTCCACTAACACTTTTTCCTTAATCCCCGTACCCAACCCAAAAATCCTAATTCGAGTGGGACGGAGGGAGTATAGTTAGGTTCCCTTTTATGTAAGAAAATTTTAAGTGGAGTATCAGGTCATGTTATTGCTGTATTGCTTATAATAAGTTAATCATGGTTCTAGCTAGTTGTATAGTCCTCATCTGACCTCTATAAAGGGTCGTAAGAATGGTTGAGACATCTATTATAAATTGTGAAGGGTAGTGAAATAATATCCGGGAGCTCTATATGAAAATTAGGGGAGATGACGATTTGATAAGATGTGTTGATGAACGGTAATAATTTAAATTTGTTCTTCTATCATGCGTGTGACTTATAATTGGACGCTCTGTAAGCAGGTGGACGATCAGGATTAATTTCACTTACTAATTTCACTTACGTGTGACTCAGCCCAAAATCAAATCAATATTAACCACTAGATTGTGAAGATGCTATATGTGGTACAATCATTATAGCTCGTATGAGAGTATGAGCAAATATTAACATGAACGATTTCAAGTCCGAGATTTTATGTGACCAAAGCTTAACCGCAGGAAAAAAAAAAAAAAAAAAAAAGGTTAGAATAACAGAAATTCGGATCCAATAAACAAACAGTTGTATTACCGCAAATTTAACAGAAATTGTAAAATGTCACCATGGAATCCACTGGTGAGACATGATAATACAGTATACTCCCTCCGTCCCACCTGATCACTTGAGACCTAAGAGGTGGACACAATAGCTAAGGAAAAAAATAAAATAAGGAAAATGTGTGGTAGGAAATGAAAAGAGAGAAGAACGGGGTTAATAGTAAGTTGGTTGAATGAATTGTGTGGTGGAAAATGAAGAGAGGGAATGATTGGATGGGGTAGATTGAATATAAAATTATAAAAAGTTTACCATTTTGGGGAGTCTCAAGTGAAGTGAGACGGACCAAAATGAAAATAAGTCTCAAGTGAAGTGGGACGGAGGGAGTATACCAATAGTGACTAAATGAGCTCCTTAGATCTACAATTAGGCCTATTTATAGGCCTAATTGTAGCCGTCATGGCCATTTGATGTAGCCTCTGGGCAATTTATCTATCATTAATGAAATAAAAAACCCAATTTTTTTTTAAAAAAGTATGGTGTTGAGGAAAACCATTAGTTGAATAAAAAGGTAAAAGTGGCCTTACTTTAGGTATGGTACGGATACTTAATTAAACCACACTCTATACTTTTAGACAAATAATGTGGAGCCTTCTGATTTAAGATTGTTTAAATTACACCAACTGCCATTTGATTGGCTGAGAGAGTAGATTTTGATTTGTAGTAAAGGTTTATATAAGTAATTCTTTTTACCATAAACCCACACTTGATGATCTCATTATATTACTCGGTTTCATAATACTTTTCACAAATAACTTATCAAACTTTTCAAATATTATATTTTATTAATTTATGTTGCATACTCCCTCCGTCCCAGCACAAGTACGACATCTTTCTTTTTTAGGCCGTCCCAAAACAATTGAGACTGCCAAAAATAGAAATGTTTTAATATATTTATATTCAACCAACCCCACCATTTAACCCCACTCATTTTCTCTCTTCATTTTCCACCACTCATTTTATTCAACCAACACAACTATTTACCCCACTCATTCTCTTTCTTCATTTTCTACCACACATTCACTACTTTCTCTAAATTATTGTGTCCACTCCTCTAATCCTACTTGTACTGGGACGGAGGATGTATCTTGTAATAAAATTATATTAAAACTATTTTCTGTATTTAAAACTTGACACTTATTTTATTTTACTTTTTTGAAACAAAGAGACTTGACACTTATTTTGAGAATTACGACAAATTGAAAGTGTACACTTAGGGCATCTCCAATGAGTAGTGGTACTAAGCCATAGGTATCAAAATTTATGTTCACTATTCACAAGGTATCAACTTAAGATCTCCAATGTTAGGTATCAAAATCAAAATTTAATATTTATGAAAAAATACTAGCATCTCTAATAATTAGTATCAAATTAATGACTCAATTTCTTATTTTCATATTATTAATTTTATTTCATATTTAAAATATTGTCTATAATTTAATATTTATAACAATTTAATATAAATAATTTAAATAATAATTAAATAAAAAGCAATTTTGGATAATAAATAACTTATTTATTTTGACACATAGCATTACCAATGAAAAATAAAAAGATAAATAAAATTTGGTGTGGTCCTAAGAAAGGTAGCAAATTTGCCACCTTCCTTAGGACCACATCAAATTTTGGTACCTGCTTGGTTTGCCATTGGAAATGCTAATACCTTGAGAAGTAGGTATCAAAATTTGATTTTGATACCTACCATTGGAGTTGCCTATAGGGTGATTTTTCTTTCTTTTATTTTTTTAGGGGGAAGAAAAGGAATTTAGAAAGAATGTGATGTTAGTAATGTACTCTCTCCGTCCCATACCTTATCGCTACCTATTTTCATTTTGAGTTTCATACTTATTGCTACTAAAAAAATATTTACTTTTCTCTCTCCTATCCACTCACAACAACTATCTTCTAATTTATTTTCTCTCTCCTACCCACTCACAATACTTATGTTTTCAACATATTTTCTTAATCTCCGTAAACTCTTATTTGGTAGCAATAAATACTCCCTCCGGTCCAAAATAACCGTCTTTTTTTTTGCATTTGCACAACTCTTAAGAAATGTAATAATTATCATGACTTAGTGACAAAAGTTCCAACTTTACCCCGATTAAGTGTGCAACTTTCTTACATTAATGTCTCACACTAAGATACTCCCTCCGTTTCAAAATATCTGTCGCTTTAGATTTTTTCGCACATATTAAGAAATGTAATTAATGCATGTTAAGAAGACCCATTTGCCCCTAAATAATTCAATTTTCTAGGTGATTAAATGCTTGCATGAGAGATACTTTCACCATCATTAATAAGTGTATAATTGAGACAAAAGGGTAAAAGTGCTTTGATAATAGTAAAGCGACAGATATTTTGAAACATTTAAATCGACAGATATTTTGAAACGGATGTAGTAATTAATAAAAGAGAACAAGTTTCAATGCAAGGATAAAAGAGACATTTAGCTCAAAAGTGACAATTATTTTGGACCAAAATTTTGGTCCAAAAGTGACAGTTATTTTGGACCGGAGGGAGTATTTAGTGAGGGCCCGGCCTGATTGGCCTAAAAGTGAGTGAAAGAAAGTTGGGTCGGAAATTAGAAAATGGTTTAATTGGGGGAAAGGGGAAGAGGGTCTTTAACTTTAAGCTTTTTGGGAAGTAGTAATAGTAGTATAAGGTGGTTCTGGGCATGGGCCGGCAAAAGCTTAGTGTTCATATTAATCCAGTTTTATTCATTTCTTGCACGCTGTGGGCCCATATAATAGGAGGTCGGTTCTAATTTTTATTCCACCTCCCTTTCCACCAAATTTTGCCTCGTTTCTTTCTCTCTTTATTTAGTTCTCATTGAGAACTAAATAAAATTTTTATTTTGAGTGTTCCGTTTGAATTAGAACGACCTAAAAAAAAAGACCTAAAAAAGGGAAGTGTTTTATTCAAATTTAATTATATACTCCCTCCGCTCCGTCCCACTTGAATTATGAATTTTTTTTATTTTGAGTGTTCCGTTTGAATTAGAATAACCCAAAGAAGTGTTTTATTCAAATGAGACTCACATTCATACTCACAACAACTTTCCACTCATTATTATTCTCTACCCCACTGTCTCTGCCCCCACTTCATTTTTCATATTCACAACACCTACACCACTAACACTTTTTTTTTAATCATCGTGTTCAACTTAAAAATTTTAATTCAGGTGGGACGGAGGAATATGCATTAGAAGTTAAATGAATTAAATATAGTTTTCTTTTCATCAGGACTAAAGAGATAACACTTTTAATTGCCTAGAATCTTTAATTCTAAATTGGACTCTGTAGAGCGGGTCCATTCACTATGAGATTGTGTCACGTATATAGTTGGGCTATACAATTCGGGTACTACCCTAATAAAATTTAAGCTAGACAACTTAGAAAAGGCCCTTTTAGATACTATGGGCTTTGACTTATGTTATGTCACAATAAATAAGTCGTTGCATTTCACATATCAAAAATTTTAAATAAAAATAAATATTATTCATTTGAAAATGTAAATATTAATGATAAATTGTATAAAAGTGTTTTTTACTAATAAGGGATATTTTCTCAAAATCCGTTAAACCAAACGTTTATACTTTATAAGTGTTGTATATATGACTCGATTTGTGGGTAAGGAATCAGTAGGTTAGGCACACCGAAAAGATGTTATCTTTAAGGTATTTAATTCGTCCCACACTGGTGTAATGGTTCTCAACGAATTTCACCTCCAGGATACAAAACCTACTCAACTCTATTCAAAGTTACACTACTTTGAATAAATATGGAACAAGAACTCGAAGCTTTTAAACTGTATAGAAGAAGTGAGGAATTTTAATTAAGAAGAAAGAACTATGTGATTTTTCAGTAGTCCAATTCAGTAGAGGCAATCCTGTTTATAGTGGTAATGCCTGACTGAACTGGTTTGTTCGGATAAGGGTGTCCATCAGAACAGTCACAACGGTGCCCATTCGGAGAGTGATACCCGAACAAATCAAACTGAACACGCCCCTTTGTCTCAAACAAAATGGGTTGTTTGCGTACACCCCTCCTGACCTCAAATCAGTCGGATTGTCTAAAAACTTTTAACTAACTAATCGTATAATTAATTTATTTCTTTCTTTCTTATATATATATATATATATATATATATATATATATATATATATATATATATATATAATATATATAATACTCAAAGCCACACTTGGTATTCTCCCATATTAATGGGAAGCCCAAGCAAGCTACTTAGAACTCTTCAACTTAGCTATGATATAGTAAGTTTAGCTCCAAGCTTTAGATAGGAATCCCATGTGGGATAAAAGAGATACAATGAAAGAAGACAAAGAAGACAAAAAGACTTTTGTATAAAGGATGATCAATAAAGGTTGCTTACAAACTCAATGTGGGAGAAGAGTGTTACATGTGAATACTACTACATATAACAATAAGGACTCTACATTTTTATTTTTTTTCTAAAGTTCATTTGTGGCCTGAGACACATGTCTTAGACATTTCTCTAAGGTCCATTCATGGTCAAATGCCTCTCAGACACTCTCAAAGGCCTTTTGAGCAATAAAAATTCAACTTGTGGACCTTTTAAAAATTATAAAAAAAAAATCTAAAATCCTTATTAAAAATTATGTTTTGTTTCAAGGGCTTTTGAGAAATTATTACAAATAAAAATACCACATTTGTTTTAATGATAAAAACAAAAGTATGATACTTATTTTTAAAAAACTAAAACTTCCGTGAGACCTGCTATACCCGTCTCATCCATGAGACGGGTCGGTTTTTGACCCACCCGCTCGACCCACGAACCGGCTCCAGGACCCAGGGGTCGAACCTACCATGTGGCAGCCTCTCATAGGCCCCAAATTTTTTTATTTTTTTTTTAAATTTTTAAAAAAAAAAATTGGTTTTTTTTTTTCGGTTTGTCAAAAGTAATAGTTACTATAACATAATGTAATGACTGTATACATATAAAGTAAAAGTTTGTATACATAAAAGTAATACATATATATAGAAAAGTAACAGTATTTTTTTTATGTTTTCTTCGTTTGCCAAAAGTAATACTTATTACAACTAAAATGTAACGAACGTGTTACTTATATGTAATAATGTTTATACATAATTGTAACACATATGTATAGAAAAAATAATAATTCAACCATTTACATTTTTAGAGCTAAAAACACTTGATTAGTGTTACATGTAAAAGTTTTACATTATCTATAGAAATATGTTATAATTTCTTTTATTAAAGTGTTACATTTACTTGTACAAACAATTACATTCATATATATGAGTTTGTTACTTTTCAAATGTTACTTTCTTTCAAAAAATTAAATCAAAATACATAATATTTTACATTTTTGCAAAAGCATTATTACATTTCAGTATAAATGATAATTACATTTAGATATTGTTTGGGTTACATGTAATTATAGTTAGTATTACATTTGAAAAAATGGGTAAAATGAGCTTTTGTTTTTGTAAAACAGGTGTTACGTTTACTTATGAACAATATTACTTTATAAGTATTCAGTCATTACATTAAGTTATGGTAACTATTACTTTTGGTCAACGACTGAAAAGCCGAAAAAATAATATAAAAACTCAAAAAAAACCAAAAAAAAAATAATAATATAAAAACAAAAATTGACCTCTGGGAGGCTGCCACGTGGCGGGTCATGCCCATGGGTCATGGGGAGACCCGTCTCATACATGAGACGGATCCCCTTGTTCTCTTGGGAGACCACCTCTTTTTAAAATAAAAGCAAGCAAAAGTATGAAAATAGAATTGCTTATATGGAAATTAGTGTTTAAAATAAAATAATTTGTACTTATTACCTTATCGGAAATCAGAGATTTAGGCAGTCAGAATGTGAGTCCAAATTCTTTGTGCCACTTTGTGTACCATTTCATGTGCCACAAGTGATCCAATGACTCACAGTTACTGAGATTGGTATTATAGTAATATTATGCAAACATGTGAACGGTTGGATTACAAATGGTACATGGAGTGGCACACAAATGTGGTACAGGAGATCTCAACTCTCAGAGAATGTACACAAACTAAAAGTCTATTTTTAATTGTTGAATCACTTCATTATTAGTAAGGATAAGTTGTTATTTAACCGCATGAAATTCAAATGGGTAAACTACAAAATGGACCCGCGTACTATTGCCCCAACATCACTTTGACATGCGTACTATCAACTCAGTAAATGTAGCTTGCGTACTATAGTTTTATTACCCATTTCCCTAAGATTTGTAACGGTAGTTAAAAAATTAACGAGACTGTTAATAACTTAACTAAAAGTTAAATTCAAATTTTTAAAATTGACCCTAATCTTTAAAATAACCACCCCCCCCCCCCTTCTCATCATCTTCTTCCTCATATGATTTTGTGGGTGTATAAGGGTTAAAAATGCTAAAACTCAAAATAGAGACCAATTAAATACCATTCATAATATGAAAGGGCTAAAATCAACCTACTTTAAATGCCCCATTTAGTTTACCCTAAAACCAATCCAACTCATTCATTTCATTCAATCTTTCTCTCCCATTTTCAGAAAACTGAGCCGCCGCCGCCGCCATCACCACCACCACCAGCTGCCCTTACTCTTCCCTCCGCCGCCGTCCTACTCCCTCTTCTCCGGCGCTGTGCAACCCTCTCCCTTGCGACGTGTCTAACCACGACCCCTACTCTCATCTCCCTTCTCACCCCCACCTCCATTACCTCCCTTCTTACCCCCACCCCACCTCCGTCACCTCCCTTCTATCCCATCATTCTCAGATTCAAAATTAGTCCTCCCTCCACCCTTCGCCTCTCTTTCCAGACGACAACACTTCCAAGGAAATCTCTCACTCTCTCTCTTCAAATCAGGATTTTTTTTTTGAACCAGCCGGTGAAGAAAAGTAGCTTTGGCCGGATTTAGGGGTTTCGAGGGATTTGAGATTTTCTCAGATCGCTAGTGGAATTGGAGCGTGAGGGTGGATGATGGTTTGAATTTCTGGCGTACAAAGAGATCGGAGGTTAGGGCATGAATTGGGATTTGCATATGATGAACCCAAATTTTTTTTTTTTTTTTTTTATTTTATTTAAATATGTTATTGTAAACTGGTGTTAAATAGATTTAAGTTTTACTTATTCTTTTCTGGATTGATATCAATTATTGTTTTATGTTGGTGGATGGTTGGATTTGGCCGGTGGTGGATGGGTGGTGGAGGGGCGGACATGGTGGTGAGAGTGGGGGCTATGAAGATGGAAGGGATGAAGAAGATGATGATAAGGGGGGGGGTTATTTTAAACTTTAGGGTCAATTTTAAAAATTTGAATTTAACTTTTAGTTAAGTTATTAACAGTCTCGTTAATTTTTTAACTACCGTTACAAATCTTAGGGAAATAGGTAATAAAACTATAGTACGCAGGCTACATTTACTGACTTGATAGTACGCATGTCAAAGTGATGTTGGGGCAATAGTACGCGGGTCCATTTTGTAGTTTACTCAAATTCAAATGGCCTGAGCGGTACTTGTTTTTTCACCGAAACTGTTGTTGTGACTTCATGGATCATTCCCCGCTGTCCAATTTGCGCGAAGGTTCGTCAATTCGATATCCAAAATACTCCCTCTGTTTCGTTTTAAGGTTCTTACTAGGGATGGCCAAAACCGGTTCCGGGCCCGGTTCCGGTTCGGAACCGCCGGTTCCGGTTCAGCAAAAGGGTGACCCTTAACCGGCCCGCGCTAACCCCGGATCCGGTTCCGGTTTGGCACAATCCGGTTCCGGTTTGGTCCGGTTCCGGTCAATAATGAATAAACAAGTTAAAAAATATTGAAAAACAAGGGATTTTCGGTCCGGTTCCGGTCCGGTTCGCCATTTATGTGAACCTTAACCGGCCCTTATCCAAAACGGTTCCGGTTACCCCGGTTCCGGTTTTCGTGGCGGTTCATGGCGGTTCCGGGCTTCTCCGGTCCGGTTCCGGTCCGGTTCCCCGGTTCCGGTCCGGTTTGGCCATCCCTAGTTCTTACTTTCCTTTTTAGTTTGTCACAATTTAAAGTTTTTACTTTACTTTATTACCTAAAATGGAAAGTGGGTCCCACTTATCATTCTCACAACAAAAATTCCCTACTCACTTTTTCTTTCATACTTTACTTTTCATACTTACAATATTTAGTTTTTCTTAATCTCCGTGCAAAGTCAAAGTAAAAATATTAATTTGGGATGGGAGAGTAGGTTAATAAGAAAAAAATGAGACCAATAAAGTAGTGTAACCACAATAAAAGAGGAGTCTACGTTACTTGTTTGAGCAACTCCACTATTTCAAATAATTTTGACTTTAGACTCGCATAATTTTTCATCGGTCTCCCGAAAATGTTCCCAATTTGGTAGTAGCTTGTTTTTCGTGGACATTTCCAAATACTTTGCCAATAAAATGACACAATTCTAAAACAAGGGGTTGAGTGACCGCGTTGCATTCAAGTGACTTCGCCACTATTAAAAGAAACTATACTACATCGTCCAATTTGAAGCTTCACTTTTTACCCAAATGGGTGTTTCATTAAAAGCTGGTTCTGAATCCATCAAAGACGAACTTACTCAATCACTGAATAATTTCGTTAATGCATACTCCCTCCGTCCCAGCATAAGTAGGACTTCTTTCCCTTTTAGGCCGTCCCAAAACAATTGAGATTGCCTAAATATTTTTTTTAATATATTTATATTGAACCAACCCCACCATTTAACCCCACTAATTCTCCCTCTTCATTTTTCACCACTCAATTTATTCAACCAACACTACTATTACCACACTCATTCTCTCTCTTCATTTTCTACCACACATATACTATTTTTCTCTTTTAATTATTGTGCCCACACCTCTAGTCCTACTTGTGGTGGGACGGAGGGAGTATAACTCATTATTAGCGGTGAGTTGTTGCTCGTAAATCTAGAATATCATCAAATGGTTTGTTTTAAAAAATAATCTTTAATTGATAACAACCTTGGATGAATTCGTTCGTCATGGGTGACACACCTTACTAAAAACAAATTTAGGACTAAATGTTTTGAATAAATAGTTATGTTTTTCAATCTAGTTATATACCTACACAATTTTGGATTATTTAGAAGAATGACGAAAATAACAACAGAACATATAAGATCAACTACGTCAGCTGTTAGAAATTGGGCTGTTTTTTTTTTTTTTTTTTGGCACAAATGCATACTCCATGTCTCTAAATAATATATTTTCCTTTGTACCAAAAACAATAAAATTATAACAACTCAAAGTTGACGTCTTCATTCTTTAAATAGAATTTTTATTTCTATGTGCTTCAGAATTTAGGTTGACACCGTTTGATGAGAGGAGTCTTGAGATTAGATTTTTGGCTGTAAACCAAATCCAAATTAATAAAAGTAAATAGAAATCCAATAGACGAGAGAATAGACTTTGATATGGTGGTATTATAACTATTCCGTCCATCAAAAAAAATATGTTAATTTTTTTTTATTATTATTTATTATAGATCATTCTTTAAAAAAAATGAGTTTTAGGAAGTTTTGATTTAAAAATCGCATGGATATCATTGTTATACACTTGAAGCTTTTATTTGCTAGTAAATAGTGTAACGAATTATGAAAAAAAAAAAAAAAAAAAAAAGAAGATAAAAGTTAATTTAGGGCATTCCCAATGGTGGAGGCAAATGGCAAATTTGCCTCCTTTTTGACACTATTCACACCCCCAATGGAGGAGGCAAAGTGGTGGCAAATTTGCCACACATGAATAGCAAGTGGCAAATTTGCCGGTTCACTATTCATGGGAGGCAAATCCATTTTTTTTAATGTATTTCTTTTTTGTTAATGTAATAATAAATTATTTTAGTAATATATTATGTGATATATTTTTATGTGATATATTTTTTATGAGATACTTTTTTGTGATATATTTTTTAGTTATTACGAATTTTAATTAAATATAAGAAATTTCAATTTATTTAATTTTTAAATATTTAAATAAAATATCAATTATAATTTTAATTATATACAAATATAAGAAAATTAAATGATTATGTGATTAAATTGAGAATATTCTAAGAGAATATTCTTTTTGAGTAAGGATTTGAGTTTGATGGTTGGGGATGGTTTTATTATGGGAGGAAAATTTGGTGGCAAATTTGGGAGTAAGAGGCAAATTTGCCTCCCCACCGTTGGGAATGCTCTTAGAGATAGTTTTAAGTAAAAAAAAAATCATTTATTTTGAACATTTTCCTTTTAAAAAAAATGAATAAAAAACCATTTATTTTGAACATTTTCTTTAAAAAAAAAAAAAAGAATTAAAAACCACTTATTTTGAATATTTTCTTTTAAAAAAATGAATTAAAAACTATCTATTAATATACCAAATCTTAATTTCTCTCTTCGTCCTTAGTTTTCACAACACTTTTTTCGCCGTTAATTTGAAGGATCTTTGAGCAATAATTTTAGGTTGACTCAATTGTATTAATGAAAATCTAAAATTTGTTATTGATATACCATCATCAATACTATCAATAATAAGTTTTAGATTTTTATTAATACAATTGAGTCAACCTAAAACTATAGTTTTTTTTTTGTAATAACATAAAGAAAAAGCATGAAGATTAGTTTGAGTTTGATAAATAGTGAGTAGTATGATCATTTAGTGAATGGTATACTGCCACCTCAACATGCGACTATTTTAGTTTGTATTTTGTAGGTATAAATTTTCAGAAATTTCAATGAAGAACTGAAAATTTTCTTTAATTAATACTCCATTTGTTTCGTAAAGTTTGTTATTTTTTATTGTCAATAAAAATAAATTTTGACTATACATTAATGTCGATCTAATCATTTTAATAAAATTCTAAAAATTATAATTGAGAAAATAATAAGTAACTTATTAATGGGCAATGCTAGGGGCACAAAAGAAGTATACAAAATGATGGATACAAAATGAGGTGACGATATTTTATTGATTGCATCGATTGTGGACCCGCCACACTCTAATTAAAAGCATCAATAAAATCTTGACATATCATTTTGTGAACCAAGTTTTGTGAGATTTTTTTGTGACTTTATATTTACCTATTCTTTTAAGTGAGAGTGAGAAGTTTTATGGAGGATAAATTAGTTTATAGATGCGTGAAAATTTGGGGAAAACGTGTTTTTCTCTAAGGTTCGCGTACAACGTGTTTTAAAATTGGCGCGGTGGCATTTTTGTAATTAATGTGAAGTTGTTTAGCGCTGATCGTAAGTGTCAGTGGTAGTGTAAAAAAATGTCAGCCATGTACACTGGCACTTATTGACACAACCACTGGCACTTAGCGTCAGTATCAATGTTAAAAAGTGTCAGTGTAATGGCTGACACTTTTAAATGTTGGTGTTATGCTCTAGGCATGTTGTTTGCTAAACAAATGTTATTATTTATAAAGATATTGAATGTTTGATTATTATGTCTTTTGCATGTTTATTATAATAATCCCCGTCCCTGATAATTATGATTAATTATTAGTATAAGTTTAATAGATAATCATATGATGATTATGGTGTATGGGATACAATTAGACTTATGGGTATTTGTTGGAGAACAAATACTGGACTGACCCCTATGAGATTTATGTCATGGTCACAATGTCATAATTAAGTCTCATATAGTTATATCACTGGAATCTTTAGACCTGAGGTTATTACAGTCTTCCACATGATGAACATTATGTTTGACGTATTCAAACGTTATCCCTAACCGGATAGCTATAAAGAATATGATTGGCATAATCGGAATCATGTAGGGAAGAGTAATAAGCCAAGATGGGATTTGTTCCTCGTCAAGAGAGATGTCAAGCTTTGGTCACTCGATGAATGGTATTGATGAAATGCATGGCCGTGCTCAAATAAGATTTGTATTATCAATACATTCGGGATCGAGAAAGCATTGAACAAATGTAAGTTGACCATTGACCATGGCTTATGTTGGGTATGCTTATTTCTTAACCCTCCCAATTATGTTAGAATTGATTGATACCATCACCTAAGTATTTTATGGACTATAGGATCCTATGTAAGAAGTTTTATAACTTCTATTTTTAGCTAAGTCCAAATTTATAGAATAGGCTTAGCGGTTAGGGCTTGCTTGGAATTGAGGTTTCATTTACTGAAGACCAAGTATAATGCGCAGGACATTTCGTGCGCAGCACATTTCATGCGCAGAGCATTACCTGCTCATTCTCCGCGCGCATAGCATTACCTGCTTATTCTCCGCGCGCATAGCATCTCCTGCTCATTCTCCGCGCGCATAGCATTACCTGCTTATTCTCCGCGCGCATAGCATCTCTTCATTCTCTATATGCATGACTTCTATGAGCAGAGCAGATTAACTTGGTCCTTATGCTTATCTTTCAACAACCTCATATTCTTGAAGCTTGGAGTGAAAAGGAATGATCTAAGCAAGACTGTGGTCTCTGCGCATGACTTCCTTGCGCAGGACATCACTGCGCAGGTCTCCTCTGCGCAGCATGCATCCTTGCTCAGTTTTCGATACATTCAGATTACATAACTTGGAAAGCGCTTAGAAGATGCACGCTTATTAAAAATGCTGAGGTGTGCAGAAACGACAAAGCAAGCACACTCAGCAGATCCAATGGTGGAGACGCGCTCAAGAGAAATATTTCAAATGAAGACAGCTGTCAACCTTCTAGAAGAAGCTTTTGAATTTGGTCTTCATGCTCAGTCTCCAACGGCTCTAAAACACCTGCGCACCAATCATATTGTGCCAGGTCATCAACTTTGATAAGAGCTCCAACGGCTATAAAGGACACCTGCGCACCAATCATATTGTGCCAGCTCATCGTCCTTGCTCAGAGCACCAACGGCTAGTTTTAAGCTCTCTGCTATAAATAGCTTGCTCATCTTCATTTCCAAGTTGCTTGAGTTCTTGCTTCCAAAAGAAACTTTGAAGATTTGAAGATTGCTTGCTCATTTCCAGAATTCTCAAGATCAACCTTCATACCTTCATACTCAACCAAGCCCAGATCCTATAAGCCTTATATCACCAGAATTCTTCGTGCTCTTCATCTCATAGATTCATAGAGCCCAGAATTTCTGAACACACACACACCTCTTGAAGCTTTGATTATTTCGATCTAACTTCTTGAGATACACCGGTTTAGTCTAGGATTTGTTCTTCATAGATTATAGATCTTTGAGTTAGTTTGTGTTTCATTGTTGTATCTTGTAACTCTCTCATATAATAAGATCTCCTTTAGAAAATCCAAGACTAACCATCTTGGTAGAGGACGTAGATCTTTCATTGATCGAACCTCTCCAAATAGCTTGTTCTTTAATCTCGCTATTTACTTTCGGCTAATCATTTTTGAATTACTGCTTTATTTGA
This sequence comes from Campanula takesimana, assembly GCA_026119855.1. NCBI lineage: Eukaryota > Viridiplantae > Streptophyta > Magnoliopsida > Asterales > Campanulaceae > Campanula > Campanula takesimana. Next base: position 1,007,256 of record JAOWBW010000361.1, on the reverse strand, counting down.
TCTTATCAGATTGCTACTATTGCTGCTGTGTTTGTTATTGCTTATTGCCTTAGAACATTTTATCCAACTCTTTAAGCCAAAACTTAGCGCGTGCGTTTTTATCCTTGCGCAGCTTTTTACTGCGCAGGTGCTGCTTAAACTTCCGCTGTGCATTTCACACTCTCACTGCGCGCTATACTTAGCTTATTTGAGAACTGTGCGCATAAGCCATCGATTTGCAAAAGGGTTTGAAAAGAATTTTAAAACGCTATTCACCCCCCCCTTCTAGCATTTTCCATACCCTTGTTGCCCCTTTGGGACCAACAGCTTACGTTCAATAGACATCGTGTAACAAAGAGATTGTGTTATGTTCTATTTTAGGAAACTTTAGAGTTCAAAGTTATACTAATTGGGTGGTCATAATGGCTTGCTAGAGTCCGCTTATGACTTACGAGGTTTGACTGGTTCGGACTCGTTGCCAACTTAGTATAATCCTATTGGGTCACACACGCAGAACGGATAATTAAAAGGAGTGAAAAACGAAGTAAAACGGGTCCTGCCTAAAGGATCCGTACGGCTGAATCTGGATGCTTCCAGAAACATCCGTACGGATGGTTTTGCCCGGCAGAATCAGTTTTTAGGAAAACTCTTGTTGAACAAGAAAACCTAATTCCTAAAGGGTTTCTGAAACCCCTTGAATATAAATACAGACTGACGGGAATTGTTCCCAAGTAAGTTGATTTGATCAATTCCAAAGTCTTTCTTAGAGAAAGAAATCACACATTATATTCTTGGGTTATTGTGATTGATTAATCTCAATTATCAAGTCACAATAATAATTAGGAGCTTTGAAGAATAGTTCTTCAACATCGTTGATCAATCCGAAGACCTAGCAGTCAAGTTCAAGAAGGCGTTCTTGAAATCTGTTCGTTGTGTGGATCACCGGTAGAGGGCGTTTGTCTTAACGCTTAATCCAAGTTTTACATAACGATCTACAAGGGTTAGTTTCTTTCATCTTGTTATTATGAATTATTGTTCATAGCGGATCTAGGCTATTGGGTTTTATTCATGTCTATCTTCCACTGCGCATGATTGCACGAAACCCAACAGTGGTATCAGAGCCCCGTTGATGACCAATAATTCTAATATTATCATGATATAATTATTTAATGTGATTATTTAATTGATATGATCATGAGATAGATGAATTTATGTGATGGATTTTATATGAGATATAAAATATGCATGCTAGTTGATGTGGTTGTAATATTGATTTGATTAATATGTATGATTACATGCTTAGATTATCATGTTGTAATTAGATTATTCTATTGATGATCTTGATCTAATTTGTATGTGGAATAAATTGGTTATTGAATATATGAATTAGATGGGTTAAAATTCATAATCTGCAATTTCATGTTTCTGTAATCTGATTATGTATAAACACGATATTAAGATTGATCGAATTTCTGAAATCTGAAAAATCTGGAAAAACTGGGATTCTACCTAAGAATCCGTACGGCTGGTTTGGGAAAACACATCCATACGGATGGTTTTGGTCCACTCCCAGATTTCATTCTGACTTCTCATGTTCAGATTGTTCTGCAAATTGTTTGCAGAATTCGAACCTGGAAACAGAAACTGGTTTCAGACGGCTGGTTTTCGAAACCGTGTTTCCTTAAACAGTTATCTGTTGAGAATTCGGAATAGTTGCAGAAATCAGAGTTCTAAAGAGTTTAGAACTGCTGTAATCTGTGAGATTAAGAGACATTGAAAGGGTCTTGAGACATGCGACCAATCTATACGGGAATGTGGATGCCTTTTGGCTTAGTTTCGACCGTATAGAGAAGTTGCCTGATTTCTTGATCTTAGTACGGGAATGTGGATGCCTTTTGGCTTAGTTTCGACCGTACGTTTTGTGCTCTCAATTTCAAGATGCTCTGCGGATGCAGTTCCAGAATCCTGAAGAGTTCAATGTTTCTGAGATATGCATAACTATCCATACGGATGAATCTGGATGCTTCCAGAAACATCCGTACGGATGGTTTGGGTTATACTGACTATGATTTGTTTCAGATGGCTGGTTGTTAAACCATGTTTCCTGAAACAGATTCATATTCAGAAGTCCAGAGCATTAATGAGATCAGAATCTTAAAGGAGTTAAAGATTGGAGAAATCTCATGATTTCAGACTTTTATCCCTAACTAGCGCAACTAATGTCACATAAAATTAATTCGGTTAATTGATTAACTTTATGTGTGTGAACCTTCTTAAAATTTAAGTTAAGTGACAATCCATGATTAAAACACTTATGAGTACATGGGTAGTTTAATGCGGGCTCTGCCAAAGCGAGGCGCATTAATTTTATTCATTTATGAATAAGATGAGGAAAGAGTGATTCCTATACGTTTAAAATGGTTTGACTTAATTGGGCTATCAAAAGACAAAGTTTTGGGCCTAAGACACAGATGAGATTAAAATGTGTTAGACATATGATGTCTAAATCTCATAAAGGATCTAAGAGTCATATGATATGATTGACAAGGAGTTGTCTACCTAATTAATTTAATTTTGAGGAGTATCGCCAAAGCGGACTTGAAATTAAATTAAAGTTGGATCTTAGCCCATTTAAATTATATGATACATTGGATGTATTTGAAGGTTATATAATTTAGTGGGAGTATTTGTGAAATACTTATAATATCTTTAATTAAGTTGGTACTTATATGTTTGCATAATTGTAGATAATGGCTCAAAGTACTGGTTCTTTATCATTGCAATCTATCCTTGAGAAGGAAAAACTTCAAGAAAATGGAGCTAACTACACGGATTGGATCCGTAGCCTTAGAATTGTTCTAAAGCATGAGGACAAGCTCTATATTCTTGATGAGCCCGTTCCTGAAGAGGAACCTGCTTCTAATGCACCCAAGGATGAGAGAAACGCCTACAAGAAACACAAAAGTGATTCTCGTGAGGTGGGTTGTCTTATGCTTGCGGCCATGTGTCCAGAGCTTCAGAAGACTCTTGAACACTTGGAGGCATTTGACCTTGCTCTTTCGTTGAAAGATATGTTTCAAGAACAAGCAAGGCAAGAGAGGTTCGACACTATAGCTGCCTTGGTCTCATGCAAGATGAGCGAAGGGCAGTCTGTGGGCCCTCATGTTTTGAAGATGAAGGCTCATTTTGAGCATCTAGAGAGGCTTGGCCATCCCATTGATGTTGAGTTGACCACTGATTTTATTCTTAATTCATTGTCCAAAAGCTATAATCAGTTCGTCATGAACTTTAATATGCATGGGATGGATAAGTCCCTGTCTGAGTTGCATGGGATGCTAAAGACAGCGGAAAAGAAAATCGGTAAAGAAGTCGCTCATGTGCTCGTAGTGACAAAAGGAAGAAAAGGCTCTAAAGGCAAAGGCAAAGGGGTTAAGACAAAAGTTGTCAAACCCAAGACTGGCAAGGCAATTGTTGCTAATGCTGATGTGGCTAAACCTACTTCCCAAAAGGATGCAATCTGTTTCCACTGCAATGAGATTGGTCATTGGAAAAGAAATTGCAAGGTTTACAAGGAAGAGTTAAAGAAGAAGAAGAGCAGTGGGACTGCATCTACTTCAGGTATCTATGTTATAGATATTCTACTTTCTACTTCTAGTTACTGGGTATTAGATACCGGATGTGAATCTCACATTTGTTTGAATGTGCAGGCACTAAGGAATAGGAGGCTACTCAAAGATGGCGAAGTGGACCTACGCGTGGGGAATGGAGCAAGAGTTGCTGCATTAGCCGTAGGAACATATGATGTCATTTTACCTAGCGGATTAATTCTTGTTTTGAACAATTGTTATTACATTCCGGATTTGAGTAGAAATATTATTTCAGTTTCTTGTTTGGATAATGAAGGTATAGTTTTCTTATTAAAAATAAGAAGTTTTTTATTTATTTAAATGATATGCTTTATTGTACTGCATGTTCAGTTAATGGCCTTTATGTTCTTGATGTTGGGAATGGAAATAATGAGAATATTTATAATATAAATAAGAAATCCAAACCTAATGATGTAAATCATACTTATTTGTGGCACTGCCGTCTTGGTCATATTAATGAGAAGCGTATCTCAAAACTCCATGGGGACTGACTTTTGGATTCACGTGATTTTAAATCATATGAAACTTGTGAGTTTTGTTTACTTGGAAAAATGACAAAGGCACCTTTTACTAAGAGTAGTGAAAGGGCTAGTGACTTATTGGGACTCATACATACTGATGTGTGTGGACCAATGAGCAGCAGTGCTAGGGGAGGATATCAATAACTTCATAACTTTTACTGATGATTTTAGTAGATATGGCTATGTCTACTTAATGAAACATAAAAGTGAATCTTTTGAGATATTTAGAATATTTCAAAATGAAGTACATAATCAACTTGGTAAAACTATTAAGGCACTTCGATCTGATCGAGGTGGAGAATATTTAAGCCAAGAATTTGACAATCATCTTAGAGATTGTGGAATTGTTTCACAATTAACTCCACCTGGAACACCACAATGGAATGGTGTGTCTGAGCGAAGAAATAGGACTTTATTAGATATGGTCCGCTCCATGATGAGTCAAGTTGATCTTCCTTTAACCTTTTAGGGACATGCACTAGAAACTGCTGCTCTTACGCTAAATAGAGTTCCAACTAAATCTGTTCCAAAGACTCCATATGAGATGTGGACTGGAAGAAAACCTAGTTTGTCTTTCATGAAGATTTGGGGTTGTGATGCTTATGTTAAGAGAATGATCTCTGACAAACTTGCACCAAAATCTGACAAGTGTTATTTTGTGGGTTACCCTAAGGAAACTAAGGGTTATTACTTTTACAACCGCACGGACAACAAAGTGTTTGTTGCCCGAGATGGTACCTTTCTAGAGAAAGAGTTTCTCTCCAAAGAAATTAGTGGGAGTAAAATTAATCTCGAAGAAGTTCGAGAACTTGAAAATAATGTGGAACAAAATGTTGGATCTGAACAAGTTTCACAAGGAGTTGTCGAACCTATTCAGAATACTCAAGTTCCTCGCAGAACTGGTAGGGTGCGATCCGAACCTGAGAGATATGGATTTCTCATGACGGATAGCAATGAAGTGGAAGTCATAATTGATGACGAACCTACTTCCTACCAAGAAGCGATGTCCGCTCCTGATTCAGATAAATGGCTTGGAGCCATGGAATCTGAAATTAATTCCATGTATGACAATCAAGTTTGGAACTTGATTGATGCACCCGAAGGTGTAAAAACCATAGGATGCAAGTGGGTTTTCAAAAGGAAGACTGACATGGATGGTAAGGTGCATACTTATAAAGCTAGACTTGTAGCGAAAGGCTACAGGCAGATTCATGGAATCGACTATGATGAAACCTTTTCGCCCGTAGCAATGATCAAGTCTATAAGAATTTTACTTGCCATAGCCGCATATTTTGACTATGAGATATGGCAGATGGATGTCAAAACAGCGTTCCTTAACGGGAACTTACTTGAGGATGTTTATATGACACAACCTGAAGGTTTTGTAATTCCAGAAAATTCTAACAAAGTATGCAAATTGCAAAGATCCATATATGGATTGAAGCAAGCCTCTAGGAGTTGGAATCTTCGATTTGATGAATCGGTCAAAGAGTTTGGCTTCATCAAGAACGAAGATGGACCTTGTGTATACAAGAAGATTAGTGGGAGCATAGTACTATTTCTTGTGCTATATGTTGATGACATATTAATCATTGGAAATGACATTCCTGCACTGCAGTATGTAAAGACTTGGTTAGGAAAGTGTTTCTCAATGAAAGATATGGGAGAAGCCGCTTACATCCTTGGCATAAGGATCTATCGTGATAGATCCAAGAAATTGATTGGTTTAAGTCAAGATACATATATTGACAAAGTTCTTAAGAGATTCCGCATGGAAAACTCTAAGAGAGGAAATTTGCCAGTAGGTCATGGCATATCTCTAAGCAAGAATCAGTGTCCTAAGACAACTGATGAGCGTGAGAGAATGATTGGGATTCCATACGCTTCTGCTATTGGATCCATCATGTATGCTATGATATGTACTAGACCCGATGTCTCGTATGCTTTAAGCATGACGAGCAGATACCAATCAGATCCTGGTGAGAGTCACTGGATTGCAGTCAAGACGATTCTTAAGTACTTGCGAAGGACTAAAGCTTCGTTCTTGGTGTATAGAGGAATGGAAGATGATCTAGTTGTAAGTGGTTACACAGATGTAAGCTTCCAAACCGACAAGGATGATTCTAGATCGCAATCTGGATTTGTATTTGTGCTCAATGGAGGTGCTGTTAGCTGGAAAAGTTCTAAGCAAAGTACCGTAGCAGATTCTACAACTGAAGCTGAGTATATTGCTGCATCCGATGCTGCTAAAGAGGCTGTTTGGATTAAAAAGTTCATTGGTAAACTAGAGATGGTTCCTAGCATTGCTAATCCAATAGACCTTTATTGTGATAATAATGGTGCTATTGCTCAAGCAAAGGAACCTAGATCGCATCAGAAATCCAAACACTTACTTAGGCGTTTTCATATCATTCGAGAGATCGTTGATAGAGGAGACGTAAATATATGCAGAGTACCAACTGATGATAATATTGCAGACCCATTGACAAAGGGTCTTCCGCAAGCAAAGCATGATGGTCATGTTAGGTCTATGGGTATTCGATACATTAATTAGGCCTAGTGCAAGTGGGAGATTGTTGGTGTTATGCTCTAGGCATGTTGTTTGTTAAACAAATGTTATTATTTATAAAGATATTGAATGTTTGATTATTATGTCTTTTGGATGTTTATTATAATAATCCCCGTCCCTGATAATTATGATTAATTATTAGTATAAGTTTAATAGATAATCATATGATGATTATGGTGTATGGGATACAATTAGACTTATGGGTATTTGTTGGAGAACAAATACTGGACTGACCCCTATGAGATTTATGTCATGGTCACAATGTCATAATTAAGTCTCATATAGTTATATCACTGGAATTTTTAGACCTGAGGTTATTACAGTCTTCCACATGATGAACATTATGTTTGACGTATTCAAACGTTATCCCTAACCGGATAGCTATAAAGAATATGATTGGCATAATCGGAATCATGTAGGGAAGAGTAATAAGGCAAGATGAGATTTGTTCCTCGTCAAGAGAGATGTCAAGCTTTGGTCACACGATGAATGGTATTGATGAAATGCATGGCCGTGCTCAAATAAGATTTGTATTATCAATACATTCGGGATCGAGAAAGCATTGAACAAATGTAAGTTGACCATTGACCATGACTTACGTTCAATAGACATCGTGTAACAAAGAGATTGTGTTATGTTCTATTTTAGGAAACTTTGGAGTTCAAAGTTATACTAATTGGGTAGTCATAATGGCTTGCTAGAGTCCGCTTATGACTTACGAGGTTTGACTGGTTCGGACTCGTTGCCAACTTAGTATAATCCTATTGGGTCACACACGCAGAACGGATAATTAAAAGGAGTGAAAAACGAAGTAAAACGGGTCCTGCCTAAAGGATCCGTACGGCTGAATCTGGATGCTTCCAGAAACATCCGTACGGATGGTTTTGCCCGACAGAATCAGTTTTTAGGAAAACTCTTGTTGAACAAGAAAACCTAATTCCTAAAGGGTTTCTGAAACCCCTTGAATATAAATACAGACTGACGGGAATTGTTCCCAAGTAAGTTGATTTGATCAATTCCAAAGTCTTTCATAGAGAAAGAAATCACACATTATATTATTGGGTTATTGTGATTGATTAATCTCAATTATCAAGTCACAATAATAATTAGGAGCTTTGAAGAATAGTTCTTCAACATCGTTGATCAATCCGAAGACCTAGCAGTCAAGTTCAAGAAGGCGTTCTTGAAATCTGTTCGTTGTGTGGATCACCGGTAGAGGGCGTTTGTCTTAACGCTTAATCCAAGTTTTACATAACGATCTACAAGGGTTAGTTTCTTTCATCTTGTTATTATGAATTATTGTTCATAGCGGTTCTAGGCTATTGGGTTTTATTCATGTCTATTTTCCGCTGCGCATGATTGCACGAAACCCAACATTAAACACTAACACTCACACTTATAAAAAATGTCAATTGCAATGTTTATAAACGCCAATTTGAAGTACTGGCACTTTGTAATATTAACACTCGTCATTTATTATTCTCACAGTTATTTACGAAAATGCCACCGCTTATTTTTAAAAAAAGTGCTAGCAGCTTTTGAAAAACATGTTTTTTCCTTTGATTAAGGTAAAACACGTTTTTTCCAAGACCAACTATAATTATATAGATGCAATTCAATTCTTTCGAAAAATCAGTTCAACATATAATTCAGTTTTCTCTTCCGTTAACGCAAAACAAACCTTAACAAATGTAAAATTCCGTGCTTTAACAAATGCATCTAAAATGTCTTCTTTTCTCTCTGAAACTGTCCCTTCCAATCCATCTTCTTCTTCGAACATACTTCATCAATCTCTTGATATTTGATTTAATTTACTTTCACTGATCTCAAACAATTATTTGTAATCAATTGTAATTATTAGTTACAAATAATTGTTTGATGATCTCGTTCTTGTTTATTTGTAATTTTGTAGTTTTTTAATAAATAACATTTCTAACTTTTAGTTTGATTTTTAAATCTAGTTTTTAATAATGTTTGTCGTTGTTGTATTTGTGTTGTTTTTCTCTCCATATCTATATGTGAGAGCCTTTGATTTTCCTCCGTTGGTGAGGGCCTGTGATTTCCCTCCGTTGGTGTGGACCTGTGATTTCCCTCAATTGTTGAGGGCTTTGTGTATTGTTTTTGTTGTTTTTAGAATTATGGAAAAGTCTGAATCTGACGGAGCGAAGCAAAAAAGGGATAGAAACGCAATACTTCATCAAGATGTTCATGAAGTCCAGCGTTTTGAATGGTGGAATTTTTCGAAGTCAGATTTCGTTAAGATTATCTGTTGCAAGGATGGGCTTAGTAGGCATATTCATTTTTCTTTGCAATTGACAAGTCAAAATGCCAATATGTTGGCAAATGTAATATCTAGGGCATCGTTTGTAATTGCGAGCCCCACCGTTTGGGTCGAACTTCCGACTTCTGTGGACAGTCGACTTCTAAACATTTGTTATTATCGTTAATAATATGTTTCTTTTGGTTTCAAAAAAAACAAATGCATCTAAAATTAGTAAACTACTCCTTCCGTCCCAGTTTAAGGTTTTTACTTTCTTTTTTGGTTTGTCCCAGATTAAAGTTCTTAGTTGCTTTATTCTATAAATGGAAAAATATGAATAGTATCTTGGATAATCTTGCACTCAAAAAGTTTATTTAATTACAAAAAAACCATTACTTACCCAACTTACTTTTCACTCATTTACTTTTTCAATAGTGTTTGGACAATTATATCATCACCTCCTTACTTTTGTTGATCCATTTTTCTTTGTTTTACATTTGATTTCTCAATAAATGTGTAAAGTCAAACTAAGAATCCTAAACCGGAATAGAGGGAATCTAATTGACTGACTTCTTAAACGTATACTCTACTCCGCACTTATGAGTCCATTTCCAGCGAAAATGTGGCCGCAAAGCCATTTGTCCTTTTCATAACAGAGTTGACATCACTCTTACCAAAATGACAGTCCACTCCTCTTGTCACCAAGCCCGAATATCTTTATTTAAGTACTTTATTACTCTCTCAGTTTCATTGAATATGTCCATCCTTTCATTATATGAAAAATAAAAAATGGTGGATGTGATGCAAGTGTTGTGAGTATAAAAATAAAGTAAAAGAGAGAATGAGTGGGAGGAAATAGTAAGTTGATTGGTATTGTGAGTGTAAAAGTAGTAGGAGAGAGAATGAGTGGGAGAAATAGTAAAAATTCTTTGCATTTAAAAAAGTGGACATATACTCTGGGACGGACTAAAAAGGAAAGATGGACTTATACTCTGGGAAGGAAGGAGTACTAAATTTTTACTTTTAAAAGCAGATTTTTTAATACTCCCTCCGTCCCACCCGAATTAGGATTTTTGGGTTGGGCACGGGGATTAAGGAAAAAATGTTAGTAGAGTAGGTGTTGTGAGTATGGAAAGTAAATTAGGAGAGAGAAAGTGGGGTATAGAATAATGAGGGGAAAGTTGTTGTGAGTGTGAATGTAAAAGTAAAGTAGGAGAAAAAATGAGTGGGAGAGAATAGTAAGTTAATTGGTATTGTGAGTTTAAAAGTAGTAGGAGAGAGAATGAGTGGGAGAATAGTAAAGATAAAGATTCTTTGCCATTTAAAAAAGTGGACATATACTCTGAGACGGACTAAAAAAGAAAGATAGACATATACTCTGAGAATGAGGGAGGGAGTACTAATTTTTTACTTTTAAAAGCAGATTTTTTAATATATGCTTTTAAGGGATAGGATTAAAATTAATTGTATCAGTAAATTTATATAGCTATATCAAATTTTATAATATTTTGTAGATTTTCTAAATAAAATCGCTATAATTACATATATTTACTATCATAATTAAGTTTTATTCTATGCGTGCACACGTTAGAAAAACTGTTTTAAAAATGTTTAAATTTTATTTTTTATTTATCTTACCTTACTTATCATACTATACTTAGATTGTGAGTCTCACTTTCAAATTATCATAAATACTCACTCCGTCCTAGACCAAAGGGCACAGTTTGAATTTTTTGGTCAACAAAGTCAATCTTTAACCATAATTTTATGAAAATCTAGATATCTCTATATAATTCTAAAAATTGTTAATGATAGTATTTCTAATAGTAAACAATAAACATTTTTAAAATTTTATAGAGATATTTAGATATTCATAAAATTATGGTCAAAAATTGATTTAGTTGATCAAAAAAGTCAAACTATGTACTTTGGTATGGGACAGAGGGAGTATTTTTTTATTGGAATAACATTCTATAAAAATTGAACTTTTGACCTCTCATATTTGACCTAAAAAAATATTACCCAAATTATTATACTCATAACCTATTTCCCTCTCATAAATATTTGTACATATATACTCCCTCCATCCCACCCGAAATAGGATTTTGGTAAACTTGACTTTACTTTGACCATGTCTTTTAAAGAAAGTATAATAATCCAAATAAAAATTTAAAAATTGTTATTGTATCACAATTAATAATACCCTCAGTAACAATTTTAAAATTTATATTAGGATAATTATTTTGTATTTAAATTACATGAACAAAGTATAAAAAAAAAAAAAAAAAAAAACTACCAAAATTCTATTTCGGACGGGACAGAGAGAGTATAATTTTTCTTTAACCCGGTGTCAAAGAAAAATAATGCAATTTATTATGAGTGATGTACCCGTATTTGAAATGGAACTACTCATCCTAGCCACCCGAGGTGGACCCCTCGCCACGCCCAATCGCCATATGAATCGAGGGTGGCAGCCTGACGATCTAGTCCGCGTAAGGAGAGGCCGGTAGAGCGATGCAAACCGGATAGAGGGAGAAGGGCGGACAAGTAAGGCAGGTGGCGGACTGGAGAATGAGTCCGCATGAAAGGATTAGGCGGGCTAGGTGGTCAACTCTCGAATGGGTTTAGGCAGATTGCTCGATCAAACCGAGCGACAAGGTGGCGGGTCAAGTGGTTAGTTCGATAGGCTCAACGATGGGTGCCTCGGGTCAAGTGGCATGTGAGGAAGATAGCGGACTGAGTAAGCAGTCCCCCGTGGCTTGGCATGGAAATCTGAGATGAAGTAGGGGACTGAGTGAGCAGTTGGCGACTGAGTGAGCAGTTGGCTAGGAGATGGGGTGGACTGAGTGAGCAGTAGGCTAGGAGTTGAGTGAGAGGGTTAGGTGGACTGTGGATCCACTCACCTAAAGGATACCGGCATGTAACGAGGTTCCTAAGAGGTCGGAATCACGATCCTGTCGAATGGACATAAGGTCCAACTATATGAGTTGAGACTCGAAAATAAGTTGGCGTGAGAATGAGATAAGTAATTGGCTAACGCGTGTGATGCACGAGAACTGAACACGCCACTTGCTTGGTGGACAAGATAACGGATCCACAACCTCTGACACTCTGGATTAGATCTCTGGCTTAAAACTGAGTATGCACCACTCAGAGTGGTGGTAACAAGTAAAGTAGTGCTCCCAAATGAGTGGGTGACACGTGGCATTTTGGTCTCTTTGGTCAAGGCTATACAAACCATTCACCAGCACAAGTTCTGTAAGCTCATTTTCTCTCAGCCTTGAACTCTCTCATTTTCTTGTTCTTGTTATTGTTGATCTCAGTCACCGGAATACTTATTCTCACGCTGGAGGGGTTTGGGGGAAAAACCTTCCCCACCCCTAACGGTGTTTGTTTTCTCAGGTGAGCAGGTGAGCAAGGAGGGAATCCGAGTGTTCATTGACCTTTGACTACAACCTTTGAAGAAAGATAGTGCAACCACATTTTTTGGTAGCATCAAGGAGACGAATAAGGCCCAAAAGAAAAGAACTGTAGAATGGAAGTCTATTTTCATAGTTAATATAATTTCAAATCGTTAATCAAGTTAACAAGTTTAAAACAATTAATTTAATAATTTATTATTTACTTCAAATTCTATTTTTCTATAAGAAAAATTACGGTTGGTTTTTGAAGAAATAAGGATATTCAAAGTTTAAAACTATAAAAATGTCCCCCCTCCTTCACGTAAAAAGTTCATTATTCCGATTTATGCTGTTCGATTATAAATGTAAAATTGAGGATTTTTTTTTTTTTTAAAAATCAGTTTTCTATATACAAAAAATACAATAATTTTATTATAAAATGTAGAAAATTTATAACTTTAGAATTTTATTAACATTACAAAGACATACAAATATTAAATTAAAAGTTTAACTCTTTATTTTCAGTGTCAGCTTTCCATGCGGAGGTTATGAGTTCGAATGTCGTTTAAAAAATTTGTGTTAATCTATTTATAGATTCAGTTGTAACTTCGTGGCATTATTATAGCTTTCATTCATGGCATTATAAATTAAAACCCGGCTTCCCCAGCCCCCACCTGCCTCTCCCTCGTTGAATCCATTCCTCCATTGACTTTGAACAAAACTATTTCATTCATTTCCCTTCACACGATCCTCAAATCAAATCCATCGTCAACTACCAAAACCCATCAATTTTTCTCCAAAAATGTCAATCCCACTTCAATTTCTCCTCATAATTTCCACACTCTTCACCATAATAAACCCATCATTATCAGACCCAAGAACAACAGAAGCAGCTCTGATATGCGCTAATTCAACCGCCTCCCCCTCCGATCGAAACCCCTTCGTCCCCAATTTCTTAGCAGCTCTAGACTCCTTAACCCCACAAATCTCCTCCCAACGCTACGGAACCGCCATCACCGGCGCCGGAAACACCACCGTATTCGCCTACGGCGAATGTATGAAAGACTTATCCAAACGAGACTGCGATCTCTGCTTCGCCCAATGCAAAACCCAAATCCTCCGTTGCTTACCCTTCCAGCAACTCACTCGCGGCGGGAGGCTCTTCTACGACGGATGTTATCTCCGGTATGACAAATACATGTTCTTCAATGAGAGCTTGACTTCCGTTCAGAGGACGGTTTGCCGGAACCAGACATATTCCGGCCGGAATCGGGGTTTGTTTAGGAGGAATGTTGGGGAATTGGTTAGGAATTTGAGTTTTGAAGGGGTGAGGAATAATGGGTTTGCAGTGGGAGCTGTGGGGAGAGGGAATTTGAGTGTTTATGGATTGGCTCAGTGTTGGGAATTTGTGAATCGGAGTTCTTGTGAAAAGTGTTTGGCTGATTGTGTTAACAAGATTGAAGGTTGTTTTAATATGAACATGATTGAAGGAAGGGTTTTGAGTTCTGGGTGTTATATGAGATACTCTTTGGAGAAATTTTATGATAATTCAACAGATGAGGGTAATCATGGACATGGAGGTTGGTTCAATTTCAAGTTCTTCAATTTGAATTTGAAGTCTCTAATTTTGTTTGTTTTTGTCTATATAAATAGAAAATGTGTACAGTGGAGTGTGATCTTAGCAATTTAAGGCTCTAAGTTTCAGATTCATCGCAATTCGGGTGAAAAGCTTACGGCCGTTAGTTAGAGTTAACGAAAAACTTAACGAGCTTCTTTGAACGTTTGTAATAGTATCTACTTATATGTATATCTTTTTGTGCATACATCATGTTCTGAATGTTGCTTAATGCTGTGTTTGCTAGATAGTCACCACTTAACTATTGCATTGGCCTCGGCGTTTGGTGCTCTTGCTTTGGTATTGTTCGTATCAGCTGCTTCATTCTTGGCATGGAGAAGAATCATGAGGCAGCGAAGAGGTACATTACTATGATATAATATAAAGATTGAAAATTCCAAACTACTGAATTTCTATTTATGTAGACAATTAAGCTTTTGTTGTATGGTGTAGAGAAGAAGCAGCTAGGGGCATTATTAGCCACGATAAACAAATCCAGACTCAACTTTTCGTACGAATCTCTGGAGAGAGCTACAGACTACTTCCATGTGTCCAATAAGCTAGGCCAAGGCGGATCCGGTTCAGTTTACAAAGTAATGTTCTTTCACGTTTTGCTTTTGTTGTTGTTGTTATTGTTGTTATTGATGTTGTTGTTGACTTGTTGTTGTTATTGTTATTGTTATTGTTGTTATGATTGTTTTTGTTGTTGTACGTTGTTGTTGTTGATGATGTTGGGCTGATTCATTTTACCCAATAGGGAGTGTTGCAGGATGGGCGAAATATTGCAGTAAAAAGGCTAATGTACAACACTCGACAATGGGCAGATCACTTCTTCAATGAAGTCAATTTGATCAGCAACATTGATCATAAGAATCTTGTAAAGCTTTTGGGTTGCAGTATTACAGGACCCGAAAGCCTTCTTGTCTACGAATATGTCCCAAACCAAAGCCTTCACGATCACCTTTTTGGTAATATACACGTCCTTGTTCCGTTATCTAGTTGTACCCCCTCCTTCTCAAAATGATTTTCACATTTGACTATTCAAACTTTTTAAGGATATGAACACTTGTTTCACTAGTCATGTTGTTTTTGTGCACATTTAAGCCTAAATTGTGGAAATGAGAAAAACATTTTGGGACAATGAAAAATGACAAATGAGAAAATCATTTTGAGATGAAGGGAGTATTAACTTTACGGTTAATACTTAATGGTTTGATTTAGGTAGGAAGAAGGGGCGGCCATTGAGCTGGGAAGAGAGATACAAGATCATATTGGGTACAGCAGAGGGCTTGGCTTATCTTCACGATGGAACGAAATTGAGGATTATACACAGAGATATAAAGTTAAGCAACGTACTTCTTGATGGACAATACTTACCAAAAATAGCAGATTTCGGGCTTGCTCGACTGTTTCCAGAAGATAAGACACATATCAGCACAGCTATTGCTGGAACACTGTAAGTCCCATAATTATTAATCAATCCTATGTAAATCCTTGCACCGTATAGTAGTAGTGAAGGCAGAAATTTTTGCAAAAGGGGACGAGATTGCGTAACAAATAAAAAACTTACATTTGTCATATAAAAATGTGGCAGATAAGGGAGTCAAAATGATATTATAAAACAAATTTCGCCAAAAATTAAGGCGAAATTAAGGCGGGACAGTATTGATAAAAGTGGTACTTTTAATGTACTTTTATAAATTTAAAGGTACTAAAATGACATTTTTAAAAGTTAAGGGGGTCAAGTGAAGTGACACTCATAGCCTAAGTCACTGGCGGATCTAAAGGTAAGGAAAGGGGGCAATTGCCCCCCTTTGATTTTTTTTTTTTTTACTAGTGTAACTATTTTAAGAGTTTAGAGGTTTTACTAGATAAAAATGATTACGCCCCCCTTCAAAAAAAAAAAAAAAAAAATTTGGCTCCGCCACAGGCCTAAGTGTGGCTTCGTCACTACTAGTGAGGCTCCATTTATTTCACATAAAATGTATAATTTTTTTTTCTCAAATTTACATTTGCAGGGGCTACATGGCTCCAGAATACATCGTTCATGGAAAACTGACTGAAAAAGCGGACGTTTACAGCTTTGGAGTACTCCTAGTTGAAGTTATATCCGGGCAACGGAACAATTCTTTCACCCAAAATCCAAACTCAATCCTACAAATAGTATGGACTTTGTACGAAAATGGACTAATACACGAAGCAGTGGACCCTACAATGAACGGAGTGTTCAGACAAGAAGAGGCGTCTAGACTGCTTCAAATAGGCTTACTTTGTGCACAAGCCTCAGCAGAGCTCCGGCCATCAATGTCAAGCGTAGTTAAAATGCTAAGCGAAAACGAAGAAATTCCAAGGCCAACACAACCGCCTTTTCTCAACACTAGTAGCTCTGAGTTTCCTAATCCGTTGTTTAATCGACCTGTAACGAATTCTTCTGGAAATAGCAATAGCTTGACTGAAAGCTGGATTGACGCTCGATGATTTATATTTTATTTTTTTGCGTTACTTCTGACGTTATTTGTTTGATGTACAGGCTGAATTTGATGGAAACTCTTCTGACATACGTGAAATATTTGAATGAACATGTATGGTGTATTTATGTAAATTATGTATCAGTAACAAATTTTTCTTGATTTATTGTAATTTTATCAATAGTTTTCTGACATGAACGTTTTTCTGTAAATTGTTTCCTGCAGAAATACAAAATGCTTTCTTGATTATTTTTTCTTGATTTAATGTAAAGATACAAAATGACCTGTCAACTTATCTGATAAACATTCTGCATACATAATCAGATTATAAATCTAAAGTCAAAACCACTATCCATGACCGCATTAAATTTACAATTTGATTAAATTATACTACTAATTATACTCCTATAGAAATAAAATAAAATTCAGACACTAATTGAAAATAATAGTAATAATGTTCATCCTCACTGCTTTAAATAACTGTTGACTAAATAAATATTTCAGAATATTTGTTTAAATTTTGTGAAATAATCAGATCATTCTTTGTCAATCACCATCTATCCTTGTTGTTATGTAATTTATATTTGCGACTAGGGCTATTATACAATACGAGCTGGTTCGAGCTTGGCTCGAGCTCGAGTGAGGTGTAACATGACTCGATCGAACCGATCGTTATCGAGCCGATCGTCTTCGATTCATTTAGCTCGTTAAAAACTCGAGTTCGGCTCAATAAGTTCGTTGAACTTGAATGTTTGTTTTCGACCCACTCGAACTCGGCTCGGTAATCTCGTTAAGAACACATTTTTATAGAAAAAAAAAAAGCCTAGCTCCAGCTCGGCTCGTTAAAACTCCATTTCGATATTGGCTCGTTAAAATTCGAGTTGTTCGCGAACAGCTCGCGAGCTCGATTCGATCCGAGTTCGAACAAACAAGTGGACTCGAGCTCGAGAAAAACATGAGATCGATATATTGTAAACGAGCTCGACCTCGACACCGCAAAGCTCGACTCGGCTCTGCTCTGCTCGTTTATAGCCCTATTTGCGACCATAATATCAATTTAAGGTTATTAAAGACACATACACACATAGTAAATTTATGTATTACTAGAAATGTTTAAAATCAAAGTCAATAAATATTATTGTGATAAATAATAAACAATTATTTTTATATGAATATATATAATTATTTAAAAGTCTTAAATCTAAATTTAAAATATACTATAGTTAGAAATTTCACTATTTAATCAAATTTATCGTCATTTAATGATGTGACATAATGTGACTCATAAGAGTAGTTTTTAATCTAGTTTTTAGTTATTTTGACCTGCGTACTATTTGGGCGTAGTCAATGTGACATGCGTACTTCATAAACAGCAAATGTGACCTGCGTACTTTAGTTCCGTTTTCAATTTGACCTATTTTTCTAACGCTAGTTAAAATTTAGCGACACAGTGACTGAAAGTTAACGTACTAGTTAGTTTGAAGTTGATTTTCATTTTAAGGGGTTTATTGAAAATTTCATAAATAAAAGGGTTGTGAATAAAAAAATTGAAACATATTTAAGGCTTAAAATAAATATTTTTTATGAGAAAAAATATTTTTAAAAAATATGAAATGATAATAATAAATTATTAACCCTTAATGGGTAAAATATTTTATTTAAACTTTAAATATGTATCATCCACAGCGGCACAAACATCATCCACGCCTTAATATTTATCCCCCAGTAAAGATCTGGCAATCAAAATCAGCGTAATCGCCGCGAAAACGCACTAAAACCACACATTGACGCCATCGGGTAAGATGGCGGAGATCATCTACCATGCGTTGTCGCCTTTGTTTAGCCAGTCGGTATGGCGGCGGATGTGTTGGCTTGGTATGCTATGGGTGCTACTGTCACGCCATAGCTTGCCTAATTCAATTTTATTTTGAAACCGAGTTTTTGAATTTTTTGAAAAAAAAAGTGATAATACAATGTTAAATTGTTTATTTATTAACAATTTTGATTATTTTAGATACATTGGTCATTTATTAAATATTTTTAATCTTTAAGTATTAATGTTTCAAATTTTTTGTTCACAACCCTTTTAATTATGGTATTTTCAACGAAGCCCTTAAAAGGAAAATCTACTTCAAACTAACTAGTACGTTAACTTTCATTGACTGTTTCGTTAAATTTTAACTGACGTTAGAAAAATATGTCAAATTGAAAGTGAAACTAAAGTACGCATGTCACATTTGCTGTTTATGAAGTACGCATGTCACACTGACTATGCCCAAATAGTACGCAAGTCAAAATGGCTAAAAACTCGTTTTTAATCGCTTGTCCCCGAATTTGAAAGAAGAGATTTTAAAAGGTCATCATAAAGCGAAAAAAATCATCCATCAATCACTATCCGACTATATAAGAAGCAATCTTATGTCAGTGGATCTGAGCGACTGTTGAATTGATAAAAGATGTCAAATTAAATCGAGGAGGTCTAACGTGCAACGGTTGTACCGTGCGACAGGAGCCTACCTTATTTTTATTTTTATTTTCTGCTGAGATTATTTTTTTTAATTTTTTTTGCCACCCCCAATCTTTTTTCCTCCCAACAAAATTAACACTTATTATAACGAAATGTAACATTTTTTTCTTTTCAAATGTAACACTTTTTTTTTTCAAAATGTACGACAATTTTGCTGCAATAGATTAAAGATAACATAAAGATTGAGAACTAAACTAATGTCACACTTTTTATAAATGAATGTAACACTCTTTTTTTTCAAATGTAACACTTTTTTTTCTTCCAAAAATAACTAAAGATTGACAAACTAAACTAATGTTATATTTTATAAAAAAATGAATGTAATATTTTTTTCCTCAATTGTATCAGATTATATTCTTAAATGTAACATTATATCTGAAAATGTAACAATTTTTTATTGAGAAAGCAACAATCGAAATGCAAACCCGATTATATATATGAATTTTTACTCTTTTTTTAAAGAAGAAAAGTAACATTTATTAAATAAAAATGTTACATGCATCTGTATAAAAAATTATAATCATATATTCACTTTGTTACACTTCAAATATTATTATTTTTAACCAAAAAAACTATCAAAATATTTTCTTTTAGTTTTTGTAAAATTGATGTTACATTTGACTGTAAAAAGTGTTACTTTTTGAATATGAAACTATTACTTTTATTAGAATAAAGTGTTACATCTCAGCTGACAAAGCAACTCAAATTATTTGTGTGTAAAAAAATATGTTTTTTTTTTAAAATCACCATATCATGACCTATGTAGTTTTATTCGTCTCGTCGAGACGAACACAACGGTATTCTTAATTATTTTTTTGAGTTATAAATCTCAAGATATAGCATTTTAAAGTTATTGGGTTTTTTTTTGGAGGACACATGTCACGATCTGGGAAGTGGGAGAGCTGGATCCAACGGTCGGATGTAGCGCAGCAAGTGGCTGCGAGAAGCAGCGGAACATTCCTTAGGTTGCCGCACCATGCGGCTGATGCATATGAGAATTCGTCAATTAAATCAGTCTCATACTTATAGCTGCTTAATTTTCATTTTGGGCGTCTCATACTTATTTATTGCTGCTTGCCCAAAATATTCACTTTTCTTTCTCATATCCACTCACAACAATTATCCACTAACTTATTTTCTCTCTCTTACCCACTCACGATACTTATTTTTCAAATATATTTTATTAATTCACGTGTACTTCCATTTTGTAGCAATAAGTATGAGACGGAGAGAGTAACTCAAAAAGTCTTTGATTAAGTGAAAGAATTCAGCTCATTCTTGGCTGTTTCAGGGGAAGGTTTTTATTTCTCCTTGATTATTTATTGAGAATTGAAGACCTGGTCTTAGGTCTTAACAGTTGCTTCAAAAGTCTCTTTGCAGACAACTCATCATTTGAATTAGAAGGCTAATGCACTAATTTAGCCCCACTTTTTGTTTAATATCTGTTATTATAAATTTGTTAATTGTTTCCCTACCTTGACTTCAATCCTTGTAATATTATTTTTCCTTATTTATTGAACAACTTGCTTTATTTTAGGTGGATGTATTAAATTAGCATCATTGGACTTATCTTTGTTTTCATTTTATCATTATATATGGGATTTTAGATAAGATTAACAATTTTTTATTAAAAAATTTAATTGGATCAAAGTTTTTGTTTTGAAATGTCTTAAATAAAGATGATTATACTAACAACAGTGATAATTCCAATGCTACTTTTATTCATTAGCTTTTGTAAACGGAAATACTAGTTAATGTTTTACACAATAAAACAAACAAATTAAATATTAAGGATTTTAGTGTGAAATACTCCTTCCATCCCTCTTTAATCTATAAAATTTACCATTTTGGTTGTCCCACTTTAATTTACAAAATCTCAAAAAGGAAATGTTTTAATACTTTTAAAATAATGGGACCCACTTGTCATACTCACAACAACTATCGACTTACTATTCTCTACCCCATTTTCTCTCTCCCACTCAACTATCTACACTCACAACACATCAACATTTTTCATTTTTTCCTTAAATAATTTGCCCAACCCAAAATTTATTAATTAAAGAGGGACGGAAGGAGGGAGTATGTAACATGCTTCGATTTCTTTAAAGAAAGAAATACATTAAAATATTAGTTTGCGCTATTTCTTTTAGTGCAATTTCCATTACTTTCTGTCTCAAACTAATCAAACTAATTCGTTAATTATTCCGTTTTGGCCGTCCAATACTAATTGCTACTTATTTAAAATGTTCAATTTTCTCTCTCTTACCCACTCACAACAACTATCCACTAACTTATTTTATTTTTCCTATCCACTCACAACACTTATTTTTTCAACATACTTTTTTAATTCTCATGTGTTCATATTTAATAGCGATTAGTTTGAGACTAAGAAAGTAAATTGATCTCATCCTTCTTTCAATTGTTTTAATAGTGATTAGTTTGGGACGGAGAGAATCCAAATCCCACAAGCTACTACTGATGTAGTCTGGCATAACTTTCCATATTAGGCTCGAGTTTGAAGGAACTCAAGTCAACTAAGTCAATCTTTAAATAAGCTTTACAACGCAGTTAACCACTCCTGACCGTTCTTGTTGACCAAACAGTTCTACTAGAGCACTAATCATGCAAACAAAGGTAAATATAAAGTCACAAAAAAGTGTTGCAAAATGTGGCTTACAAAATGATGTATCAAAATTTTATTGGTGTTTTTTATTAGAGGGTGCCGGGTCCACAATCGATGCAACCAATAAAATATCGCCACCTCACTGTATCCATCATTTTATGAAATTTTTTGTGCCCCTAACATTGCCATGCAACAAATTATTTTTCTTTGAGGCTAACTTAAATTTCTGATAGTTTTGGAAATATAATGTTCATGTACATAATTCTCTAACTAATAATAGACAAATTTTATGAGTCTTATTTTTATTTAATTAAACTTTCATGATTTTATACACAAATTACTCCATATTTAATCATAACCAATAATTATCTCGAAAATTAAAAATAACCAATAAATAATCTTTGAGCATGTTGGTCACTTGATCCCGTTAACAATTGAATTTATTGTTTTTAGTACATTTATTTTTTGTGAAATTACATTAATAATATTAATTTTATTCAATTTTAACACCTTTGATTTATGATAAAATTTAGGGAAAATTGCATTTTGGGCCCCAAAGTTGTCATTCTGTTAGCATTTTAGGTCTTTTAACCAGTTTTGTTAGAAAAACTCGTTAAATAGGCACGTGCCTGTAACGCCCATCCTATTTCTTGTTAAATATTTGACTTACTTGTTAAATTCTTGAACTTGCATATTATGTGTTAGTTTTACTTGGGTTAATTTTTTTTAACTGCTTTAAATAGTTAAAGTGGTTAAATGTCTAGTTTTGACTTTTAGGTCATTTGTGAAAATTTGACTTTAGGGGCCTTTTTGTTAAAAGTGAAACTTGAGGGGCCTAAGTGCAATTCTTTGAAAGTTTAAGTTTATCAATTGGGGTTGCCTTCCTCATATTCATTTTACCCAAATCAATTACGTATACTCCTTCTGTTCTAAACTTAGGGTTAAAAGTTTTCCTTATTCTCGACTCCTCGAGTTTAATTATCCCTCCGTTCTTGATTCTGATCCCGGATTAATATTCGTGGCGTTGAATAGAGCGTTCCAGGCCGAACAGAAATAAGTTTGGGTCAACTTGAATTTTGACTAGGTAAGTTATTAGCTCCCCCTTGCTTGTAATAACATGCATAAATGTTATTCTCAATACTTGTGATTGTTAATTTTGTGTTTGGGGTGATTTTTTTGATACTTGTAAATTTGGGACAAAGGGAGTAATAATCCTCTGAGGGAAATAATGAAAGAAAATGAAAGAGTTAGTTTTGAACTTGTAACTGCATTCTGGGTATGTTGAAATTGTTAGTAAATGTTACTCCTACGTTTTGGGACGGAAAATTTCTTAACCTGGGAAAGGAATAAAAATTTCGCATTTTGGTACCTTGTGCGACCGCACAAAAATCCTTGGGCGACCGCACATCTTTCTGAAAGGTTTTTCAAAGAAATTAACCTGTTTGTGTGCGACCGCACAGTCCATTGTAGGCGACCGCACATTTATCTGAAAAACAAAAATTTTGTGTAAAGTTTGTATAAGTTGGAAGTAACCCTAGTTAAGGTATATAACCTTAGTATAAGATGTCCTAGCAAGTGTTGTGACACCTTAGGGGCATAAGAACTTGGTCTTAAACATGTATACTCATTGAATTAAAATGAGAACTTAAGTATAAGAGTAGTAACTCTTCCTTATGTCTTGAAAGTGCTATGAACAAGCACTAATGTGTTATACTTGTTGTGAATCCAATGATTGTGCACCTTAGGGGCATTAGAACAAGGTCTTAGACTTGAACATCCTAAGAATAGGATTGGGATTTGGTAAGAGTAAATGTATAACTCTTATACTTGTTTGAATGTCCAAAGATTGGGATATAACTTGAAGTATAAGACATTTAAAATCTTGTACATGACTTGAACATCCATAGAAATGGATTAAGACTTGAATATAAGATAATAAAATCTTGTACATGGCTTGACACCAATACATATGTATGGTAGTGAACTAGAAAGTGCTATAAGTAAGCACTAACGTGTATGAGACATGTTCTTGTTGTGTATGTGCAAACATTGCATACATTTGCTTGATACAAGGTGACTTCTTGACTACTTGAAGCATGTTCCTTGTTGAGCTAGTCCACTACTTTTGGATTAGTTCTTCTCCCGTAGTTCAAGTAAATATCTACTTGTACCTTCTTGTGTGAGTCCAGCTGGTTCTCCTTGCTTGTTCGAAAATATATAGGTTCACGCTTGTCGCGAGAGCTGGGGCTTAAGTGACAATCGGGTCCCTATGTATTTCCGCCTGACCCCTTACTACCGGCCATAGTAAGGGCATAGCTTCCTTAGTTGGATCAATAAGCCTGACTTAAGTGAATGCTAAACTCCTGTCTTGAACACCTCGTGAATATTCATGAGTCTTGATATTGGGAATGACACTGGTTACCGGGTCTTCTGATACATACTGAATAATCAGTTCCTGTTATTGATCGTGATTGTCAAAGTAATACAAGCTACGACAACAATGGTATTCTTGGGAGGAATAAGGAAGGAAGCAATATCCTTATCACTTGCTTGTTTAGCTTTATGTGCTACGTATGAGTGGATTATCCTCTCATATACTTGTTACTTGATGATACTTGATAAATGATTACTTGAGTATCTATTTGAATTGCATGATAACATGTCATGTAGTTGCATCTAATAGCTTACTGAGATTTATCTCACCCTTTATTTGTTTAATTGTTTCCCCCCCCCAGGAAAGGAAGGATAGTGCGCAGTGAGGCTCGACATAGTTGGGAGCTTACTTCGCAGGTCGTGATTATTTTGGGGCTTGTGTCCTTTTACACTTGGTGAGGACGATGTATTGGGTTGTATAACTCCTTATTTCTGGGGTAGACAGTCTTGTTCAGTTCTTGTTGTCACTAGACATCCTGTATAGTACTCTTGATGCCAGCTTATGTGCTAGGCATGTTTCCGCTGTGTATGTATTAAGTTTGGTTTTAATTTTCTTGTCTAGAACTCGTGTTGTGAGCTAGTATAGCTCCTTACTCTAGAGTATATATATATATCATGTCAGTTTGTTAACCAAATGTCATTAAGTTTCTTGTTAAGTTTCTGGTTCCTCGTTAGGCACTCCCATCCGGGTTCGAGGTTCTATTAGGGGATCCCAGAACCTGGGGGCGTGTCAGTGCCACACACATGTCACCTAACGGAGGATAGTTTGAAATTGATTTAACTTATAGGGGGTTTATTGCACATTCTTAAATATTAAAAATTATTTTCCAAATAATTAACCTTTTTAAAAATAATAACATTTATATAAAGAAAAATAATTAATAGTAAAAAACATAATGACTCTTCCCTCCCAACTCCGGCGACCCCTATCCCTCACCGGCAACTCATTTCCTCTCCCTCTGGCAACCTTTATCCGTCGGCTACCCTCACCGCAATCTCCTGCGACCCTTCCCTTCCCCACCAAAATTAAACTTTAATTGTCACCTTTTTCATTTTTCAAAAATGAACTTGATTCAGATCTGTAGATTTGGGTTTCAAAAACTCAATCAGATTTCACACTGTCGGAGTTATTAGCAGCAATGGTGGTTGAGCCTTGGTTACTGAAAATGGGGAACCAGGTAAGTTCAAATCTCAAGCACACACTCCTCCTTGAACCATCGAAGAAATCAACCCACAAGAAACAAGAACAACTCCCCAAGGAAACAATCAGAATCCTCTCGTTCGAGGTCGCTAATGTCATGTCCAAGACTGTACACCTCCACAAATCGTTAACCGGCACCGAGATCTCAAAGTTGAAGAACGAGATCCTCAAATCCGACGGCGTTGTCGCCATTGTCTCCGCCGACGACACGTTTTTGCTCGAGCTGGCCTTGTCGGAGAAGCTCGAGGACTTGAATCGACTCGCCAGCGTCATTTCAAGGTTGGGAAAGAGATGTACTCTTCCGGCATTGCAAGGGTTTGAGATTGTCTACAGCGATGTTGTTAATGGAGTTATTGAATTGAAGGAATTGGGGTTCTTGGTTAAGGATATGGAGGCTATGGTGAGGAGAATGGAAAGGTATGTGAATTCGACGGGGAGTTTGTATACTGAAATAGAGGTTTTGGGGGAATTGGAATTGGCCACAAAGAAATTCCAGAAGAATTTTTAATTTTGGGAATGGGGATGGGGTTGGGTGCAAATTTTAGAAGAGATTTTTTTTTAATTTTGGTCCCCCATTTTATAGCTCTTACAATTCACCCCTTAACAGTTAGGAGCAAATGTCAAAATTATCCTCCGTTAGGTGGCATGTGCGTGGCACGTGCCTATTTAACGGGTTTTTGTAACAAAATTGGTTAAAAACCCTAACTCGACAAAAAATAACAACTTTGAAGCCCAAAATGCTAACTGAAATACTTTAGAGCCCATCATAAGAACACCCCCAAACTTTGGGGCCTAAAATGCAATTTACCCTAAAATTTATACTATTGTGTTATTTAAACCTTTTTTGGGCCAAATTTACAATAGACATAGTTTTTATTCTTTAAACAAACATTTACATCTGACTTTAATACTGTTTTGTGTATCAAAAGATGAAATGTTTTGTGTATCAAAAGATGAAAGCGTTATGTTGGAACATCCCATATCGGGAATTAACTAGCCATGCATTAACTATATAAAGATCTTGCGCTACTCCTCGCATGGCCAATTGGTATGCATGAACTAATAAAAATATATTGATATAAAAAAAAAAAAAAATCTAAAGGGCGTGTCGTATTTGGTAGCGGGGCCATTTGACTTATATGGCAATCGGACCCACCGCGTTTTACCCGCAAAACTTCCATTTCTTTCCACCACCCTCCTCCTCCAAACGCCATTT
The DNA here is from genome assembly GCA_026119855.1 of Campanula takesimana. Classification (NCBI taxonomy): domain Eukaryota; kingdom Viridiplantae; phylum Streptophyta; class Magnoliopsida; order Asterales; family Campanulaceae; genus Campanula; species Campanula takesimana. The sequence goes on along the minus strand of JAOWBW010000361.1, from coordinate 980,796 downwards.
CTATTTCAATTCCAAACGTCTCAAAAACTTTCCAAAACAATATACAAATCCCCAATTCCTGGTATCACAAACCCTACTTCTCAATCGAGAATTCTCCCTTCCATCACCATTAACTCTCCTTCTTTATCTGTTTATTGCAAAAGATGATGAAGCGGAGGGGCATTTCATAAATCACAGCTCGAATTGAAGTTCTGAATGTACCTCAGTTCAACTCTAATTAGGTAAGAATTTTTTATTCCATTTTTGTTAATTTCTGAAGTAATATTGATTAATTTAGCTCTGGTTTTCTGTGATTTCAGTTTGAATTATTAGCTGAATAAACGATTATCTGATCATATGATTATTTGTTCCAATTACACCGCTGAGAAAGTGATCGAATCACCTAATTGAAGTCCAGGAATTCAATTTTGCTTTAATAGGAAATTATCTCTCTCTGTTATTTACTTGATTGAAGATATCAAGCAAATGAAATCACATTTATCTGGAAGAAGCTTCTTTACTTTTCTTTTCTTTTTTAAATTTGTTTCTTTTTTTTCTTGTTCATTTCTCTTTCAGCTAAAGAAAATGTGGCGTATTTGTTTGACGTTCTTATTAAAAAAAAAAAAAAAAAAAAAAAAAAACTACTCCCTTCTTCCCTAAATAAATATCTGAATTATATTTAAAGGACATTCTGAAATCTTTATTTTTTATACAATTTAATGACAAAGATTCATAAATATTTCTATAATAAAATTTAAATAAAAAGTTTTTTTTTTCTTTCAAAAAGGACATTAACTTGAAAATGGATATTCATTTAGGGAAATAAGACGTTTGTCTTTCCAGGAAGAAAATAGGATTTTTCTTTTTCAGTGTAAGTTTCAAAATTGTTGGTATCATAGAAGCAATAGTCTTTTGCAGACAAATCATATCCTCTGTGAAAATGAATGTAATAAGCCTTTTCCAGTTTCTAATTTAACTTATTACTTTTAGTCCTTTTTGGATAAAGGTTTGTAACCTTGTGGAAATATTGTCAATTTTGGTGGTTCCCACAAATATGAAAATTAAATTTGGGTAGCTGAGATGTTGTTGTAAATAATTATTGACTACTAACCTATAATGCATGATTCATCAATCTACACCCTGGACCGCAAAACTTATTTTGTGACTGATTACAAAAGATTTTAGAGAATTGATGATTTTGATGGTACTTATTACTCTATCGGTCTCAATTAAAAATTTCTATAACCGTCTCATTATAAGAAAATTACGCATCTTGGATCATACTTTTTGTACATAAATATGTTCTGCTAGGACTGTTAATTTTTATTGTTTTTTTTTTTAAAAAATAAAAAAAAATAAGCACTCATTTCAGACTTGATGAATGCTGTAAAGTGTTTAACAAAGTGCATTATATTTTTAATCTTGTCCAGACAACAAGCCCTTTATATATAGCTATTGTGAAAGGAAAACAAGTTTGTGGACAAATGCATGTTTAAAAGGGATGGTGCCAATTCTTTTTTTCCACCTGCTTTTTGACTTGTGTTGCGAGAGAGAAAGGACTCCTTATGCACATGGACTGTGACAAATAATCAAACCTCTAAATGATCCCTGGTCTATAATATTGAATCATGTCCTTAAAATACTTCTCGTTCCCAATATAAGTGTTGCATTTTCCAATTAAAAAATAATATTTGTGCAGCGTATTGTGGTACAAACAATGTATAAATAATAATAATAAGTAGAATACATTACCAAAAAAGGCTGACAGGTAACTACGATATTTATTATGGGACAGGAGAGTGTTACAATTATTGGGAGGGAGGGTATCATATCAGGGGCTTTCGAAACTCTTAAAATCCATGTGGTTGTCTTTTACTTGAACTGTCGCATATTCCCTTCTTTGCTCCTTTCCTTAATTCTTTGAAAACCTTACGAAATGATTTCTGGGCATGTGCATTAGTTTGTTTGGCAGACAAGATAAGGCAAATGGCTTGAAATAGAATCACAAATTAGACACATAATGTCAGTGTCTGTGACAGGTAGTCGTTTGCATGATTACTCTTACTAATTTAAGGCAAAATTTCAAAATTTAAGGCAAAAATTCTTGCTCTCCTTCAATCCCTCACATCTTTCTGTTCATTTTTATCTTGAACAGTCTCATAGAAATGGGGAAATCTGCTCAAAGGGTATCGGTTCTACTAACAGTCATCATAACTCTTCTGCTAGTTGATGTAGCAGAGGGAGAGCCAAGAGCCAAACCAATCAGAGTCATGTGTGGGAACACAAGGGAGAACAATGCAACAATTTTTGTACCAAACTTTGTAGCTACAATGGAGAACATAAGCAACCAAATGAGAACTTCAGGTCACGGAATAGCACTTACAGGGTCAGGAGTTGATGCCAACTATGGACTCGCACAATGTTATGGTGATCTGTCATTAGCTGATTGTGTTCTCTGCTATGCAGAAGCAAGAACTGTTCTTCCCCAGTGCTTTCCTTACAATGGTGGTCGAATATATCTTGAGGGTTGTTATATGAGATCACAGAATTACAGTTTTTTCGAAGAGTATGTGGGCCCCACTGACACGAGGGTATGTGGGAATGCGACACGGAAGGATAAATTATTTCAAGATTCAGCTAGACGGGCTGTGATGAAAGTGGTCTCGGATGTGACAAGAAATAATAGGTTTACTGGGAGGGCGAAAATAGGAGTTTCTGGGGGACGAAACGAGTCGGCTTATGTGTTGGCAGATTGTTGGAGGACTTTGAATGGGAGTTCTTGTAGAGCGTGTTTGGAGAATGCGTCTAAGTCGATATTGGGGTGCTTGCCTTGGTCTGAAGGGCATGCGTTAAATACGGGATGTTATATGAGATATTCTGATACTAATTTCCTTAATCCCAAGCCAAGCAATGGAAGTTCTAGAGGTAAAATGACCTGATATACCCTTTTCTGAAAATTCTTTGTAGAAAAAAAAAAAGTTTGGCTGAAAAAAGAAAAATCTTTGTAGAGATCTGATAGTCTTAACTGTTCTGATAATGGTGATTGAACGATGATTCTGCAGGGAAAACAATAGTGATCACAGCGACAGTTGTTAGTTCTATCACCCTTTGCATAATTGCGGGTGTTATTGCATCATATATATGGAAGCATAGGACTATACAGAAGAAGAGAAGAGGTATGAGACCTTCACTCATTATAAATCACGAGAACGAATAAAAATAATAATCCGTTTTCCAACTATTCAGGTTCAAATGACGCTGCGAAATTGGTGAAGACCCTTAATGACAGTAGCTTGAACTTCAAATACTCCACTATTGAGAAGGCAACAAACTCTTTTGACGAAGCAAATAAGCTTGGACAAGGAGGATTCGGAACAGTTTATAAGGTACTGCACAGACTACATCCTAGTATACCAATCAGACTGGTTGATATATACACACACACTCACATGTGTGTGTGTGTGTGTTTGTGTGTGTGTAAAATATACTCCCTCCATCCCAAAATTATCTTCCCATTTGACTATTTTTAAGAATATGAACACTTGCTTCACTAACCATGTTTTGTTTATGTATGCACTTTAAGCCCAAATTGTAGAAATGAGAACTTTTTGGGACAATGATACAGGTCAAATGAGAAGATCATTTTGGGACGGATGGAGTATGTTACATGTATTTATAAACTAAAAAATCGCATATGACCAAGTGCATTTAACTTTTGTCTCAGGGAGTTCTTCAAGATGGGAGAGAAATTGCTGTCAAGAGGCTTTTCTTTAACAACAGACATAGAGCAGCGGATTTCTACAATGAAGTTAACATGATTAGCAGTGTCGAGCACAAGAACCTGGTCAGACTGTTGGGATGCAGTTGCTCCGGTCCTGAAAGCCTTCTTGTATATGAATACCTACACAACAAAAGTCTTGACCGCTTCATTTTTGGTAAGCAGAAAATTTCCAAATCATGCCCTTTAGTCAAAAATTATATATTTAATCCTTCATTTTATGGAATTGAGATACATATTCATATGAACTTTACTACAGATTCAACGAGAGGTAAAGCATTAAACTGGGAGAAAAGATTTGAGATTATCATTGGGACAACAGAAGGTTTGGTGTACCTTCATGAGAACAACAAGACACGGATAATTCACAGAGATATTAAAGCAAGTAATATATTATTGGACTCGAGGCTTCGTGCTAAGATAGCTGATTTTGGGTTAGCCAGGTCTTTCCAAGAAGATAAGAGTCATATAAGCACAGCCATTGCAGGAACACTGTAAGTACTAAGTACATCATTTCACGCCTACTTTTCTTTCCCACCTTTGTTCTATAGCCTTTGTCTGAAGGTCTGTTTTTTTTATACTCTCTCCGTCCCAAATTAAATGTCCAATAACTTTCAAATTTGCTCAATCATGAGCAAAATTGAAAGTTTGTTGGACATTTATTTTGGGTTGGAGTTAGTACTGTTCTTTTTATGCTATCAATCAGATAAATCGAAGGCAGAGCATGTAATTTAAGCACGTATTAACTAGAATTTTTCTTTTCATCATCCCTATCGTTTTTGCAGGGGATATATGGCTCCAGAGTACCTAGCCCATGGACAGTTAACCGAAAAGGCAGATGTGTATAGCTTTGGTGTGCTTTTGTTAGAAGTAGTCACTGGAAGGCAAAACAACAGGAGCAAAACCTCAGAATACTCAGACAGCCTAGTCTCAATTGTGAGTTACAGAATTTCACCTTCTATGCAATTTTCGGCTAATACTACGCTTACAGTTTTTTTTTTTTTACCAAAAGAGTATGAAAAAATAATATCAATAAAAATGCGGCCGTTACTCATTAATAGAACGAGTCTTAATAATTTCACAAGTCAGTCAAAGTAATTGGTCAACACTTCTGATATTTTGACTGAAAACAGGCATGGAGGCATTTCCAGCTAGGGCGGGTAGAGGAACTATTTGACCCAAACTTAATGCTGAATAACTTCAATAACAGCATGGTTACAACAGAAGTATTGAGAGTGGTACATGTAGGACTTCTTTGCACACAAGAGGTTCCCTCATTAAGACCGTCCATGTCTATGGCACTGCGTATGTTAGTAAAGACCGATGTACCCCTCCCTCCTCCCTCCAACCCTCCTTTTGTGGACGAGAAGACGATGGAGGTCAATGACCTGCCTGAGAACCCACGGTACCAACTTAATGGTGATAATTCCGCTTCTATTGCCAGTGTCTCTCACAGTGATTTCTTCCCCAGGTAAAACGAGACCGAATCTACTGTACCCACGCTGTGTATCACTAGTGATCCAACAGCTATCTATTACTGCTGACATCATCGTGATGTCAGCCCTAATAACTCATAGTCGTTAGGATCACTCACAAAAGTGGTACATGAAATTTGATCTCTCAGGTAAACCGACTGTCTTAAAGGAGGGATTAATCGGACATTTGCCCGTTTAGTATATTAAGATAAGAGTGGATTCTGAAGTCTTGTTAGGAGAAGTGAAAGAATTAGAGTTGATGACACGATACGATGTCGTGTAGCTATGACTTCCAAGCATTTCATGCTGATGGAAGTACAAGGGACTTTTGAAGATTTATATAAAAGAGATACTTTAGAAATTTTGAATGCTGATGAAATGGTTTTTTTACCTTTTTCTTCCAAATTTTATTTTGGCAAATACTCATATGCGACGGTCGCACGTCTCATATGAGGATTTGTTCCGCTGCTTCTCGCATCCACCTGCTTCGCTACAGCCGACTGCTGGAACCAGCTCTCCCACTTCCCAGATCGCGACACGTGTTATCCTTAAAAAAAAAAAAGAAAAACCCAATAACTTTAAAAATGCTATATCTTGAGATTTATAAGTCGGTTTTTTTTTTAAAAAAAATACCGTTGTGCTCATCAACTAATATGTAACACTCTTTTCTAATAAACGTAACAGTTTCATCTTTACAAAGTAACACTTTTACTGTCAAATGTAACAGTATTTTTGCAAAAAATATATAAATAGCTTTGAATTGTTTTTGTGGTTAGAAAAAGTGTTACGTTCTCAATAAAAATTGTTACATTTCAGATATAATATTATATTTAAAAATATAAACTGTTACAATTGAGGAAAAAATAATAATTCATTCATTTTTTATAAAAGTAACATTAGTTTAGTCTGTCAATCTTTTGTTAATTTTGAAAAAAAATTTGTTAAATTTGAAAAAAAGAGTGTTATATTTCTTTATAAAAAGCGTGACATTAGTTTAGTTGTCAATCTTTATGTTATCTTTAATCTATTGCAGAAAAATTGTGGTACATTTTGAAGAAAAAAAATGTTACATTTGGAAAAAAAAAGTGTTACATTTCGTTATAAAAAGTGTTACTTTTGTTGGCGAGGAAAAATAAAGTTTGGAGGAAGAAAAAAAAAATGCTCGGCTCCTTGTGAGCCGTTGCACGTTGTGCGGCGGCCGCACAGGAGACTGCCTCTTTTATTTTATACTTGCGAAACTAACATTTTAAAATATATAAAAAGGATATTTATGAATCTGTGTTCTTAAAAGTCGATTTTTTCAGTGCCTTTTAAATTGGAAAAAAGTCATTTTTTTTTTTAGAGAGAGTTTAATATTTGGACGGTCACCCAATCTTCACAAACCTGTAAAGCCCATTATTAGATTTAGTTGGGCTGGACATGTTTCTGATCAATCTGAAACCTACATTTCTGATTGTTGCTATAGATATAATTTGACACATCAAACAACAGTATGGTCCTTAATTTGCTTCCAAAAGGGTCAACTTTTTAAAGGAAAGGTAGCAAATTTGCAAACTACTACGGCTGAAATGTAACAGTGTTACTTATATGTAACAGTTTGTATACATAAAAGTAATACATATACACATAAAAGTAACAGTGTTTTTTTCTATGTTTTCTTCATTTTAATACTTATTATAGCTAAAATGTAACAGTGTTTATACATAATTGTAACACATATGTATAGAAAAGTAATAATTCAACCATTTACACTTTAGAACTAAAAAGACTTGTGTTATTAACATTGTAAAAATAAGAAAGTAACAATTTTTTTAAGTGAATGCTACGTTTTACTTGTATAATAACATTGTAAAACAATTACGTTTACTTGTATAATAGTATATATCCATATGTTTTCAAATAATAAGTTACAATGGGTTCAATTTATCATGATACATTAAAAGTATTACATTATCTATAGAAATCTTTTACAATATCATCTACTAAAGTGTTACATTTACTTGTACAAATAATTACATTCATGTATATAAGTTGTTATTTTTCAAATGAAACTTTCTTTCAAAAAATAAAATCAAAATACTAAAAAAAAAAAAAAAAGTGGAAAAAAACTATTACATTTCAGTATAACGATAATTACATTTAGTTATTGTTAGTTTTACACATATTTATAGTTAGTATTACAGTTGAAAGATGAGTAAAATAAGTTTTTTTTTTTTTTTTTGTAAAACTGGCGTTACGTTTACTTATAAACAATGTTACTTTATAAGTAACACAATTGTTACATTTAGTTATACTAAGTATAACTTTTGGCAAACGAAAAAAACAGTCAAGAAAAAAAAATATAAAAACTAAAAAAAAGGAAAAAAAAATATTTTTTTTTATGGATTTTTTTTTTTGGCCAATGGGTCGCTGCCACATGTCAGATTTTGAGTGGAGCATGGGTTGGGATCCTACGCTTCGCGGAGAATGTTGTACACTGGTCATGGGTCGACCCATCTTTTATATGAGACGGATCTAGGTATTCTCACAAGAGACCAGCTCCTCATCTATTAATATTACAAAATTTTGTCTAAAATGAAAAAGAAAAACAAACTTTAATCAATAACTTAGTCTTAGGAAGTTTTAAAATGAGCATACTTGTCGAATTTCAACATTTTTAAAATTTAATCACGAATTAATTAAGCCATCACTACAATTAAATGTGCTGACCAATCAAATGGCGCCACATGGCTTTAGGACGTGGCATTATGACGTGGCGCGCTGTGAGGCCTGGAAATGTTCCTGCTTTTATAAGTTACTGGTAGCGAATTGCAGCGGTCTACAAAATTTTAAAGATATGCCTCAACCAAGCAATTCTGTCATTTCTGATGCGGAGAATATGCTAATATTGGATGAAATGTCGTATGATGTTAAGGAGATGAAGGCTGAGCACTCTAGATTACATAAATGTTTGACTGAAGAACAAATGATGGTTTATGAAAAGATCATGACGGCTATTGATAGAGGAGATGGTGGCGTTTTATTTTTGTATGGGTATGGTGGCACGGGGAAGACTTTTATATGGAAGACATTGTGCTCTGCGTTGCGAAGTAGGAGAGATATAGTTCTTCCGATGGCTTCTAGCGGTATAGCTTCGTTGCTACTTCCGAGGGGTAGGACTGCGTATTCCAGATTTGGCATACCCATACAGGTCGATGAAAGCTCAACTTGCAGCAAGATTAAGCCAGGTTCTGATTTGTGTGGTCTCTTAAAGAAAACGAAGCTCATAATTTGGGATGAGACTCCGATGGCCCACAAACACTACTTTGAGGCGCTTGACCGGAGCTTGAGGGACATTATGCGTACTAATGATGGCCGTTGCTCTGATAAGCCCTTTGGTGGATTAGTTGTTGTGTTTGGAGGAGATTTTAGGCAAATATTGCATGTTGTGCCTAAAGGAAGCCGACATGATATTGTACATGCTACCATCAGTTCATCTAAACTTTGGAATTCGTGTGAGGTCCTAAAATTGACAAAAAACATGAGATTGCAGGTAAATGATCTAATTTAAAACTCTTTACATATTACATTCCCCTATTGCAGAAACTAAATGTTTCATCTCATTCATTGCCTAAATGTAGGTAGGTTCCTCTTCTTCTTCTGATGTTCTAGAGATCAAAAATTTCACTGAATGGATATTACGGGTAGGAGATGGGGATGTCGGTGAAGAAAATGATGGAGAAGTTGACATTAAGTTACCGGATGATATTCTGATAAGAGATACAACTGATCCTATTGCAACCATCGTTGAAAACACGTATCCTGACATATTACACAATATGCGTATTGATGGATTTTTTAGGATAGAGCAATTTTGGCACCAACTAATGAGATAGTAGATACTATCAATGATTATGTGATGTCGCTGTTTCCCGGTGAAGAAGTGTTGTATATGAGTTCTGATAGCATCAGCAAGGTGGACGGAGATATTGCTGGCCACGAGGATGTATTTTCTGTTGAGTTTCTTAATACGATTAAATGCTCGGGATTGCCGAACCATTTCATACGTCTGAAGGTTGGGTGTATAGTGATGCTACTCAGAAACATTGATCAAGCATCGGAATTATGCAACGGAACGAGAATGATCATTACAAATCTGGGAAAACATATAGTTGAAGCAAGAATGCTTTCAGGAAAGAATAAAGGAATGAAGGTGTTTGTGCCCAGAATGATGTTGAGCCCGTTAGATATGACCAAATTCCTTGTTAAATTCCAACGTAGGCAGTTCCCATTAATTGTTTGCTTCGCTATGACTATAAATAAGAGTCAGGGACAGTCACTTTCTCATGATGGGCTTTACCTTTTTCGACCTGTATTCAGTCATGGACAGTTGTATGTGGCAATCTCGAGAGTTACAAGCAAAAATGGGCTCAAAGTTTTGATTTGTGAAAAGGATGGTGAAACGGGCGAGGTGACTACTAATGTGGTCTATAAAGAAGTTTTTCACAAATTATGAGGTAATCCAAAATTTATGAACTTTCATTATTTATTTATTTATTACTTATTATTTATACATTATTTTTATTTTTTTTATGTCGGTATGAACCGTTATTGAGCTACCCCCCCCCCTCTTTTTTTAATCCCTTCCTGTAGATTGGATTGGCTTATAATACTTCAAAATCACAGTTGCTTTTGTTGTTCCATATACCCAGTACATTTTTCTCATCTATATATATATATATATATATATTGATAGATGAAATGAAGATACTCCGTCCCATACTTATAGCTACTAAATGGGAATGCACGGGGGTTAAGAAAATATGTTGAAAAAATAAGTATTGTGAGTGGGTTGGAGAGAGAAAATAAATTAGTAGATAGTTGTTGTAAGTGGATATGATTATAATATACAGTATTATAGAGCAAAGAACTGAAGAACCAGAAATCAAAGTTGCTGACTTTGGACTTTAAATGTTGTATATACTCCCTCCGTCTCATCCAGCCATAACTCAGTACATTTTCTGGATTTTTGGATTTCTGCAGGTTGTTTCTCTCCTGATACTGTTTGTCGTGGGGCCATGGATTCAGCTGGTTAGTTCCTTGAAGCTTCTCTTGTGTCACTGAAACTTTTTGTTATTGAACTTGAGAGACTCAAGTATCATTACATGGGTATCTGGTGATTAGTACTCTGTTCATATTCTATCTAAATTCATGCTGTCCACCATCTTCTATGTCAGGTGGCAATTAAGCAATTTTTTCCTTTTCATTTCACTTCTGTTAAATCTATGATTTTTTTCTTTTTCTTTTTCTGTCGCTGAGTAAATGTACTGTTGCTGTTGGTAAAATTATTTGTTTTATCACAACATTCATTATCTTGTAGTGATGTCTTTGGTAAATTTGTCTCCTTTTCTGTTTAATCCCTTACAATTGGCTCCTTTTTTCATCTGTTGATAGATATAACATTATGTGTTTATGCCCATATTTTGGTCCCATTTTACTTGAACCAGCCTTCTCCATTCACTTTATCTACTCCAGTTTACATGTTGACCTTTTGTAGTCTTGATTGAAAAGAATTATTACATGGTTCTTTCAGATTTGCTTTGTTTTTTAGTGGTTACGTTGGTTTTGATTGTGCATTTGCCCTTCACAATTTCAAGCCCTGGGTGTTTATCATGGAGAACAAGAACGGTAAATTTACTCTTTGTTGCCCTTTTCAACCTCTGCCATGGTCGATTGCATACCCCCATCGTCAACTTCAAGTTGCTGTCATCATTAATCAACTGCAAAGTCCTTTTGTTCTTGAGTATTTGTCACTTTTTGTAGCCTAAGTTGCAGAGATACTGAATCTCATTTTGGAGGAATTGAGTAGTAATGATTTTTGTGCTTTCAATTAGGAGTATGTCAGTTTATAGGTTATTGATCAAGTTTAAAATGGTTGATTAGAGATGGTGTTGTGATTTTGACAACGAGGAAGACAATCAAATCAAGTGGATATTTTGGTAAAATTCATACTAATCCCGTAGTTTACACCGTTTTTACCAAACATCATATTGTAATTGAGAATGAAACTATTAATACAGGTTCATAATAGCAAGGGTATTAATAATACACAGGTTAATGATACATGTTAATTGTAACGGGTTACCAAACGAGCCCTAAGTGTAGTTATAGCGAATAGAAGGTATGAACTTTTAGTTGCTAATCCGGTGGAGTTATCTGAAAAGTGGGAGACCACGCGTCTTCTTTGATGTTACACTTGTCAAGAATAAGTTGGGTTGTAAGAAAACAATGTTCATTGTCAAGCTCATCCTCATCTTGATGTTAACATCATCGTTGGACTTTATATAGCAATGTAGATCATGGGGGGTTTATTAATTAAAAATGTCAAATTTGAAGATCATTTAGGGACCGGGGGGGGGGGAGTTTTTTTTTTTTATTATTCTTAGCATTACCATTCTCCCCGTCGAATCTCGACGGGTTACTCACTAGTGTATTCTAAAAGTCTGAAACTATGAACTACAGTTAGTACATCGTGTATCCGAAACCTATGTTTGGCAAACAAAGAATTCTTGTTATGGACGTGCGCGATAGATCTTTCGCTCAAAGAGGTGCGCTTGTGAGATTGATTGGTTTGAGTCTTTGAGATAATGTCCCAAATCTTATTGATCGCGCGCAAAATAAAAAGAAAATCATAAAAGCGGAGGTTGCGAATCTCACACAACAAGGTTAGAACACCCAACCTCTTATTAGAAATGGGGAAACAACATTAGACTTGTAAGAAGATTTAGAAACATATTCAAGATAAAATACTTTAAGACATACGGTAGGATCTTAAACTATCTTGTGACATTTTGTGATTTCCAATTAAATCACATCAAATATAGGACAATAAAATGCAATAATAATAATAATAATAAATCTAAAAGCTATTTTTTATATACTCTCTCTGGTCCAAAATAACTGTCACTTTTGGTCAAACAGATGTAAATTTGACCAATAAATTTAAACAAAAAATAATAATCTTAATGAAAAAAAATAAAAAATTATAGTACAATAACAAAATTTAGATTTTTATTATTATAATTATTTTTTATTTAAATTACTGGTCAAAGTTATATCTGATTGAACAAAAGCAACAGTTAATTTGGACAAAAAAGAGAGGGAGTACTAATCCTTTTGTTTCAACTCAATAATAAACACATTTATTACATATTTGGCTTAATTTCCAACATTTTAATCTTCATCACTAAATATGACCTACAAACTTCACTACAAAGGCAACATAGCCAATCATCCAACATAAAGTGGGTAGTACTTGTTCTTTAGCATTAAAGAGACTAAAAGAGAGGAAGAAAAAGGAGGGGAAGCAAATGCATGAATGGTTAGTCTAACTGTAAATAATTATTATTGATGTGCAACCACTGAGATTCGGTGCACCGATATGAAAGTTGCACAACGTATTGTAAAACGTTTTCTACACAACGTTTTAGTGCACTACACAACGTAAAAACGACCGAAAAAATGTTAGCTCCTGAAAAACGTTTTACATTTGCAAATACACATTTTACATTAGGTAGAAAACATTTTACAAAACGTTGTACAATTTTCACATCAGTGCAGCGATACACCTAACGTGTCAGTGCATCGATTCGAAATCCGTAGAAAACAAGAAAATATGGACAAAATCACATCCACTTGTTTGTTCAACTCACTCACCCCACCTCAAGATATTCAACCACAAGGGTGGTGACACATGTGTTTCCCTGTCTATTATGGGAACAGCAAAGAATAACCCATTACAATTTTTATTTATAATAACTGTCACTTTATTATTTTTTAACTTTCAAAAGTTTTAAGAAAAACTATTATTATCATATAGCTTAATGAATAAATTACTAAATGTACCCTTATTAATTATTGTCTCTTTCAACCTTTCACCTACATTATGCTTTATCTTGCAAAGGGAGTTATGATAATAACAAAACCTTTAGAATCAATAAATTACACCAATCTATAATGTAAGATTAAAAGAGTAACTTAAATAGCTTTACCCAAAAGCGGTAATTATCTAAGATGGAAAATTTAGTCTAAATGTGACGGATATTTTAGATCGGAGGGAGTAAATAACAGTAACGGTTTACTCCATTCTTATTCGTTTTTATTTTAACACAAATGTTGAAAAATCAGCATTCATTTAGTTTTAGATAGACGGCACTACTAGAAAAATATTTTCTTGAGACTCTTTGTGTGAGACAGTAATTTTTAATAATATTTATTTAAACATTTTAAACGGCATCTCTCTAATTTAATGGTTACTATTTTAGGACAACTTTCTCTAATGGTCTCTATTTTGAGACATTAATTTTTAATAGTCCATATTTTAACATGATATATTTATATCACGGCCAGACATTGGTGTCTCTTAATGATATCCCTATTATGCCCTTGTATTCAAATAAAAACAGTATAAGAGACTATTTAAAGTTACTTAATAAAACCGTATCTCATCTCAATAAGTATGTTTTTTAGTAGTGCGGAAAAGCTTTGCTAAATATCATAAATTAATACACATGCCTAACCTCACTATTCTCTCCCCCTCCCCCAACCCTACCCCCCCCCCCCCCACACACACACACACACAAAACCCTCGCAATCCACCTTAATCTAATTATTGCGAAGGACATGTTAGAATATATTCCCTCCGTCCAGTGGCGGATCTACAGTTTTAGACTTGGTGGTGCCTATTCTTTCAAAAAAAAATGACGGCCCCCGAATTTTTTTTGAGCAATACCGGGACAGAGGGAGTAATTTACATAATAAGAAAAAGAACAGAGGAACTTGCTTGTGTCATCCTCATCTGGGACAGAGGGAGTAATCTACTGAATAAAAAAGAACAGAGGAACATTAAGTGGGACGGAGTTAGTAAAATACTTAGACAATTTACACTAAGTAAAATTCACAAATATAAATATAATAGACTTCAATATATCAACATTATATAAAATAAACGCAATTTACATAACATTTGAATTAGAAATAGGTGGGATACATGACAGTGAAATAGAAAGTAACTCAATCCAAGTTAGCACCAAAATCAAGAAGAAAATCATGACAGTGAAATCAATTTTAGGGGTTAGGGTTTACCTTTGATTTGATTTTTTCTTGATTTCTTGAGGGGGCTGTGGAGGGGGAATATCGACATCCATTCCGGCAATGGTGGCGAACTGGCGGTGGTTGTGTGGGCGGCGGTGGTTGTGGCGACGCCGGAGAGAGCAGGCAGAGAGTCCGACGCAGAGGCTGTGGTTGTTCTGTTCGTGCTTGTGTGTTTTTTTTTGTGTTGACACTTGATGGCTTCACGCAGGTATAAGTATTTCTGAGAGTTTTTTTAAAATAGAATATACCAAAATTCCAAAACGACGTCGTTTTGACCCAAAAAAAAAAAAAAAAATTTACCTGTGCCTGGGCACTGGTAGGCACATGCCCAGGTCCGCCCCTGCCTCCGTCTCAAAATGATCTTCTCATTTGATTATTCAAACTTTTTAAGGATGTGAACACTTGCTTCACTAGTTATGTTTTGTTTATGCACCTTTAAGCCTAAATTGTAGAAATGAGAAGAACTTTTTGGGACATTGAAAGATGGCAAATGAGAAGATCATTTTGGGACTGAGGGATTAATTTTTTAAAGTAAGTTTAATAACTTTTTAAAGAAGTGTATACTATATTAAATCTTTGTACATGTTCATGCAATGCAATGTGTATAAGAGGAAAGCCAGCACTGCATGCCACTTAATGTGGCATTAGTGGAAAATTAGGAGGATTTTGGAATGTGTGAGGGAAAGAAATTAAGGTGTTTGTTGTAGATGAGCACAACAACAACTTAGTGGATTCACTATTGCATTAATTTACAAAAGCTTTCCACCAACACCAGTAACACTACTAAAGTTGTCCTCAATCTCTACATATTTTTTTCACATTTATACCCTTCATATGGCTATCTATTTTCCAAAAATTTGTCTGCTTGGCATATCATGCAAAACCAAGGACTCCCTCTTACTTTCTTTTATATGGTAAATCCTAAAATAATACTCTGTCGTTACGTCACGTAACAAACTTTCTCATTTATTATTTTGGGCGTCTAATTGAAAACTCTCATTTACCCAAAAATGAAAAGATTTCTTCCACTTCTCTCTCCTCTCACTCACAACAACTATCCACTTATTATTCTCTACCTCACTTTCTCTCTTATTCCCACTCACACCACTTACTTTTCCTTAATTCTCGTTCCTAACATTCTCTGGAAAAATTTGTCATGAGACGGAGGGAGTATTGCGTTTCAAGTTTAAAAAATAATTTTAATGACTTTTTATCATTATACAAACAACAATTTGTGAAACGTAAAAATATTTATAAGAAAATGTGAACCCCATTCATAATAAGATCATAGAGAATAATTATTTTTAAAAATACTATCAATAACAAAATTTAGAATTTATGAGAATGATTTAACGCATACGGAGGGCCGGCTTTTATCATGAGCGAGGTGAGCAACCGCTCAGGACCCCTAATTTTTAAGGGACCATTTTCTATTATTTTCCTCTACTAGTATTATATTCAAGTTATTTTCGTAGTTAACTATAGGACCTAAATAATAATTTTGAACAAACACCCTAAAATTTAAGACATTTTAGAACCAGCCCTGCGCATACGGCATAAGTCCTTGTCTCCTACGTACAGGTTAAAGTTCCGATTCCCCCCATTATCTATCTGTGTGAGAGAGAGAGAGAGAGAGAGAGAGAGAGAGAGAGAGAGAGAGAGAGAGAGAGAGAGAGTTTATGAGGATGACTAAACTTTGCATTATGTTAAGGAAGTAACTATTTATATTATAGACTATGAAAAATAATGACCATCATAATTAGGCAAAGGGTAAAATTGTCCTTGCAAGGAACAATGACAATGTGGCTTTATATAAATCATGTGAGAAACTTTGATTGACAATCAGATAAGAAAGCTATAGGGGGGAGTGGGCAGTGTTTGGATAATGATGTAATGACATTACTTTTACTCCTAATCACTACTCTCTCCGCCCCGTACTAAGGTTTTTACTTTTCTTTTTGGTTTGTCTCAGACTAAAGTTTTTAGTTGCTTTATTACCTAAAATGGACAATGTGACCCATTTGTCATTCTCACAACAAAAACTTTCTACCCACTTTCTCTCTCCTACTTTCTCCTACTTCACTTTCCATACTCACAACATGTACTTTTTCTTAATCCCCGTGTAAAGTCAAACTAAAAACCTTAGTTCGGGACGGAGGGAGTACTTCTCAACTCTATATAAAGCCACAATCAAATGGACTCACTCACTTCTTCACTATCTTCGGAGCCACCACTGAAGAATCATTCAGACTGAAAAAAAAACAGAGAGGCCAATTTCTGAATATGAATTGGCAAGAACAAGGAACTTGAAAAGCAATGGCAAATTGGAGTGAAGGGTTTTGTTCTATGATTCCCTCCTCCAGTGTTCAAACAGTGTGCTTTGTACTTAGCCAAATTTGGCCTTTAGAAATGTTGTTTATGATTCCCTTCCTGCATGAAGAAGCTAGAATTATCGACGGTGTTTCGTAGAGGTCGATTTTTGGGTAATGACATGGCGAACCGGCAAGTCACAGATCGGGCGAACGGACTCTGGTGTTAAATGAGTCCTTTTTTATTGGCTATTTGTATAAATTTGAGTTTGGTAATCTTTGTAATGGATCTGAATCTATGTTGAGTATGTAATAAGAGATGATGGTGTTATGCTGCTCATGCATATTGTCCTGTATATGCAAGTATTGTTTGTTCCATCCAAGCATTGTCATTGCAACTTTCTCTCTCTCTCTCATACTTGTTCTCCAGGAATCTAAATTTCTGTAGGGATCTAAATTTTCTGTATCACTTTGTGTATCATGTCACTGATTTGACGGTTTACATGTTTGTATGACCTCATTATAATGTCAACCTTAATAATTATAAGTTGTTGGCTCACTAGTGGTATAAAGTGTGATATACAAAGTGATACAGAAAATTCAGTCTCCTTTTCTGGTGTCTACAAATATGTATGTTTGTTTACTCGTGCATGCAAAAGCCTTCAACAATCACAAGCACAGTGCATTTCAAACCCCTAAAAATGCATAAAGAAACATGAACATTGTCAAAAGATTTTGAAGAAAAATCCCAAATGATGGGGGGGAAAATATATGCACATAGAAAAATCTGAACTAAATCTATAATTACCCGTGAAATTGAATAATGTACCTACGTCGTATATTTATATCAAAAAAAGTATTCGCGTCTAATTCAAGATCTTTATTTACTATCTACTTAAACGCTGATTAATCATAAGTTTACAAGCCGATTTTGACTTTATCTTACAGAATATGCAGCAACCACAACTCAAAAATATTAATCTTTGTCAGATTTTCCAGGACCCGTTTCCAACCTTCAAGAGAGACGCATAAATCAATTCATTCCAAGTATCGGGCACCCCAGGCAGGCACCAATGACTGCAATCTTGCGAGTGTACAGCTGCAGTTTCTTCTTCTATTGTCTTATACTCCATTCTGTAAATTGAAGGATGGGCGTCTTTTCTGTAATCTGTAAGTCTACTAATGTTTAGATATACTATAGGAGTTTTCATATCTTTAAGCACGTATTCAAATGCTCTCATCTTGACGGGTACTTGGCTAAGTGAGTGTTGTTGAAGATTGGTTCGGTTTCTTGGTGGCATTGGCCTCCTGAGTTCCATTGGCCTCCCCTGTAACCAAATTCAACACTTAGTGAGACTTTCTTAGATCAAGATTTTACGCTTATATAATAAAAAAATGTAGAGTTCAGTAGTTCGCAAGTAATAAAGGTCGCTTTTTTTAATTAACTTTGATTGAAATTTGACCAAAAATTTTAAGTTTATTTATTTATTTAATTGAAACTCTAAAATTTGCTATTGATACGACATTAAAAGTACTACCAATAGCATTTTTTAGATTTTCATTTGGATAAATAAACTGACATAAAAATATTGGTAAAAAAATCAATTTTAAGTTATCTAAATAAAGGGGGCCTATCTTTACAGGACAGAGGAGTAGATATCGAAGGATCCATTTTCTCAAATATATTAACTGATATATTTAGGTATTGACTGAAAAATCGAAATAAAATCGGGGTACTGTATTGAAACAAGATTCAAAAACTGGTGTTTGGTTGGGATCAAGGTTCTAAAAAACGCTAGGCGGTCGCTAGACGCCGCAGGGCCGCCTAGCGCCTAGGCGGGATTTAGGCGGGGTCGAGAATTCAGAAATAACTATAATATCTTAGATGGGACCTAGGCGTTTCATGAACGCCTAGCGCCTAGGCGGGGCCTAGGCGGCTTAGACGGGGTCTTTTAGAACACTTGTTGGGATACTATTGAGCTAAACAGGGGCTCTTCTTTCTTGAGGATGGGGGTCTTAATGAACATTGTATTCTTTTACTTCTTATGTTTTGTTTAATTAACAAACCTCCCTCAGAAATAAAATTTATTTCCACAAAGTTCATTAAGACAAAACATCACCGAATTTAGATATATAATCACAATAAACAAAGCATTATCATGTTGAATAAATTACAGAGAAACACGTAAAATTCAGGCCATATTGTAATTATGGTTGGTTATCTTTACCGCCACTACTGTTTATAGAAGAAATACATGTCCCATATCAAGGAATACAAGAGCTTCACAAAGTTTAATTTGAGTGTTAATCTTGTGAGCATCCAGTAAGAACATCAGCTAATAATGATTTAGAAAGCGTCTTTTTCTATACAAATGACTGCTTGTTTATTCAAGGAGTATAAACTGTGAGTTGAGTCACGAAAAAGAAAAACGATAACATAATAATGCGGAGTATATAGATTTAAGGAATAAAAGTGAAATTTGGTACCTGAAATGGGTAACGGAATAGCCTCTGAAGATAACCTGAGTTCGACTGCGATCAATGTTCTTATCTACCCATCTAGCCCAAGTCTTCAAGGCCCTTGTGTAGGCATCAAGAACTTTAAGTCTCGGATAAATATGGTTGCCTTCCTGATAATAATCTTCTCTGAAACCAAAAAAGATAAAGTAAACCAACCAATAAGATTCACAATGTACATTTAGCTAATATAACTGGAAATACGGAATAAATGAAGGCAACCCTCGCAGTAAAGGAAAGGTTGCCCTACTAGGATCGAACGGCTACGAATGGACTGGATAGGATCTGCATTCAAAAGCCTTTGACCATTCTGTACTTAAGTTTGGAAAATCAAATTAACATAATCTTGCATTGGGTAAAGGAAGAAGGTTCTCACCCTTTAGAAGTCTTCTCATGAGTCCACCAGTGTCCTGTGTTGAAGATCAAAACATCCGCATCATGATACATTGATGTTGTCTTGTCCATCAAGTCCAACCTCAACGTCTCCAAAGTACCATTTTTGCCCTTGAAGCTTGATTCTCGCACTAAAAATGGAGAACTAACAAAATCCACCGTACAGTTATAATCTGTCAGCAAAACCCAAAGCAAGTCAATTAACATAAGATCTTAGTAAAGTATTTCTTTTGCAAAATTACGACCAGAATTGAAAGCTTTGCCTCGAATCTGAACGCGTAAAATCCTTTCTTTTTAAATTCCCTTCTTCCAGATATCTCGTAAACTCGTTTCTTGTCCTTAATACTTTGCCGAAGTATACAAAACAAGTGACTCCCACATGTTTCTGTTCAGGGAATCCCCACAAACACAAGTTTTTTTCCTCGAAGCCTTTCAAGAAAGTCAGTTGCATTCAAACTGGAATGACATCATAACCAAAGAGAGATCAAGTTAAACACATAAACTAACTCATAATGCCACATTTTTTTATAACGACGTGTGCATAGAGAGATAAAGTTTTGACTAAAAATGTTTCAAGCAATTTCAGGTAGTGGTTGCATTGATTGAAAACAAAACTAAACAGAGAAACAGATTGACGTTATGTAACTCAAAAATCCACATAATGACTGAGTTCAAGTTGGAAATTATATACCCCTCCGACTCATAATAAATTTCCATCTCAAAGTAAATGTCGCACTTCCTTTTTAATCTATACAAGAATAAATGTCGTGTTTCTAATTAAGTAAATAGTCATAGTGCAATTTTACCATGATGCAAGCAATGTACAAACAAGTAAAACACATTCCTTATAAACACTGACAATCAAATGCGGCATTATTAAGGAATTGAGGGATATATGCAATTCCAGAAAGTATAGCATTTCCGGAAGAGACTAATAACGCTACCAAGCAATAAATTAATAGCCCATACAAACATCCCCTAATGGCTGTCATTAAGATGACTATGCATTTCATGCAAATTAGACTCCAGATTTCAATACTGGCTCTATTTAATGATAAGTGATAAGTGATAAGCTAACAGAATTTTCTATGCATTTTAAAGAATTCGGCTTATCTATAATCGAATAGAACTCAAAAGCACTTTCAAAAATCTTCCACTCGTACTCATTTCCCATTCCAAGCAAGTAAAGACATAATTAAGCAATTCTAAAGACAAATCGAAACTAACTTTTGCAACATTCACAATCACATAAATCATAAAAATATAAAAAAATAAATCAAATCATACCTTGGAATATCACATCCATACGGCTGCCACTTCCATTTTACATATCCATCATCTGGCCTCTTGTTAAGGTGACAATCGAAATCCCTATCAATATGGACAAGAACCTGGATGATAATACGGCTTCGTATCATCTCTAACCCATCTCCCATCAAATATATCGCACTCCTCTAAAGAACCATGACCAGAAATCGTAAAATTATCGCCTCGATTATCAATTTTAATCCCTTCTTCACCCGTTTTTCCAACTATGCCGTCCCCACTTAATGTTTTATTATCAACTATACTAACTACACTAACCTTTCCCCCATCCAGTTCCCCTTCAACTGCTCTCTCACTAATCACACTAAAGCTTCCATTTTTCTGTTTAACTGTGAAATTACTCAAAAGGGTCTTTTCCAAATCCAGATTTTTCCCAGTAGAATCCATATTTTTCCCACTTGTATCACCTTCCCCAGTGAAATTACTAAAATGAGTCTCCTCCAAATCCATTCCTTTTTCACCATTAACAGTTCCATTACTACTAGATTTAACCAAATCAACAGAATCAAAACTGGAATTACTAGAAGATGCAGGGGTAGTACTGGGAAAAGAAAAATGCCAGGGAATTAAAGTGGAATTGGCTCCAAATCTATTATTAAACCCTTGAAAAAACGGATTGGTAAAAGGAGTTTTGAAGGAAATATTGAACAATAAAAGAGATAAAAATATGAAAAAGCCAATATAAACCAACCAAATCCAGAAACTACCTTCTTCTTGGGGAAACACAATATGGAAAGTGATCTGAAATTGAGAGTTTCTTCAAGTCCATGGCTGAAGGAACAACCATATCATGAGCACAGAAACCGAGGCAAACGATATATACGTATAGAGAGAGAAGAACAGGATTAAAGAAATTCAGACAGAGAGAGGTGTGTGTGTGTGTGTGTGTGTTTGTGTTCGGAGATAACAATGGTGATATTTTCGGAGAAGGCGAGGTTTAGGAAAGTGGGAACAAGAAGAACACCGTTTATGGGTTCTTTCCGAAGAGAGTGAAGGCAGAAACAGAGAGAGAGAGAGAGAGAGTGGGGGGATTGAATAGCGAAGTACCCGTCAATCTAGTACTGATTACTGAATAATTATCCAATAACTATCGTGATTGATTAACCTTAGGTAAAGTAAGTTTCTTTTTAGGCCAAAATACATTTTACCCCCCCAAAGTATCCACCGAATCCCACTTTGCCCCCCAGCGCCAAATTTGTCCCACTTTGCCCCCAAAGCTTCAATTTGTCCCACTTTCCCCCCAGCTCCAGACTTTGCACCCCATCACTAACGAATGTTAGAAAATTTAACAGAATAGGTAACGATTGGACTATTTGTAATGCTTATTAGTTTTTAAGGGTCAAAATGCAAAGTTTCAAATATTAAGTACTAAAAATTTATTTATTTTCCAAATATTTAACATTATCTTAAATCTTAAATAATTAATAAGTCTTGAAACTAATACTAATTTTATGCTAATTTTTTTTTTTTTAAAAAAATATGAAATTATTTTTTCTAAATAAATGAAATTTATTTTTTTAATAAAACTAAAAATTAAGTATGTTTTTTTTATTTTTTAAATAAAAATATTAAAAGAATATTGTACTTTTTTCAACAACAAAAAAAATACAATATTTTATAAAATAAAAAAAGGCTATAATGTTTTAATTTTTTAAAATAAAATTCTTACAAAAATTACAATTTAAAATTTTTATTTTATATTTTTAAAAATATAAATAAAACTTTACAATGTTTTTTTAGAAAAAAAATCTTTATTTTTTTTAAATATTTTTTATTAAAAAATAAAAAAAACATACTTAATTTTTAGTTTTATTAAAAAAAATAAATTTCATTTATTTAGAAAAAATAATTTCAATTTTTTTAAAAAAAAAAAAATTAGCATAAAATTAGTATTAGTTTCAAGACTTATTAATTATTTATGATTTAAGATAATGTTAAATGTTTGGAAAAATAAATAAATTTTTAGTACTTAATATTTGAAACTTTGCATTTTGCCCCTTAAAAACTAATAAGCATTACAAAATAGTCCAATCGTTACCTATTCTGTTAAATTTTCTAACATTCGTTAGTGATGGGGTGCAAAGTCTGGAGCTGGGGGGGAAAGTGGGACAAATTGAAGCTTTGGGGGGCAAAGTGGGACAAATTGGCGCTGGGGGGCAAAGTGGGATTCGGTGGATACTTTGGGGGGGTAAATGTATTTTGGCCTTCTTTTTAGAATCCTTATTTGTTTTAGATTTAGTTTATTAGGAGGTGGTAAAGTTTATTTTTGATACTCACTCCGTCCCATACGGACTGCTACATATTTTCATTTTGGCGTCTCATAGTTATTGTTACTTACCCAAAATATTTACTTTTTTCTCTCATGTCCACTCACAACAATTATCCATTACTTATTCTTTCTCTTTTACTCACACATAATATTTATTTTTCTAACATATTTTTTTAATTGTCGTGTATTCGATAGCAATAAGTATGGAACGGAGGGGTATTTATTTTTTAACCCCCTAAATTGTACGTAGATCATGGACCTTTTCATTTAGTAGAGGACAAAATGTCATTGAATGATATCAGGATTCAGGATTTACTGATTCGGTGAAGGCAAAACCTATATTTTGGTCATTAAACTTTGGATCATTTTTAAATGTGATCACTGAATTTTCTTTCTTTAAAATGTCATCATTAAACTTTTACACTTTTTTTAATGTGCTCATTCCGTTAATATATTCGCTAAAAAACTAACAGATGTTAGCCATGTGACGAACTCATTATAATTTGTTAACTCTAGTTAACTGTTTTATTAGGGGGGGGGGGGGGAAACTCTTGTCAATTGGCTCCAGAATCACCTTCTCTGCCATTGGAGCCACCACCATCACCATCATTTGTACCACCATTGCAGCCACCAACCACCACCACAATTGCAACCATTGAAGTTCCCCTTATCACCACCATTATCATCAGCTAACACCATAACCAACCCCACCGACACCACCAAAACAAGAAGTTCCAGAACACAATTAACACCACTAAAACAATTGTGCAAAGCCATTAACTAACTGGAAACATATACTTCTCTCCATCACAACATTTAGTCAAACTTTAAATGGAACCCAGAAAACTAAATTGAATCAAGATTTGTACAAATCCATGTCTCAAAAACAAAACACACACATTGCTTTTGCCCTTTCATTCACATCAAATCCGAAACAAATAGAAACAAAAATTGTCGGATCTGATTTTCACGTTGAGATGGTCTCGGAAATTCGAGCAAGGGGGTGAGGGCGAGAATTTCAGGGATTCCAACAAAATTAGGGTGCGCGGCTGTTGGATTGGAGTGTCTGTGCGTGAAAATTGAGGAGTACGACGCTGAGAGACGGTGGTGGAGGAAGAATATGTAGGAGATCATGTATGAGATCACCAATATCTCGTAGGAGGATATGATGATCTCCCCATATCTCCAAGATATTTGGTTGATCATATTTTGATTAAGCATATCTCTTTCCTAGTTTAAATTATATTGTTTCCTAGATAAAATATGTTTCCTTATTTCTAGGTAGTATATCTAGTGTAAATAGAGGAGTCTTGTAATCAGTTTTTATTCATCAAGAATAGAAGTTCAAGAATTGTTTATTTTATAAACATGAAGTTTCTCTTCTTGTTCATCCTTGTCTACACCAAATTCATCATGGTATCATAGCTATGAAAGATCAAAATCGCTTCTGCACCCTTTTTCTTTGTTTTCCAAAAAAATAAAAATTGGTTTAAGTCTTTTTGTTATTTTTTCGTCTTTTACTCCTTCTTCCCAAATCCATGACCGCAACAATGAGACCAAAGCCGAAGTTTCATATCTATCGGTTCAGAGACGATGCAAAATCCGATGGTGAAGGGTTTCATGAAGAAGAAAATATTGTCAAGCTTGCAAAGACGGCACAAGAGATTTGAGGAGACTTGCAAAACGTACTGGGAGTAAAAGTACGCCTAGGGTAGATAAGCTAAAGCGTGCTGTAACCCGAACGAAGCATGGAACGAAACAAATCAGTACAGCCGGAATGCAGCCGTCAACCAGTTGTGCGACCAGTTGATAAGTCAGTTATGCAATCAGTTGATCAGTCAAGTGTACAATCAGTTCTGCAGATAGAGAAGCTCAAGTGCTCGTGATGTGGAAAGATGTACTATACTGTGGGAAACTGTTCCCTCAAGGACGGAAAAAGACGTGAATGAGCGACACAGATTATGAGACATCTTGCAGACAAGGCGCAGGCGAACAGAGGTCTCTGGTTGGAACGATTGAGTTTTTTTTTTAAAGTTTCAAGTTGAACGTTTGTATCCTTCACGCTCCAATTTGAGGGGAGTGTAGGAGATCATGTATAAGATCACCAATATCTCGTATGAGGATATGATGATCTCCACATATCTCCAAGATATTCGGTTGATCATATTTTGATTAAGCATATCTCTTTTCTAGTTTAAATTATATTGTTTCCTAGATAAAATATGTTTCCTTATTTCTAGGTAGTAGATCTAGTATAAATAGAGGAGTCTTGTAATCAGTTTTTATTCATCAAGAATAGAAGTTCAAGAATTGTTTATTTTATAAACATGAAGTTTCTCTTCTTGTTCATCCTTGTCTACGCCAAATTCATCAGAATAACTGCAGGTCGATGGAAAAGGGAAGGAGGGTGGAAGATTTGGGGAGCTGGGATTGGGAGGAAGAAGGAGTGGATGGTTTCCCTACTGGGATTTAAGAGAGAGAAAATAAAAAGGGTGGTGGAGAAGTTGGGTTTTCACGTATTTTTGGTTTTTTTTTGTTTTGTTTTCTTTTTTAAAAAAAAAAATCACAAATGACTAACTTAATGAAGTATACCAACTTTTAACAGAGATTATTCATGTGATTAACTTTTGTTTATATTTTTAACAACTTTTTAGATGGAGTGAGCACATTTAAAACAGGGTGAAAGTTTAATAATGACATTTCAAAAAAGTAAAATTCAATGATCACATTAAAAATGGTCAAAAAGTTTAGTGACCAAATTAAGGGTTTTGCCATTCCGTGAATAACAAGGTGATAAAGACTTCGGTGACATGTGTTATTTTTTTTAAGGAAAAACGTTTAATAACTTTAAAATGTACTCCCTCCGTTCCGGGTAAGTTACAACAATTTGCCATTTTGGGCATTCCACTTAAATTGCAACAATTCCAAATAAGGAAACTCTTTATTACTCCCTCCGTCCCGGCCTAAGATTCTGAGTTTGACTTTACACGGAGATTAAGAAAAAGTAAATGTTGTGAGTATGAAAAAGTAAGGAAGAGAAATTAGGAGAGATAAAGTGGGTAGAAAGTTTTTATTGTGAGAATGACAAGTGGGTCCTATAATCAATTTTAGGTAATAAAGCAACTAAAAACCTTAGGCTGGGACAGACCAAAAAGAAAAGTAAGAACCTTAGGCCGGGCCGGAGGGAGTACTTATATAATCATCCACTCATTCTCTCTCTTCTTCCCAACCATTCATTATTCTCCACTTATTCTCTCTCTTCCTCCCAACCACTCATTATTCTCCTTTATTAATTTTTGTGCTTCCCCTTCCATGTTGCAACTCACCCGGAACGGAGGGAGTATTATTTTAAAATTTTGAAGTCAAAAAAAAAATCTTAAAACAACGTTGTCTTCGTTTCAATGAGACGAATCAAATTAGATATGTAGAAATATGGTTTGAATTTACTTTTAAAAAAACAAAAAAAAAAAAATAAAAAAAAAATGCTCTGTTTGTCGTTAAAATGTAACAATTTTTATGAAGAAAAGTAACAGTTTAGTCTTTAAAAAGTACGCAAAATCTTGGGGAAAACGCGTTTTTCCTAACTCCCATGAAAAACGTGTTTTAAAAAAAAGCGGGGTATTTTTGTAAATAATCGGAATTTCTCAACGGTTCTGGATATAATTATAAAACTTTCTGGATATGAAATTGATAGCAGAACCTTTGAAAGTGATAGTCAGAAGAGTCATTTTTGTAAATAATCAGAACTTCTCAACGGTTCTGGATATCAATATAAAAGCTTCTGGATATGAGATTAATTGGAAGAACCTTTGAAAGTGATAGCCAGAAGGGTCCTGAATATCAATATAAAGCCTTCTGGATATGAGATTGATAGCCAGAACCTTTGAAAATGATAGCCAGAAGTTTTTTGTTTTTTTTTAGAGTAACAAAAGTGTAATAGATAGCCAGTGACAATGTTTAGGATGACCTGTTGGTGTGTTACGAAGGTCCAATGAGTGTGTTGAGGACCGCCAGATGATTTTGAAAAACACGTTTTACAGGAGACCAACTCTAAAAAGTAACACTTTCATTGTAAAATGTAATAGGAGTTTTACCAAAAAAAAAAAAAAAAAAAAAGTTTGATGAATTTTGTGTGTAACGCCCATCCTTAATCTCGTTAAATATTTGACTTACTTGTTAAATACTTGAACGCATATTATGTGTTAGTTTTTTACTTGGGTTAATTTCTTAACTGCTTTAAATAGTTAAGGTGGTTAAATGTTTAGTTTTGACTTTTGGATCATTTGTGAAATTATGACTTTAGGGGCATTTTTGTTAAAAGTGAAACTTGAGGGGCCTAAGTACAATTTTTGAAAGTTGAAAGGATAAAACTTATGTTTGCTCCTTCTCTGACTCACTTTCCTTGAATTTCTTCCCGTTGCTTCCTCTGTTCTGAAAGTTAGGTTTAGGGTTTACCCTATTTCGACTCCTCGAGTTTAATTATCCCTCTGTTCTTGATTCTGATCCCGGATAAATATTCGTGGCGTTGAATAGAGTGTTTCCGGCCGAACAGAAATAAGTTTCCTTGACTTTGATTTCGGACTAGGTAAGTTATTAGCTCCCCCTTGCTTGTAATAACATTCATATATGTTCTCCTGATACTTGTGCTTGTCAATTTTGTGTTTAGGGTAATTTTGTGATACTTGTAATTTGGGACAAAGGGAGTATAAACCCTCTGTGTAAGAAAGAAAGAGTAACTTGAAATAGTGATTTGAGTCTTGTTATGCACTCCTGGTGTGTTTAAAATGTTAGTAAAAATTATACTCCTACGCTTGGGACGGAAAATTACTCAACCTGGGAAAGAATAAAAATTTCGCATTTTTGTACCTTGGGCGACCGCCCATCTTTCTGGAAGGTTTTTCAAAGGATTGACCTGCTTAGTGTGCGACCGCACAGGTCATTTTAGGCGACCGCACACTTACCACGAAGAACAAAAAATGTTGTTTAAAGTATGTATAAGTTGGAAGTAACTCTAGTTAAGGTATATAACCTTAGTATAAGATGTCCTAGTAAGTGTTGTGATACCGTAGGGGCATCAGAACTTGGTCTTAAACATGAATACTCATTGAATTAAAATGAGAACTTAGTCTTGAACATGAACACTTATAGAACTCAAATGAGAACTTAAGTATAAGAGTAACAACCCTTCTTTATGTCTTGAAAGTGCTATAAATAAGCACTAATGTGTTATGCTTGTCTTGAAACTTGTGTTTCTGCACCTTAGGGGCATTAGAATAGAGTCTTGGACTTGAACATCCTAAGAATAGGATCAAGAACTTGTAAGAGTAAAATGTATAACTCTTATACATGCTTGAATGTCCATAGATTTGAATGATAACTCGAGTATAAGACAATAAAATCTTGTACATGTCTTAAACATACATAGAAGTGGATTGAGAACTTGAATATAAGATAATAAAATCTTGTACATGACTTGACACCAATACATATGTATGGTAATGAACTAGAAAGTGCTATGAACAAGCACTAACGTATATGAGAAATGTTCTTGATGTGTATGTGCAAACATTGCATATAGTTGCTTGATAAAAATGTGACTTCTTGATTTCTTGAAGCATGATTCTAGGTGAGCTAGCCCACTACTTTTGGATTAGTTCTACTCTCGTAGATCAAGTAAATACCTACTTGTGCATTCTTGTGTGAGTCCAGCTGGTACTTGCTTGTTCGGAGGTATATAGGTTCACGCTTGTCATGAGGCTGGGGCCAAAGTGATAATTGGGGATCTATGTATCTGCGCTTGACCCCTTACTACAGGCCATAGTAAGGGCATAGCTTCCTTTATTAGAGCAATACGCCTGATATAAGTGAATGCTAAACTCTTGAACACCTCGTGAGTCTTGATCTTGGGAATGGCACTGGTTATCGGGTCTTCTGATATATACTGAATAAGCAGTTTCTTGATATTGATCGTGATTGTCAAAGTAATACAAGCTACGACAACAATGGTATTCTTGGGAGGAATAAGGAAGGAAGCAATATCCTTTGTAACGTGATAGCTTAGCCTTATGTGCTACTTGATGAGTGGCTTAGCCTCTCATATACTTGTTACTTGATGATACTTGATACATGATTACTTGAGTATCTACTTGAATTGCATGATAACATGTCATGTAGTTGCATCTAATAGCTTACTGAGATTTATCTCACCCCGTTCCTTGTTTAATTGTTTCCCTTAGATCAAAGGAAGGCTAGTGATAGTGCGAAGTGAGGCTCGACATAGCTGGGAGCTTACTACGCAGGTGGTTATTCTTTTGGGGATCGTGGTCCTTTTATATTTTGGTGAGGACGATGTATTATGGGTTTTGTAACTCAGTATTTTTTAGTAGACTTGTTGTCTCTTGTTTCTCTAGACATATTGTAATGCCAGCATATGTGCTAGGCATGTTTCCGCTGTGTATAATCATGTTTGGTTTTAAATTTTCTTGTCTAGAACTCGTGTTGTGAGCTAGTTTAGCTCCTTACTCTTGAGTATATATATCATGTCAGTTTGTTATAAACAGTTGTCATCCAGTTTCTTGTTAGTTTCTTGATTCTCGTTAGTCACGCGCATCCGGGTTCGAGGTTCTATTAGGGGATCCCGGGACCTGGGGGCGTGTCATTGTGATTAGAAATAATAATAATTGAAATATAAAAGAGTTCATATATGATTATAATTTTCTATATAGATGAGTGTAACAGTTTTATAAAGTAAATGTTACTCCCTCGATCCATGAATAAGAGTCCTACCTCCAATTTGCATGGAGATTAAGAAATGGTGGAAGTAATGTAAGTGTTGTGACTGTAAAAGTAAAATAGAAGATAAAATGAGTGCGAGAGAATAGTAAATTGATTGGTGTTTTGAGTATAAAAGTAAAGTAGGAGAGATAATGAGCGGGGTGAATATTAAAGATTCTTTGTCATTTTAGGAAAGAGATTTTTACTCTGGAACGTACCCAAATAGAAAGTAAGACTCTTACTCTGAGATTGAAAGAGTACATTTTTTTCTTTAAGAAAAGAGTAAGAATTATTGTATATAATCGGTTGGATCTCAATTGTTATTTTCTCTAAAAACACAATGAAACTTTCATTTTTATTTTTATTTTTTTGCAAAACTACTATGTTAATTAAAGAGTTACATTCAACCTATGTAATTGATAAATCATTAAGTGTTTTACCAATAAAAAATTTTCACAAATGAATGTAACAGTTTTATAATAAAATCTAACAATAGTTTTTTGGAGTAAATCTTACGGATTGATTGTAGATTCATAACGGCCCGCTCAATCCTTTCAGAATAGAAAGTGCTACAATTTAGAAAAAAAAATGTTACATTCATTTATTATAAAATGTAACAATAGTTTTTTTTTTTTTTTTTATCAATTTTATGTTAACCTTAATTAATTTCTGCAAAATTATGGTTATATTTCTGAAAAATAAAGTTTACATTTGAAAAAAAAAAAATGTTGCATTCCTTTATTAACTATATAATAAATATATACTCCTCCGTCCCACCCGAATTAGGATTTTTGGGTTGGACACGGGGATTAATGAAAAAGTGTTAGTGAAGTAGGTTTTGTAAGTATGAAAAGTGAAGTAGGAGAGAGAAAATGGGATAGAAAATAATGAGTGAAAAGTTGTTGTGAGTGTGAATGTGGTCTCATTAAATAAAACACTTCCATTTTTGGGTTGTCCTAATTCGAATGAAACACATAAAATAGAAATTTGTCATATTTCAAGTGGGACGGAGGGAGTATAATATTATAAATGCACAACTGGTCCGATCCCATTTTAACCGAAAATAATTTACTAAGAACCAGGGCTGAACCAATATATTGGTTTTATAATAGACAAAGACTCATGTGAGAACATGAGAACTCGTCTCATGGATGAGACGGGTCATTTTTTGACCCATGACCCGGCCCATTGAACTAGCTCCATGAACCAGGGGCGAGCCTGCCACGTGGCAGCCTCTCATAGGCCACAAAACAAAATAATGCTTTTTTTCAATTTTTATATTATTATTATTATTTTTTTTTTTCAGTTTGTCAAAAGTAATAGTTACTATAACTTAATGTAATGACTGTATACATATAAAGTAACAGTTCGTAGACATAAAAATAATACATATATACAGAAAAGTAACAATGTTTTTTTTCTATGTTTTCTTCGTTTGCCAAAAGTAATACTTATTACAACTAAAATGTAACGAACGTGTTACTTATATGTAATATGTTTATACATAATTGTAACACATATGTATAGAAAAAGTAATAATTCAACCATTTAGATTTTTAGAGCTAAAAACACTTGATTAGTGTTTCATGTAAAAGTATTACATTATCTATAGAAATATGTTATAATTTCTTTTATTAAAGTGTTACATTTACTTGTACAAACAATTACATTCATATATATGAGTTGTTACTTTTCAAATGTTATTTTCCTTCAAAAAATTAAATCAAAATACATAATATTTTACATTTTTGCAAAAGCACTATTACATTTTAGTATAAATGATAATTACATTTAGATATTGTTTGGGTTACATGTAATTATAGTTAGTATTACATTTGAAAAAATGGGTAAAACGAGTTTTTGTTTTTGTAAAACAGGTGTGGAAAATGTTATTTTATATGTATATAGTCATTACATTAAGTTATGGTAACTATAATTTAGGTAAACGACGGAAAAGCCGAAAAAATAATATAAAAACTAAAAAAAAAAAAAAAAACAAACAATTTTTTTAGCCTATGAGAGGCTGAACACGTGGCGGTTATGCCCCATGGGTCATGGGTCGACCCGTCTCATGGATGAGACGGATCCCCTTGTTCTCATGGGAGACCACCTCTTTATAATGTTTTAGAAACGGAACCAAACTATATATATTAGTCTGGTCCGATTTTAAGTGGTCTTCCAGATCTTCTAATCCGGTCTGATTCTATAAATTTTTTGCTCACCTCTAAAAAGGGGAGTAAAAATTAGGAAGGGTAGAGTGATCATATGATATGAAAAGGCAGAAAAGACATAAATGCGTAGTATCCCCGCGCCGACATAGATTATGAGACACATGTCAAAGGATGTATGGACCATACGAGATCTATTCATGCTTAGTGTTTCGCATCGCGCACATGCTAAAAGAGACTGAAGAGATGCTACAGCTATACGAACTGTTACTAAAGCAAAGGAAAGCGCGTCATCTAAAGTCTAAACTCGAGATGTAGACCACCGAATTTATAGTCCCTTTTGCTACGTGCCTTTTTATTTAAACGTTTCTTACCCTTTGTAAAATTGACAAACACGAACATGGAAGGCCCGTCATTGATGAGACAGGTCGGTTTTTGACCCGCCCGTCCGACCCACGAATCGGCTCCAGGATTTAGGGGTTGACCCTGTCACGTGGTAGTCTCTCATAGGTAAAAAAAAAAATCTATTTATTTTTTTTTAAATTTTTTTTTTTTTTTTCGGTTTGTCAAAAGTAATAGTTACTATAACTTAATGTAATGATTGTGTTCATATAAAGTAACAGTTTGTATACATAAAAGTAATACATATATACAGAAAAGTAATAGTGTTTTTTTCTCTATGTTTTCTTCGTTTGCCAAAAGTATACTTATTACAACTAAAATGTAACGAATGTGTTACTTATATGTAATAATGTTTATACATAATTGTAACACATATGTATAGAAAAAGTAATAATTCAACCATTTACATTTTTAGAGCTAAAAACACTTGATTAGTGTTACATGTAAAAGTATTACATTATCTATAGAAATATGTTATAATTTCTTTTATTAAAGTGTTACATTTACTTGTACAAACAATTACATTCATATATGAGTTGTTACTTTTCAAATATTACTTTCTTTCAAAAAATTAAATCAAAATACACAATATTTACATTTTTGCAAAAGCATTATTACATTTTAGTATAAATGATAATTACATTTAGATATTGGTTGGGTTATATGTAATTATAGTTAGTATTACATTTGAAAAAAATGGGTAAAACGAGCTTTTGTTTTTGTAAAACAGGTGTTACGTTTACTTATGAACAATGTTACTTTATATGTATACAGTCATTACATTAAGTTATGGTAACTATTACTTTTGGTGAACGGCTGAAAAGCCGAAAAAAATAATATAAAAACTCAAAAAAAAAAAAAAAAAAAATTGGACCTCTGGGAGGCTTCCACGTGGCGGGTCATGCCCATGAGTCATGGGGCGATCCGTCTCATGCATGAGACGCATCCCCTTGTTCTCATGAGAGACCACCTCTGTAAAATTTAGGGCCAACTGCAATTTGGTTACCTGAGTTTTATAAAATTTTGCAATTGGTTACCATGTTTGTCAAAGTTGCTATCCGACTCCTCAGTTTACTGAATAAGAGCAATTGGGTGTAAATCTCGTTACCCAGTTAAGAAACTAACAAAATCCCCACCATGTGCGATTCACGGTGTCTTTTAACGAGGGTAGAAATGTCAACATAATTTTTGGGTATTGAAGCGTGATTATTCCACCAATCAGCAGAGGCATTTAAGTACTTTAACAAAGGTAAATGTATAATTTTTTAATGCTTTTAATGTTTATTTAGTAAATAAATCCTCCCCCCCCTCATCTCTGCCTAATCCCTTCCCCTTCCTCATGACAGCCCATGACATTTGGTTTCCCTCCTTATGGTTGTTGTCTCCTCCTCAATCTGCCCTTCGTTTTCTTCTTCTTCTCTTTCAAAAACCGCCCGTCTAAAAGCCGTCCGTTATACGCCCTCGGACCATTAACACCGGAGTCGTAGATCCCAAACTACTTCCTAGCGTCGCGCCGGTCGGATCTCGTATCTCGCCGTGTCGGATCATGTATCTCCGCCGTACTCCTCTGTAATGTATACGATCCTCTTTTACTCTTTGCCGCCGCCGCCTCTTCCGTCATTGAAGTCGGCTCCCCAAATTGGATCAAGATTCAAAATTGATCTTCAAATCCGGCTTAGTTAAACACAATTTCTCCCATTTCAGCAATGGATTAATGATTATTTCGCTCGAATCAAATGAATAAGAGCAAAATTGAAGAAATTATCATTGCTTAATTCTTAGGGCAGTGACGTTTGTGAAGACGTTTGCGAAGAAGGATAAGTAGAATCGATTGAGAGTGAGAACTCGAAACACAGCTTGAATTGGAATCAGTAATGCAGGCGTTTGGTTCAGATTTGAGTTGCTTGGTTTAGATTTGAATTTTGTTAGTGTAGTTCGAAATACTTCATCACACTCTATGTATATTTAATTTCTTGGTTCAGTTTTTTTGTTTTGGATTGATTTTGATTTCACTTTTGGATTGACTTGAATCTGGGTTTGATTGGTGGGGCTGCTTGGAGGGGTACATATGAACGGTGGTTGTGATGGCGGTACACTAACAACAGGATGGGGAAGATATGTGACGTATTTGCCTTTGTTAAAGTCACGTGTTTCGCACATGGTTTTCATTTCGTTAGTTTCTTAACTGGGTAACGAGATTCACACCCAATTGCTCCGGTTCAGTAAACTGAGGAGTCGGATAGCAACTTTGACAAACTTGATAACCAATTGTAAAATTTTGTAAAACTCATGTAACTAAATTGCAATTGGCCCTAAAATTTATTTGAGATTGATTGAGACCCTCACTAAAAACTTCTCTTTTTTCCGTTTCTTTTATGTTTGAGTAATGCAAGGCACAAAACAAAGTTACTCCACTGTCCCATATTTATTGTGAGTGTACGAGAATTAAAAAAATATGTTAGAAAAGTAAATATTGTGAATGGGTAAGAGAGAGAAAATAAGTAAGCAAATACCTGTTGTGAGTGAATAGGAGATAAAAAATTAAACATTTTGGATGGGCGTACTTGCAGCCATTCAAATTGATTAGGTCACATACCCCATTCACTCCTGACCTATACTACAATCTTACAACCGACACATACAACGCGGACATTTTGTCACTCACATAATTTACTCAGTGTGGATTACGTAATACTCCCTCCGTCCCAAAATACTTGTAGTTTTAGAATTTTCCGTCCCAAAATAATTGCAATTAGTTATAGAGTGAGGTTTGTGATAAAGGCTTTCGTGGGCCACGATCCCAATGGATGGGCGTACTTGCAGCCATTCAATTGATTAGGTCACATAGCCCATTCACTCCTGACCTATACTACAATCTACAACCGACACATACAACGCGGACATTTTGTCACTCACATAACTTATTCAGTTTGGATTACTGTAAAATTATTTTGAGATAAATACTTAATTTGATTTTGACCTATACTAGTATTGTTTGGTGAATTTTCACATTAAAATATGTAACTTTTTGGATTTACAAATTGACTTTAGCAATTAATCATTCTTATTACAAGTGGCCTGTCAAGAACTAGATGACTTACATCCAAAATAATTAGTTATGTGAAAAATAATATTTTTTCTTTTTTTTTAAAAAAAATCTTAGTTGAATTATAAACAATACTCCCAACACAATATTCTCACCATGAAGATTTGTTAAAAATGAAAATAAAAATTACATAGTTTAAATTTCCAACAATGTAACAAAAATATATCAAGCTCCCTTGGCCCAAGTATGCACCCAATTTGACATTCGTTCTAGATATAATGCCACCCCCATCTGTCCATCAATTTTCTTATTCATCTCCTTCATGTCAATGTACTTAAAAGTCACAAATTCATACCCTTTTGAGTTTTCGTTTCCTTTATCAGCAGAGAAGATCGACCTGAGCTTGTCAGTAGTGGTTTCCCCTTGAGATCGCGGATAAGAAGCTTCTACTCCTCCTCAATGTAGAGTGAATTCACAAGAAAGAAGAAAAACCAGTTTTTGGGTTGTGCCCAAAAATATACGATGATATTCCGTTCCACTCAACAAATCATTAGAGTCCGAACTTCATCTGAAAAGATAAATGACTCACGACCTACCTACAACAATCTTTTTCAATAAAAATAATGCCTTTTGCATTGTCACTTTTTAACATTGAAATGAAGATGCCAATATACTTATAATTTTGAAATGCCATAAACAACAATCACACTTTATAAGAAGAAAATATGTAGAATTGAACATCTATTGATTGCAATCTTTCGTTAGATCATCTTCCACTCTTAACAATACTTCACATGAAAATAAAATGATTGAAAAAGAAGAAAACAAAGGAATGCCTAGAGGCTTTAAGGAAGCATACTAGATAGCTCGAGAACTGAAAATATTTTTTTTCCTTACACTCTATACTCGCTTAGATTTATAGCCCAATCGTGAGGTCCAACGTCAATTAGGTTCTAAGAAAGCCCAATCTTCTTTTTCATTTTTCCTTTTGCTTTTATACCCACTAGTTAGTTACCCGTTGATAATCGACGGGTATAATTGCACAAACAATATACAAAATATAGTTGGAGATACGTATTTAAATTGATATTCATATATTTTCACCATTAAATATTATCAGTGTTTTGGTAGAAAAAACAATATAGTAATTAAGAACAGTTAATGTGCGTTGGAATCACAGTGATGGAGGGTGAAATGGAATATAAACTATGAATTACAGATTTAAGATTGCACAATAATCTGACGAGGAAATCCCTTGAGACAATGATCTCGCCGGCATAAAACCTCGGGAGGTGTTTATGAGTACCTACCACTCCGAACGGCGGTATTAGTGTTTTTGGTGTTACAAATGATGTTGAACAGAGGAGGAGTACAAGAGTATTTTGTGAGCGTGTCCCTCGAGTGTTCCTCCACAGTTCGAATAAATAGAAAAATAAAAACAAGAGTTCTATCTATTCTCAACTAACTACCCTATAAATCCGGATATCATCTTTAGCTCAACGACGTGGATTTGGTCTATCTCTAGTTGCCGGTGAAACCTGTCTTCCAGCTTTATATGCACGTTTTATTTGGTGCGTGATCAAATCTTGTGGATGAGTTTTAAACAAAACACGTTAATAATAATACATACATACCTGAGTCCCAAGATGTTCATATCGTGAGAATGGCTTTAAGATGTCAACAACTTGAAAATCTACCCACATGACAATCAGCCGTAGAGTATCTTTTAAATGAATAGATATTTATTAAAACGCCTTTTCAACTTAAGCATACACAGTTATATATTAAACCCTCTAGTCAACCTTCCCACATACTATCTTTTGACTAGAGGATAATTCAAAACTCAAAAAAAAAAAAAAAAAAATCATTCAAACCCTCAATGCATAAAATCTTATATGGTATGTTATATATTCACGCATAACGAGCCTAGTAGAGTTGAGCTTTGGGTGTTTAATTCGAGCTTGTTTCTGTCTTATTGAGTTCGAACTTTTTTCGAGCATGAGCCCACTTGTTTAGCTGATTTCGAGTAGAATCGAGTTTCGAGTTGTTTGTGAATTGTTCACGAACAAATCAATTCGATATCAAACCCTAGTTTTAATGAGTGGAGCTCCAACGTACACTTTTATCTATCAAATTGTGTTTCTAACGAGCTAAGCGAGTTGAGTTCGAGCACATCTAGTCGAGTTTTAATCAATCGTAATACAACAACAACAACAAAGCTTTAGTCTCAAAATAGTTTGGGGTCGGCTAACACAAATCATCAAAATATCAAATTATAACAAACTTATCGGTTCGAGCTCGACCTTGAAACCTTGAGCTCACTCGAGCTCAAGTTTTCATGAGCTGATCCCAAGCTTATTCACAATTAGCTTGCTTATCAAGTGGAACTTGTACATACATATATGTTGAGTTGATGAGTGGTGACGGAGTTTGAATTTTTGAAAAAGAGACAAAATATTTTGTAATATGTAAAAAGGGGTTAAAAAATTCGGTACATTTTTTTCTTCACCCAAAAAATGGACATATTTTAATAAATTCACAATAATAATTTATAAAATATTTGTACTAAAATAAAAAAGATAACTACCCCTTGGATCAAGAGTAGATTCGCCAAATGGATGAGAGTCACTCCTTCCAGGCTGCATACGAGTCGAGCCGAGTAGAGTTTTGGGGTGTCGATCTCGAGCTCGTTTACAACTTATCGATCTTGAGCCTAATTGTTTGTTCGAACTCGAGTCGAATCGAGTTCGCGAGCTGTTCGCAAACAACACGAGTCGATATCAAACTCGAATTTTAACGAGCCGAGCTCGAGCTTATGATTTTTGTATAAAAATGTGTTTTTAATAAGCTTATCGAGCTGTTGAAAACAAAAAAATCAAATTTAACGAACTTATCAAATTGAACTCAAGCTTTTAACGCGTTAAACGAGTCGAACACGATCAGCTCAATAACTTTGACAATTTATTCAAGCACAAATCGAGTTACACTTCAAACTCACTCTAGCTCAAGCTATTGTCTGCCGACCCAAACTGAACTCGAGCCGTCTAGTATCGTATAACAACCCTGCTTCCAACTTCAACCCAAACTCGAAAGTCCAAGTTGAATTATAACCAAGGTAGTTCTGTTTTAAGATAAGAACTTTTCATAATGTGAAATACTCCCTCCGTCCCAGCTCACTTGAGACTTTTTGACCAAAACTGGTCAACTTAAGGTCGGTTTGACCTACACTTTATAGAAATATTTATGATCCGAACAAAAATTAAAAAAATGTAAAATGACCACCATTAAAAATCCTCTCAATAACAATTTTTAAAAAGTTTTTTGGAACATAAATATTTCTATAAAGTGTTGGTCAAACCGACCTTAAATTGATCAGTTTTGATCAAAAAGTCTCAAGTGAGCTGGGACGGAGGGAGTATAATTTTGTCTTTTCCTATCATTGCACTTTCTCCTAGAACTCATATCAATGTTGAGTGCATTGGTCACAATTTGTTGAAATGTAGCCATCAAAATAGGGACCCGGAACTGCTCCACCTAAATTAGTTCACCCCTCCATCCAACGGCTCCGATCAAGGTCACATAGGCGAGCTCATCATCTGTGTGGCTAAAATGATTTCAATTTTTTGTGAGTCCTACCGAGCTCGGACACATCTCATCCGTCGAACAAAAAAAATTGAGGTGACTCTAATCTCCACCATTAGATGGATCGGGGTGGAGCTAACCGCTCGGTGGATCGGTTCGAAATCCTCAAAATAGTTGTAAAAGAAGACACAATCATCTCTTTGATAACTCTCCTTCCTTTAATTTGTTTCATGTTTTTATTTTTTCATTTTAAGGTAAGTTTAGTATAATTTTGCTGTAATATAAATAATAATTTCGACAAGCAAATAAAACATGGTTTCAAAATAATAAACAAAGAGAACAATAAGCTAGTGGCTAGTAAGAACAAGTCAAGTAAGTCAGTAAGTGTAACCATGAATTATTGAGTTAGTTCTTTAAAAAAAAACAATAAAAAAAATACTCACTCGTCCCCATTTTAAGAGTAAAAAATTTCTTAAAAGGACGTCCCATTTTAAGAGTCAAAATATTAAAATAGAAAGTGTGTGCTACATGTCATACTCATAACAATTATCCACTAACCTTTCTTACCCAACTATCAACACTCATAACACATCACATTTTTCTTAATTCTTAAAACCACCTATTTTTTGATTTTTAAAATAAGAAATGAGACAGAAAGAGTATTTACTCTTAAAATTAA
This sequence comes from Campanula takesimana, assembly GCA_026119855.1. NCBI lineage: Eukaryota > Viridiplantae > Streptophyta > Magnoliopsida > Asterales > Campanulaceae > Campanula > Campanula takesimana. Next base: position 940,967 of record JAOWBW010000361.1, on the reverse strand, counting down.
AATAATGGGACGGAAGGAGACAAGGAGTATTGAGTTTGATACATTTATTAATTTTATTTATTTTCATAATGGGCCCATTTCTGCAAAGGCCAACTAAGACCAAGTCCAATAAGGGGTTGAGGGAGGGGGTTGAATGGGGTGTCAACTAGATGACATGGTGCAATAAGGGGTTGAGAGGAGGGGTTGAAGGGGAGGAGTTGAAAGTATTCAACCTAGTGAGAAATTTTGGTGGGGCCCAAGAAAATCCACGTGGCGGCATAGTATTGGCCAGCACAAGGAGAGTGCACAACACCTCCCATTTAGGCGAGTTTGATGCTTTTTTTTTTTTTTTTTTTTTTAAAGATTTATATTTTCGGATTAATTTTTTATCTCAATTTTTTGAGCTCAATTATTTCATAGTAAATTGATTTTTTATAAAAAAAAAAAAACACCAAAAATTATCATTTTTTTTTATCTATAAATTGATGTAAGTTTCATTTGATTTGGACACCAAAAAAAAAATCCTCTTTTCTCAATATAAATTTTTCAATTATACTTTATTAACCCTTATTTAAAAAAATTCAACATCTTTTTAAGTGTGAAGTATTTTTTTAATAATAATTATCATCATTTTTAATATTTATTTAATTGCAATTTAAAAAATTAATTAAGTGTGAAGTATTTTTAAATTATAAATGATATAATAATAATTATTATTTATTAATCATAAAAATAAAGATTATAAATAAAATAAAAAGTAGTGGGGTATAGAATGATGAGTTGGGAGGAGTTGAATTTTAAACTAAACTAGCTTATTGTGGGGGGTGTAGTTGAGAGGGTAGTTGAATGATTAAGTGGATGGAGAGAGAAGATGAGGTGTCGTGATATTAAGGTAGTTGAATGTTTTTAGAGGGTTGAGTTATTGGACATGGCCTAAGCCCATGTATCTAATCGTGGGACCCTTATGAGAATCACATGAGCATCACAAATCTCTCAACTGAAAAAGGAAGATCTTTGCCACAAGGTTTTTCTACACCCATTGTTGGCTCATTTATGAGCTTACTTTTCAATCATATGCATTCAATATTAAAATTAAAACTAATTTTCATTGCAAAAACTATGTATGTACCATTTTCTTATAATTATTATTCCCCCGTCCTAGATTATATGTCAATCTTCCATTTGCATGAAGATTAAGAAATTATGAAAGTGATGTAAGTATTGTGAGTATAAAAGTAAAGTATAAGAGAGAATGAGTCTGAGAAAATAGTAAGTGATTGATGTTGTGAGTACAAAATTAAGTAGAAGAGAAAATGAGTGGGAGGAATAATAAAGATATTTGCCATTTTAGAAAATGAACATATACTCTGGAACAGAATAAAAAGAAAATGTGGATATATACTCTGAGACATAAAGATTATCTCTCTCAAAAATATATTTTACGTTATTTTTTTATTTAAAATGAAATAGAATTTTATTTTTGAAGAGAACTAAATAAAGATTAGATGACAATAAGCAAAGATAACAAACCAGGAGGCAGGAGGAACATGTTAATTACGTGCAATATAAATTTATTGTTAAAGGAAATTAAATTTATGAGGTTTCCATTTCTCTTTCTTTGTAGTGTTGTTGTTTGTTTGTTTTTTCTATCTGCAACTCTATTATTACCTCCTTCATAATGAAATAAACAAATATTTATTTTATTGTGAAGGAAATATTTTTTTTCGTATTAATTTGAGGAGTTAATTGCAATTTGATTCCTGACATTTCTCAAAATTTGCAAAGTTGATGCTGTCATTTCAATTTCGCCAATTAGTATATCTACTTTGTCATTTTGTTGCAATCCAACTACAAATTTAACTGGGTGTTACTTTTCTAACTGGTTTTATGTCATATGACTTGCATAAGACATTTAAAGGGACGTTTTAAGATGTTTTAAGAGTTACATATATCCGATTGATATGATTCTTTTTTTAAATCAAAACTAATATTTAAAAATACAACATTTTTTTTTTTTGAATTTTTTGTTTGAATTAATTAAATTATATTAATTTGTAATATAATAAATGAAAATATTTTAAAAATAAAAGAATATGTGAAAATAATATGAAAAATTACTATTTTCCACAATGCTATATCATTTTTCCTCTCCTTTACTTTCCACCACCTTCCTGCATCACTCCTTACACATACACCCTTCCCCTAATTCATCATCCTCTTCCTCTCCTTTTTTACTCTATACAATATTATCATGAACTGATTCTCCACATACAACATTTACTTCATGTAAAACATATTTGAGGTTAATTACTTTTTTAGATTTTTTTTTCATGCGGTTTTCTATTTTTTATTTATTTTATATTAAAATTTAATTTAAAATAATCTGGTAAACAAAAAAAAAATGCCCAAAAAATAAATATTGTATATTTAAATATTAGCTTCAATTAAAAAAAAGAATCATACCAATCGGATATGTGTAACTCCAAAAACATCTTAAAACCTCCCTTAAAACGTCATGTGTTAGTCACATGACATAAAATCTGTTAAAAAACTAACACCTAGTTACTTTTGTAGTCAGGTTGCAACAAAAAGACAAAGTGGATGTACTAATTGGCGAAATTGAAATGACAGCATCAACATTGCGAATTTTGGAAAATGTCAGGAGCCAAATTACAATTACCCCTAATTTGAGACCGAGGAAGTAAGAGTTTATTGCAAAAGTGACGTAACGTGGCACTTTTAATGATTTAATGAGAAAGGAAAGGAAAAATAAAAATAAAAGCCTTTTGAATAATTTTCCAAGTGATCCAACATGAATATTGGTGGAGAAGAATAAAAAAATAAAAAAAAAGGAGGCAATGTGTTTTCCCAAGGCAAAGGAAATGCTATTCCAATTTAAAATGTAAGCCTCGATTATAGAAATTGGAATTCTTTTGGTAAACCTTGATTAGAAAGCCTTGTGATTATTTAAATTAAAAAGAATAAAAATATGATTTGATAGCAAGAGTAGACTGGCTGGAGAATATTCAGCTTTCCCTATGCGACAAAAATACCCTTGGTTTTGCAGCTCTAACTTTGAGACCATTTGAGCATTTTTATTATTTTTTAAACTCCATTAAATAACTTAAATGTCTGCTTTCCTTTTTATTGTAAATCCTAGAAGTATTATTTTTTAAACTCCATTAAATATACTCCCTAAATATACTCATCAGTTCTCAGAGTAACTTTCATCATTTTTCTTTCATTCGCAAATTAAAAATAGTTTATTCATTAAAAAATTATTATATGTGAAAAAAGATGTGAGTAAATGATTTGAGAATGAGACGCACAATTTAAATGTGTAAATTTGATAAATAAAAAAATAGTCATTCAAAAAAAAACTTATAACGGATTTATTTATTTTTTTAAAAAAAAACAACTTTTGAGACAGAGGGAGATGCCAAAAAAGAAAAAATGTTTTTAACTTTTCCCACCTGAAATTTGGAAAAATTTCAGTACCTCGAGAAATATAGTTTCGTTTCATTTACATTCTTTAATAATTTTGTGTAAATAAAATGACAATTAGATTTCTATATCTTTTTTCTAAAATGTATATCTTAAAATTAAAATTAAAAGTAAATGAAATTTAGTTATATAAAAGTGATAAAAAGGTAATTAAAATGAGTTACTCCCTCCGTCTCAAAATAGATGTCGTTTTGAGAGTTAATTTTTGTCTCAAAATACATGTCGTTTTACTATTTTCAAGGCTATTTTGTTGTTCTATACCAACTCTACCCTTATTAATGATAGTGGACTATCTCTTAAACAGTTATTTAATTGCCTAGGTAATTGCATTACTTTAGGGGTATATAAGACTTTTTCACATACATTAATTGTATTTTTTAATATGTGTAAAGTGGTTGAAACGAAATCTATTTAGAGACGGATGGAGTAACTTTTAACGACAGAAAGATTTGTTTAAATAAGGGGGAGTAACTTAGAGATGGCTAGATAAATAAGAAGAGGATCGAATGGCATGTGGGGGTGTGGGTGTGGGTGTGGGCATGGCGTTGCCAAACTAATTATCCTCTCATTTTAAAACCAAATGCATTACTCTCATAGTTCAATTCCCGTACTTATTGCTATCAAATAAACGTGTATGAAGATTAAAAAAAATATTAGAAAAGTACGTATTATAAATAGGTAGGAGGGAGAAAATAAGTTAGTTGATAGTTATTATGAGTGGATAGGAGAGATAAAAGTGAACATTTTAGCTAAGTAGCTATGGACGCTCAAAATGAAAATAAGTAGCGATAAGTATGAGACGGAGTGAGTATAAAAATAGAGATACTAGGTGTACATTGAAGGTATACAATATTGCTTACAAAAATTTAAGTGCAATGATTCTATTGGTGTTTTTAATTAGAGCATGACAGATCCACTATCGATACAGGCACTAAAATATCGCCAACTTACTTTCTGAGCAAAATATTGTAACTTTAGTTTGTGCCCCTGTCGCGACCCCGAACCCCGCGGGCCCGAGATCGCGAGCTGGACGTCGACTTAAAACCAAAACTATGAAATACCGAAGTTAAAAATCCCATTTGATACCAAAAGGTGATGATCCAAAGTTTTACAAATTCAAGTTTGATAATAACCAAATACAACTAGCCCAACAGAATAAAATGTACAATTCTTAATGACGTCATTGTTTGGTACAACTATCCCAAAAAGGTTACACATTTATATAATGTAAACCAACCTATAACAACTTTCCCCAAAAGAATGTATCCACACTCGACGTCCTCTTTCTCGTGATCAGCGAGACTAATCCTTAGCACCTGGGGGGGGGGTTAAGGAAAAAACAAAGATAAAAGAAAGGGGGTGAGATAAATCTCAATAACTTACTAATGCAACTACATGACATGCTATGATGTAATAATCAATAATAATTCACATGACACATAGCAATTATCACATAACAGATAGCAGCGGAAATAAACACATAACAAAGGATATAGCCAAGGTTTTCCCAAACTGATACATCCAAATAAAGGATCACTGCGCAGCTTCAATAATCAACCATCAACGTCTTCATAATAGCATAAAAGCTGAAGAGAAATCCCCGGTACCGGAACAATAACCAAATGAAGTGTCACAAGGGACGGGAGACATGCCACAAAGTCATGCTCCAAGTAAAGCTAAAATGCACACAAAGGAGCTAGCTCTTCTCACATCCAAGGCCAATCTGGAGGAGGGTAATAATGGGGCAAAACAATGGTCAACATCACAATGGACTTGGCTGTGCCATCATAATGTTTCGCATCGCCCAAACACACACACAATAACCAGCTGGACTTCCAAATAAATGCTAAGTAATAAATACTAGCTTAAATAAACAACTTAAGGTTCCAAAGTAGGGAACCAATCCAAATAAATTACCACAAAGGTAAACCAATCCAAACAACACATCAAGGATGAACCTAATTCCCAAAATAACGCTTGGTCAAATTCCATAACATATTTATTCACAAAAAAATCAACTCCACTTAATAAAATGTTCCACGGTGTTATCTTAAGTTAATTAGAAGAAATAAACCTAAACTAGTTGAGCCCTAAGTCTTAAACCAAGCAAAAGGGGCAAAATCCCAAGCAGGCGGGCGGGCGGGCGCTCGGGTAGGGGTAGGCGGGCGCTCATTTGCCCAGAAGGTCTGGCGCTGGAAAAAGGGGTGCAGGCGGGTGCCTGGGCAAGGGCAGGCGGGCGCCTGGTCTACGCATTGGCCAAGAACAGAGCTGGGTAATGCCATTTTCGACCAAAACCACAATCTTTCATTTAAGTATCCAAATCAAAGCTTCCCAATACATTTCTAAAGCTCCTAAGCAATACCCAACCTAAAGGGAACCTAAATAACACCCTTTAATCATCCAAACCAACACCAAATCCCACATTCAAGATTTCACCATTTTTACCCAAAAACTCAAATAAATTCAAAATAAATTCTATACTCAACCAAACTTCAAATATAACACATCAAGCATTATATAAACATGATATGAACATTTTAGCATAAAAATGGGGGAAAAGTAACTTACTTGGATTTTCTCAAAGTTGACGGATTTCAAATATTTTTGATTCTACGCGATCCTATCGACGATCTAAACAAGTTTCACGTTTTAAGAAATGAGAGATAACAAGAGGAAGATGAAGAAAATGAAGAGAGAAGATAGAGAAAACTTACCCCTTCTTTGGCTAGGAAGAGAGAGAGAGAGAAATGAGCTGGGAGGAGGAAGATGATGAGGAGTGAGGGTGAAAGAGTAGGGAGGTTAGGGAGGTTAGGGAGGTGAGGGAGAAGAGAGGGAGTAGGGGAAATTAATTCAAAATGTTACACTCAGACCCCTTCCCCATCTACTAACACAATTACTTACACTTAAACCAAAAGACCCAAATAAAATGCTAGGCATAAATATTATTAAACATAAAATGCACACATAAATATTTAAATAAATAATAATCTAAATAAATAAATAAGCAAATAAATAAATAATAATTATTTATTATTAATAAAATAGAGCCTAGTTTTCGGGTCGTGACATTCACTCCCCCTTAAAGAAAATTCGACCCCGAAATTTTAACGAGACTTACCCGAATTAAAAAGCCACGGATATCTCCTCTCGATCTCATCTCGGAGCTCCCAGGTCGACTCCTCGACATTATGATTCCTCCAAAGAACTCTAACCAACGCAATGCTTTTGTTCCTCAACTCTTGGACTTTGGCATCTAAAATCCGAACCGGTCGTTCCTCATAAGTCATATCCGGCTCGATATCCTCCGGTACCCTCGGTAACACGTGAGATGGATCATGCACATACTTCCGAAGCATAGAAACGTGGAACACGTTGTGCAACCGGTCTAAAGATGGCGGTAACGCAAGTCGATACGCAAGAAGTCCAACCTTTCCAAAATCTCAAACGGACCAATAAACCTTGGAGTCAATTTACCTTTCTTCCCAAACCTACGAATACCCACCTTCGGAGATACTTTCAAGAACACAAAGTCACCGGTCTGGAAACTAAGATCTCGCCTTCGGTTATCTGCATAGCTCTTATGTCGACTCTGAGCTGTTCTCAATCGATCCCGGATAACACTAACCTTTTCAACTGAATCCCGAAGCAAATCAATACCCAAAACTTTCGCTTCACCAACCTCATCCCAACAAATAGGCGATCTACATTTTCTTCCATACAAAGCCTCATACGGTGCCATCTCGATAATAGCCTGATAAATGTTGTTGTAAGAGAACTCCACTAACGGTAAATGTCTATCCCAAGAATCGGAAAAGTCTATCGAACAAGCTCGCAACATATCCTCCAAAATCTGAATAGTCCTCTCGGATTGACCATCGGTCTGAGGATGAAAAGCTGTACTGAATCGCAAATCTGTACCCAAAGCTTCCTGAAACGCCTTCCAGAATCTAGAAGTAAACCTCGGGTCTCGATCTGACACAATGCTAACCGGAACTCCATGCAATCTAACGATCTCATCGATATAAAGGGTCGCAAGCTTCTCCATCGAATATCTGATGTCAATAGGCAAGAAATGGGCACTCTTGGTCAATCTATCCACTATTACCCAAACACTGTCATACTTCCTACGGGTACGAGGTAGTCCCGTAACGAAATCCATAGTTACATGCTCCCATTTCCACTCCGGAATCTCTAAGGCGGCTGAAGTAGTCCGCGCGGGTCTCTGATGCTCGGCTTTGACCTGCTGACAAGTTAAACATTTCGAAACATACTCGGCTATTTCCTCTTCATGTTAATCCACCAAAATTGTTGCTTCAAATCCTGATACATCTTCGTACTACCCGGATGAATAGTATATCTCGATTTGTGACCTCATCTAAAACTTGCCTCTTTATTCCACCAACCTCGGGTACGCACAAACGACCACGGAAAGTCAAAACTCCACTCGAACTCAAAGAAAAATCCTCGAAGTTCTTCTCCTTCAATTTACCTATTATCTTCACCAACTCGGGATCTTCTTTCTGAGCTTCCTTTATCCTCTGAATTAGGGTCGGAGATACCCTAATATTCGCAAAAATAGCCCCATGTCTCGATTCACGAGGAGACCAATCTCGCACATCCTCAAGCATTTTCCATTCACGGACCATCATTGAAGCCACATAAGATTTTCTACTAATCGCATCGGCTACCACATTCGGCTTCCCCGGATGATAAGAAATCGAACAATCATAATCCTTCAACAATTCCATCCATCGGCGTTGCCTATTATTCAATTCCTTCTGGGAGAAAAGGTATTTCAAACTCTTGTGATCGGTGAAAATCTCGAACTTCGCTCCATAAAGGTAATGCTTCCATTTGTGCAACGCAAAGACTATCGCCGCCAACTCCATATCATGAGTCGGGTAATTCTATTCACTAGGGTTCAACTTCCTCGAAGCATACGCAATCACTTTCCCATTCTGCATCAAACACAACCAAACCCTCTTTCGAAGCATCACTGTAAATCACTAGGCCATCGCTCCCATTAGGCAAAGTCAAGATCGGTGCGGTAGTCAACCTCTTCTTCAATTCCTCGAAACTCTTGTCACATTTCTCGGTCCACACAAACGGGACATTCTTCCTGGTCAACTGAGCCATCGGAGTAGCGATCCTCGAAAAACCCCTCAATAAATCTTCTGTAATACCCGGCTAAACCCAGAAAGCTTCTAATCTCTATCACTGATTCGGGTCTCTTCCAATCCACTATGGCTTCAATCTTTGAAGGATCCACCGAAATACCGTCTTTAGAAATCACATGGCCAGAAATGACACTTTCTTGAGCCAAAATTCGCATTTACTAAACTTTGCAAACAATTTCTCCCTCGCAAGAACGGATAAAACTGTCCTCAAGTGTTGCTCGTGCTCCTCTCGAGATTTAGAGTAGACGAGTATATCATCAATAAAGACCACCACGAACGAATCAAGATAAGGATGGAAAACTCGGTTCATTAAATCCATAAACACTGCAGGCGCATTGGTCAACCCAAACGGCATAACCAAGAACTCATAATGACCATACCGAGTGCGAAAAGCAGTCTTCGAAACATCCTCCGATCGAATCTTCAACTGATGGTACCCACTCCTCAAATCAAGTATAGAAAAAACCACGGACCCTTGAAGCTGATCAAACAAATCATCGATGTGAGGTAGAGGATACTTATTCTTCACCGTAACCTGATTCAACTTCCGGTAATCGATGCACAATCTCAAGGAACCGTCTTTCTTCCGCACAAATAAAACCGGTGCTCCCCACGGGGAACACTAGGGCGGATAAACCCTCGATCAAGCAACTCTTGCAATTGAACCTTTAACTCCTTCAACTCTGCGGGAGCCAACCTATAAGGTGCCTTCGAAATTGGAGCCGTACCCGGCAAAAGGTCTATATACAAAACTCAATCTCACGGTCGGGCGGCATATCATACTCGGAAGAGAAAACATCGGAAAATTCCCGAACTACCCGAACACTATCCAAACTAGGGGATTCCTTCCTAGTATCAAGAACACTAGCCAAATACCCCTCACAACCACTATGTAATAATTTTCTCGCTTTCATAAAAGAAATTAAGCGAACCTTTCTACTCAGAGGACTAGCCTCAAACACAAATTTAGGCACATCAGGAATAGAAAAAGTAACAATTTTCTTACGGCAATCAACGGAAGCATGAAACTTGCTCAACCAATCCATACCCAAAATGACATCAAAGTCTTGGATAGGAAGAACTACCAAATCCGCACAAAGGACACGACCACAAATAACCACATCACAAGCACGAAAGACTCGATCAGAAATCAAGCATTCTCCTATAGGGGTCGACACCTCTAGCACGTACGGTAAAGGCTCGAATGCAGCATTTAACATGGAAGCAAATTGCACAGAAATGTATGAATGAGATGAACCTGGATCTACTAACGCTCGTGCGCTCACATTAGACACAGAAACAATACCTCCAATAACCGAAGGATCATCGGTCGCCTGTTGTTGATTCATGGCAAACACTTTCCTTGGACCTTGGGCTTTCCCGTAGCATCCCTTTTCTGACCCTGTGGAGCCCCAGCTCCTACCCCAGTCGTTTGACCTCTGCCTCTAGTACAATCCCTTGCAAAATGACCCATTTGACCACAATTGGTGCACCTTCCCTGCTTCTTCCAACAACGGTCCTCAGAATGACCTTCCTTTTGACAATACGAACAAAGCCTCCTAATTTGGTTCCCTTGGTTCCCGGAAGTGGTACCCGGGTTCCTTGGGGTCGGTTGCCCTCGGAACTGAGATTGTCCCTCAAAGTTACCTCGGTTATCAGAACGGTGTTGAGGTTGAGATTTAGCATGGCTTCCCGGTTTACCCGTACCCACAACCTCGGTTTTCCTTTTGTGCTCCCCAATATCTTGCTCTATCAAGTAGGCTCGATCTACCGCATCCTGAAAAGTCACAATCTTTGGGCTATCAGTTGAGTACGGATGGAGGTCTTCAATCCCCGAATGAATCTCATAGCTTTTTGTTCCTCGGTCCTCACCAAATAGTCACAATACCGGGCTAATTCTGTGAACTTAGCTGAGTATTGTGCTATAGACAACACACCTTGCTCCAGGTTGAGTAGCTCGATCTCCTTTCGGTTTTGATCAACAACCGGAATGAAAATGCTCCTTGAATTTGCGCACAAACAACTCCCACGCACACACCGTGTGAGTATCATCCCAACTAGCTTTAACACACCCACCACCAATGCTCGGCGGCTCCCACAAGCTTGTAAGCCGCGAACCGGACCTTGTCCTCATCCGTGCAACCAAATACCTCATAAATCTTCTCCATCGACTCAATCCACAACTCAGCTTTCCGAACATCGGGTTCCCCATTAAACTCAACTGGTTTCAGTTTGAGAAATTGCTCTAATCCATAGCGGGGTGGTGCTTGTTCTACTCTCGGACCTTGATCATGTATGGCCTTCATGGCCGCCTCGAACATGCCTTGAAACATAGCACGTGCTTCTTCCCTTGTGTCATTCTGATTCTGTGCTCCACTAGAGCCTTCACCTGTTCTCCTTCTAGCCATTTCAAACAATTACCTGCATAAGACATCAACCGTTAATCACTCCGCACACTACTACCCACCTAGGTCATACTAGTCCACCTAGACTTATACTTAGAGCTAAACCATAGCTCTGATACCAACTGTCGCGACCCCGAACCCCGCGGGCCTGAGATCGCGAGCTGGACGTCGACTTAAAACCAAAACTATGAAATACCGAAGTTAAAAATTCCATTTGATACCAAAAGGTGATGATCCAAAGTTTTACAAATCCAAGTTTGATAATAACCAAATACAACTTGCCCAACAGAATAAAATGTACAATTCTTAATGACGTCATTGTTTGGTACAACTATCCCAAAAAGGTTACACATTTATATAATGTAAACCAACCTATAACAACTTTCCCCAAAAGAATGTATCCACACTCGACGTCCTCTTTCTCGTGATCAGCGAGACTAATCCTTAGCCCTGGGGGGGGGTTAAGGAAAAACAAAGATAAAAGAAAGGGGGTGAGATAAATCTCAATAAGTTACTAATGCAACTACATGACATGCTATGATGTAATAATCAATAATAATTCACATGACACATAGCAATTATCACATAACAGATAGCAGCGGAAATAAACACATAACAAATGATATAGCCAAGGTTTTCCCAAACCGATACATCCAAATAAAGGATCGCTGCGCATCTTCAATAATCAACTATCAACGTCTTCATAATAGCATAAAAGCTGAAGAGAAATCCCCGGTACCGGAACAATAACCAAATGAAGTGTCACAAGGGACGGGAGACATGCCACAAAGTCATGCTCCAAGTAAAGCTAAAATGCACACAAAGGAGCTAGCTCTTCTCACATCCAAGGCCAATCTGGAGGAGGGTAATAATGGGGCAAAACAATGGTCAACATCACAATGGACTTGGCTGTGCCATCATAATGTTTCGCATCGCCCAAACACACACACAATAACCAGCTGGACTTCCAAATAAATGCTAAGTAATAAATACTAGCTTAAATAAACAACTTAAGGTTCCAAAGTAGGGAACCAATCCAAATAAATTACCACAAAGGTAAACCAATCCAAACAACACATCAAGGATGAACCTAATTCCCAAAATAACGCTTGGTCAAATTCCATAACATATTTATTCACAAAAAAATCAACTCCACTTAATAAAATGTTCCACGGTGTTATCTTAAGTTAATTAGAAGAAATAAACCTAAACTAGTTGAGCCCTAAGTCTTAAACCAAGCAAAAGGGGCAAAATCCCAAGCAGGCGGGCGGGCGGGCGCTCGGGTAGGGGTAGGCGGGCGCTCATTTGCCCAGAAGGTCTGGCCGCTGGAAAAAGGGGTGCAGGCGGGTGCCTGGGCAAGGGCAGGCGGGCGCCTGGTCTACGCATTGGCCAAGAACAGAGCTGGGTAATGCCATTTTCGACCAAAACCACAATCTTTCATTTAAGTATCCAAATCAAAGCTTCCCAATACATTTCTAAAGCTCCTAAGCAACACCCAACCTAAAGGGAACCTAAATAACACCCTTTAATCATCCAAACCAACACCAAATCCCCACATTCAAGATTTCACCATTTTTACCCAAAAACTCAAATAAATTCAAAATAAATTCTATACTCAACCAAACTTCAAATATAACACATCAAGCATTATATAAACATGATATGAACATTTTAGCATAAAAATGGGGGGAAAGTAACTTACTTGGATTTTCTCAAAGTTGACGGATTTCAAATATTTTTGATTCTACGCGATCCTATCGACGATCTAAACAAGTTTCACGTTTTAAGAAATGAGAGATAACAGGAGGAAGATGAAGAAAATGAAGAGAGAAGATAGAGAAAACTTACCCCTTTCTTTGGCTAGGAAGAGAGAGAGAGAGAAATGAGCTGGGAGGAGGAAGATGATGAGGAGTGAGGGTGAAAGAGTAGGGAGGTTAGGGAGGTTAGGGAGGTGAGGGAGAAGAGAGGGAGAAGAGAGGGAGTAGGGGAAATTAATTCAAAATGTTACACTCAGACCCCTTCCCCATCTACTAACACAATTACTTACACTTAAACCAAAAGACCCAAATAAAATGCTAGGCATAAATATTATTAAACATAAAATGCATACATAAATATTTAAATAAATAATAATCTAAATAAATAAATAAGCAAATAAATAAATAATAATTATTTATTATTAATAAAATAGAGCCTAGTTTTCGGGTCGTGACAGCCCCTAACATTGTTCATCAAAATAAATGTGGCCTTGAACAAAAAATTAAAATAACTGTCTCTTTAAACAAAATATTTGTTTTCAAAATAACTATGGATTTTACGTAAAAGGCATTAAATTTCTTTTCTATCCTTTAGACTGGAGGGAGTACAAACATTTTAAATAATCCCTTTGGGATAGAAAAAATATTTGTATAAAAATACATTGATTTTTTATTTATTTTTTTTGCTCATTTTTTTTTAAATCAAATCCGACAAAAGGTGTGTATTTTAATGGTTTTTTGTTAAAAAAAATACGAGGAAAACATAATAAATATATCAAGATTTGTGATTATTTGACTCAAAGTAACAAAGACACAAAAAAAGAAAGTGATTTTCTTTTATAGATTTTTTTTTTTCAAAATGCCTGTTAATTCTATATATGTATATAAAAAATATTTTGAAAATTTTACTTCTTATAAAACTATATATATATAAATATTATTGCTTTCACATTTGAAACTTTTGTTATTTTTCAGTATAAAATGAAGACAAAAAGTTGTATGAGAACACCATGACCCGTCTCATAGTAGAGACGTGTCATTTTTGACCCATGACCTGGATCCATGACCCACAGGCATTTTTTTTTACTTTTTATATTTATTTATTTTTTGGTTTGCCAAAATTAATAGTTACGATAACTAAATGTAATAAACGTGTTGCTTATATGTAACAATTTGTATACATAAAAGTAATACATATATACAGAAAAGTAACAGTGTTTTTATTTTATTTTTATGTTTTCTTCGCTTTTTCCAAAAGTAATTCTTATTATAAATAAAATGTAACGAACATGTTACTTATATGTAACAGTGTTTATACATAATTGTAACACATATGTATAGAAAAGTAATAATTCAACCATTTACACTTTAGAACTAAAAACACTTGTGTTAATATATAACATTGTAAAAATAAGAAAGTAACAATTTTTATAAACGAATGTTACTTTTTACTTGTATAATAACATTGTAAAACAGTTACGTTTACTTGTATAATAGTATATCTATATGTATTCAAATAATAAGTTACAATGGGTTCAATTTATCATGCTACATGTAAAGTATTACATTATCTATAGAAATATGTTACAATTTCATCTACTAAAGTGTTAAATTTACTTGTATAAATAACTACATTCATGTATATAAGTTGTTATTTTTCAAATGTAACTTTCTTTGAAAAAATAAAATCAAAATACTCAAAAATAAAAAATATTATAGAAAAACACTATTACATTTCAGTATAACGATAATTACATTTAGTTATTGTTAGTGTTACACGTATTTATAGTTAGTATTACAGGTTAAAAATGAGTAAAATGAGCTCTTTTTTTTTGTAAAACTGGTGTTACGTTTACTTATAAACAATGTTACTTTATAAGTAACACAATTGTTATATTTATTTATACTAAGTATTACTTTTGGCAAACGAAAAAAACAGTAAAAAAATAATAATATAAAAATAAAAAAAAAAGCGAAAAAATTTCTGGAAAAAAGGGTCAATGGGTCGCTGTCACGTGGCAGATTTTGAGTAGAGCATAGGTTGGGATCATACGCTTCACGGAGAATGTTGTACACGGGTCATGGATCGACCCGTTTCTTCTATTAGACGGATCTAGGTGTTCTCACAAGAGACCACCTCTAAAATGAAATGTGGAAAAAATCATATTGGAAGAACAAATCTCTAAGAATGATTATCCATTTATAATAGAATTTTCTTTGAAAACAAACATTCAATTTTGGATGGAGACTATTTTTTTTAATTATAATTGGATTTTAAGGTGTTTAAAATCATCATTATGTAAGTTAAAATACCATCTTATTAAAATGACAAAGATATTTGCATTCTAAACTTTGATGTTAAGTTCTTTTTTTAAAAAAAATAATTCTTTGTTGTTAAGTTGAGATTTTTTAAAATACATTTTCTTAAAATTTTACATTTATTTTAAAACAACTTAAGTGTTATTGAGTAGCTCTTATGAAAACATGTTTTAAGAATTCGTAAAACGTGTTTTTTCAAAGATGCTGACGATTGTTATGAAAAACAAGCGGTGACATTTTTGTAAATACTGACAAGCATCATAAATGTCAGTGTGAATATTTTAAAGTGTCAGTCATTTGGACTGACGTTTATAAACATTACCGTTGGCACTTTTTAAAAGCGCCAATGTTAGTGTTTAATAGTGCCGACAATTACACTGACACTTATAAACATTGATACTGACACTTATCGAAAGTGCTAGTGGAAGTGTTAATAAGTGCCAGTGTACATGGCTGACACTTTTTAACACTACCACTGGCACTTAAGATAAACTATACGTAGTTATTTACAGGAAATTCAACCGCATGCTTTAAAACAACTTCTCATTTTTGAATTTCGAACCGCTGCACCGAGCAGTTATGATGTGAAACGCAACGGAAATAAACCAATGATTGATCGAAATCAACCCTTCAAACAACTATGATAAAGATCCCTCTATAATAATCTCCAAAAAGACTATTCTGCAAGCACAAAGGCTTCAACACACAAATGTGAATTATCTTGCAATTGCAAAGATTGAATTAAGAAAATAATAATGTGTTTAAAACAATGAAAACAAAAGAGTTTTAATACCCTAGCAAATAAAAAAGAAAGTCCTAATCTTAAAAGGAAACATAACAAAATAAAAAGGAATAGTTTTTAACTAAAAACCTGGCATAATATCACGAAAATCATCTAATACTGACTGCAGAGATGTGGAGAGCAAACTAACTTTGCCATCAATACCCTTACTAACCACAGCAAGAATAAAGGGACTATCTTTCAAATCCTCCACAAATTCGCGAGCAGTACACAAAGAAACAATGGATTTGGGTTTCGTTATGCGATTAGAACCAGTTGATCGAAAAGGACAAAGATGATAACGAACCCCATCTTTCGTAAACTTAATAAAATTTTCACGTCCATTGTACATAATATTAAGGTCAAATTGCCAAGGGCGACCCAACAGAACATGGCAAGCAGTCATATCAATTATATCACACAATACTTCATCCTTATATTTACCAATGGGGAAAGGAAGAAGACATTGTTCATGTACCTTAATATTGCCCACATTGTTAATCCAGCCGACTGTGTACGGAGTTGGGTGTTTACGGACTTCCAGCTTCAATTTATCCACCAAACTCCGGGCTACAAGGTTCTCACTGCTCCCGCTATCCACAATGATCATGGTGTCAAAATCTCTGACCTTCCCTTTTGTGCGAAAAATATTATGCCGCTCCGGGTTATATTCCTCTGTAGGGGTAGTCAACATCATTCTGCGAACCATGAGAGACTCATGTAGTCCATCATCAGCAACGTCCCCATCCTCATCATTGGGATCATACCTATATTCATCTTCAAACTCGTCTCCATCATCCTCCTCGAACATATCTTGATCAACCATGTTAACACCTCTGCGATTTGGACACTGATTAGAATGATGGCCGGGTTGTTAACACCGAAAACACTTATCACCATAAGACTTGGCATAAAGGTTAGGGGCCCGTTGACCGGTAGTGGTAGGAGGGGGTTACTCCGAGTTGCACGGGTCATTGTCGGGGCGGGGGTCACATGTTTACCATCATCATTCTTAGAACCCGCAGCTGCAGTTTTTGTATTAGCCATAGCAGGAAAAATCACAGAAGGTTGACTATTCTTATTGTTCGAAGTACCCTCTCCAAATTTTCTATATGGTGCCGGAGAACGAAACGTAGAGGACAACTGGTTTTCTACATTTTTTCGCCCTAGTGATGGTTTCACTGAGTGAATGAGTACCAAATAAATCCACCTGATTCTTGATGGGAGGATGAAGACCTTCGATGAATCGTACGACTGGAAGTGATTCGGTTTCATTCACATCCGTGCGGGCAGAACGGGCATGAAAATCGCGAGCATATTCATCGATTGTCCGATTACCCTGTTTACACGTCAAAAATTTCCTGATCAATATTGTCGGGTAGAAAACGGTCTTTCAGTGCAGTCTTCATGTCTATCCAACGTCGAATAGGGGGCCAATTGTTACGAATTCGCTGTCTCGTCCCTTGCGTCCACCACGCAGAAGCACCCCCACGTAATTTATATGCAACTGATGGATAAAATCCACTGTGTAATAAAAATACCTTGCAAGTGTACAAGTTCCGAAGCAGCAGTATACAAAAGTAAGGGTCGAACCACAGAGACTCGTGGATAAACAAGTTGATTTAATTAATGTAAGGAGTAACCAGGGGGTTTTTGATTTGATTTAATTAACTAATTTAACTACTAAATACTGAAATTAAATACCAAAGAAACAAAGCAATGATCAACTAGTAACGAAGTAAACAGGTTAACGAGATTCACGGGTTGGATTTCACACTATCATCATTATATGTTATTTTCAAATAAAGTTATTGATTCATTCCAGGGTTCGTTCACTTCTTGTAAAGATTGGGACGGTGAGGCGGCCGGATTGCAATCTTTTTCTCTCTATCTAATCACACTTCGCAAATCAAGTCCATGTAATTATTTAAAGAGTTATTACGATCTAAAGAACAAATAAACCTACACCCACTTGATTTCTATCACGGCATCAAATAGATATATTACTCAAAGCATTGGTCTACGCTTTAAACTCCAAATCAATGGCGGAGTTAAAACCCTAAATTGTTAAAAAGGCCAATAATGACTAGTTCAATTATTGAAACCCTAAAAACTTGATTAAAATACTTTGAACAACTAGAATGAAATCAATATGAATAAAAACGTTTATAACATAGAACTAGATAGTGTTTTACATCCAACCCATGAATTAAAAACTTAGCTACTCTTATTCAACATAATGAACACAAATAATAAAACTAAAAACATAAAACCTGGATCTTGAATGATGAAAAGAAAATACTTCGTCTTGTTTTCACGCTCCCAAAAACCCAGAGAAAAATAAAGCATAAAAAAAAACTAATGGCTGCTGCTGTGTTCCTTTTATACTAGGGTAGGATATCTCAAAATAAGGAAAGGAAAAATAATTCCTAAACCAAGGAGGACACTTCAAAAATCTGCATCGAAGGAGGGGGCGTGCGCCCTATGGGAAAGGGAGCGTGCGCACCCTATTCAACTTCACAAATCCGACCTTCTGATCCACGGGGGCGCGCGCACTAGGATGTAGAGGGCGTGCGCACCCTTTGCTCTCTTTACAAATCAACCCTTCCGATTAACGGAGGCGCGCGTACCCAATTTGAGAGGGCGTGCGCACCCTTTCTGTTTCCTCAGAAGTCTTCTTCTTTTCATAATTTCCCGTATAGTCCTTAGCCCATACATTCTCTGAAATTCCCCTCAGGTCCTTTCTCTGCTTTACAGCTGAAATTTCTCCATTTTTCCCTGTACTCAAAGACACTCAAAACAGCTATTAAAACACTAAAATACCCGAAGATTAGATCCAAGATAAGACCGAATGTATTCAATATTGATGTGTAAAAACACATCCATCAAATACCCCCAAACTTATCTTTTTTCTCGTCATCGAGTAAAAACAAAATACTAAATTAAACAACTACCATTAATCACATCTAAACATACTAAAAACAAAAGAAAATATTTTGGCTTGTTCTCATCACAAATGGGGGATTGTTAACCATAAGTCTCAGGTTTCTCACATGAGTGTCAAAAATGGGTACCAATTGTAAAACCAAATTGCAACACATATACACTACTAACTCGTTTAATTTTCCACCGCAGCATGATAGGATGAGTGATGGGGTGATCAATGCAACCAAAATAAGATTAGTTTATGGGATCACTTAAGTTAATGCTCTTGTTCCACAAATGACAATGATGATGCACGTTAACCAAATCAAAGACACTCATAATCATGTATACACAGTTGTCAACCCGGTTACCGATATTGAACGAAAATATGGCATAAAGTTTAAGCACACAAACGTGTAAGGCTAGGTTCACGGTTACAAATGAAGGTAAAGACATACGAAGTTAAGGAAGTGGACTAAGAAGTCTTCTACAATATGTATATCCTCACAATATGTTAAGACTCTCCGCTCACCAAATTCCCACACTATCTCACCCCCAAACTTGAACTTTTATATAATTGCATGGGGTGAGACATGTTTCCCTATTTCTGTTGCCTTTCACAATCATCACTTCAATACATTAAGGGACAAGCTTTTTCTCTCTCTTTTTTTTTTTCATACTTATACAAGACAATGTGTGCTTATTTAATCACTTTGCACACTCTTCAATGATCACTTTTTTTTTGTTTTTTTTTGTGCTTGCCCTTTCTTTTCATTACATACACCTATTTCATATCTTTGGCCATAAACCATAAATTCCCAAATCATTCTCCCAATTTCTAACCATAAATTCCCATCATTCCCTAATCCACTTCCTCGTCAAGGTGAGTTTAACCTATTCTAAGTGCAAAAGGGTAGGAAATTGGGTATCAAAGAAGGTGCGGCGGTCTTTAATGTGCCGTTCTTTCATCCATTACTAGGCTCAAACGGGCGTTCTAGCGATGATTTTATTTAGTGACTAGATAGACAAAATAAGGCCAAGAAAAGGGTTTAGAAAGAAATGCCATAAATACCGAATAACCTATTGACTTGTTATTGACAACCATGCAACAATGTTCTAGGGTCCCCGAACATACGCCAAGCGATCCCATAAATTATTCTTAAGTTGATAACATGATCATGGAAATAATGTAAGTGAGAGGTGGTGCAATCATGCCTTTAGTAGTGTTAATGCAGTCTCAACTCTAGGTTAAACAATAGCACCCATAATGGCTAATAAAAACAAACCTTCGGATCATCACCAACCATGGCCAACATCCCAAAATATAAAGAGAACAAAATTTTTAAAATTTTTCTATTTTTTTGGAGGGTGACAACTATATACACTCCCCTATAAACCCACAAACTCGGAGAGATACCTACCCCCAAACTCAAAACATGCTATGTCCTCATAGCATAAGGAACTAAAGCATGCTTTGGGTTCGAAGGATGGCATGACACAACAAAATGATAAAATGAAAGCAAAATAAATGTTACCTAGTTGGGTTGCCTTCCAATAAGCGCATTTGTTTAACGTCGTTAGCCCGACGGTGACCCCAATTTTACTTGGGATTGAGATTGGCCACTTCGGTCTTCGCCTTTGCTTTTCGACTCTTGGACCACCCTTTGTTTACTTGGGCACAAACGCCCATCTTCTTCCATACATAAGCTCCTTGCTTGATTAAATCGGTAGGGGCCCAAGGAACTTTTGGAGCTTTTTGTTTTGCCTTTTTCTTCTTCTTAGGGCTCTTTCCCCCAAACTCATTTGGTTCCTTCATCTTAGGAACACCTTTCTCAACAAAACTTTCAAAGCAGTTATCTTGATTACCAGTATCAGAAAATATATTATCACAGAAATTAATAGTCAAACATTCCTCTACTTGCAAACAAGAATCAACACATTCAGACTTTGATGGCACAAGTGGTGTGTGTGATGACACCAACTCTTTTTTAGAGTTGTTTAGGGGGTGATACGACCCGCTACTCGTTGAGTGTTGGTCGGCCTTAATGTTGCTAGCCAAGGGACAACCGTCCGCTTTATCCCTAAATTTTTCACCGCCATTCACATCTTGTTTAAACATTGCAAAATCACTTATGTACCCAACAAATTCTTCCTTAGGTGGAAGTTCTCTAGAGTTTTCAGACATTAAAAATTTAATCTCTACCCCCATCACTTTCATACAAATACTACCCTTACACACATCAATCATAGCATTAGTGTCAAACATAAAAGGCCTCCCAAGTAGTATGGGTGCTTTTAGTTGATCATCATGTGAGCCTTCCATGCACAATACCAAGAAATCAACTGGAGTTATTTAATCATTTATTTGGACCAACACTCCTTCGGCAACTCCTAATGGTCGTTTGACCGAATGATCCGCTAGTTGTATATCGCGTGTAGGAGGTTTTAACTCAGTTATCTCCAATTCCCTAAAAACTTGGTAAGGCATCACATTGACACTAGCTCCTAAATCCATTAAACCTTTAAAACTTTGACCCCTTAGAGTGATTGGAATAGTAAAACATCCGGGGTCTTTCATTGCACTTTTAGTTTTCATAACATCCACACCACCAGAAGGTGTGGTTTTTCCAACATCAAGAGGAGGGGACTCTAATACATCATTGTTCAACCCCACACTTCTCTCATTCGCACATGTATACTCATCATCATTAGATTCATAAGTACAAAGAAAAGAAAGAAATACCTCCTTGATTTCCCACACCATCATGATTGACTTGGCTTGGTCTGGTGGGGTTTGAAAACATCCCTGTTTATGCCCTTGCTGCCCTTCAGCTAGTTGACCAATTTGGGTCTCCAGCTTTTTGTTGACAGCATCCTGCTGCTTTTCTCGTTGCTCCATCGTCCACCTCATTTGTTGTTGTTCTTGCAGCATTGACCTCATCCTTTCCTCCATGGATAGATTGGGTTGCTGTTCTGGATTCCCTTGTGGGGGAGGAGGATAAAGAGGTTTTTGTTTGTTGAAACTGGTTCCCTTGGTTACCCCTCCATGACAGATTCAGATGATTTCTCCAATCTGAATTGTAAGTGTTAGAATACATACCACCTTGATTCTGTCTTGGGGGGTAACCTTGCATAGCATTAACCTGTTCAGAATCACACTGCGCATCACTTTGGCAAACAATAGTAGAATGAGAGTTAGAACCACAGTTAGCACATAAATCAGATACCACATTAGCACTTGATGAACTCATATTAATGTTAAATTTCGCCAAATTTTGGTTCATCAAGGCTACCTGCCTAGCAAACTCATCTACACCACTTAATTCATGCACTCCCCTAGGTTTCCCTCTAGAGCCTTTTTCTTGAGAATTGACCCCTAACATCTCAAATAAATCTTGAGTTTCAGCAACAGTTTTGGCTCCTAAAAAGCCACCTGCTGCATTGTCGACCATAGCTTGGTCGGCTGCAGTCAACCTCCCATAAAATGTTTGATGTAAAAGGGCCTCAGGAAAAGCATGATGGGGGCATTGCACTTGTAACATTTTAAATCTATCCCATGCCTCATGGAATGGCTTACCTTGATCTTGAGTAAATCCTATAATTTTCTGTCTAAAGGTGGCCAAAGTGGTATGTGGGAAAAATTTCTTAAGAAAAATATCGTGCAACCCATCCCATTTAGTAATACTCCTAGCAGGAAGTAACAGTAGCCAAGTTTTGGCTGCCCCTTGAAGAGCAAATGGAAAGTATTTAAGCCTTAATTGTTCATCAGTAACCCCCTCCTTGACTGGGAATCCCGACACAATCATCATATATTCTCTCAAAAAATTCAAAGAATCCTCACCGGGAAGACCCTGGAACTTAGGCAACTGACTAAAATAATGGCCCTTTGCCTCATAGGTTTTAGCTGCATCAGTCAAGACAATGCACGACACCGATGTGTCGACCTTGGGCCTAGCATACTCTTTCATTAATGGGTTTGCCATTACTACTTCAATTTCTTCTCCCTCGGTGGAAGAAGTTTCCAATTCACTTAAAACTACCTCTGCCTCGGTGACAGAAGCTTCAGATTCAGACTCACTAATAGAGGGAATGCCCCTATCAAGTCTATCAATATTATCGTTCAACGGGACCAACTGGGGATCCAATGAACGTCTACCAAACATACACCGATTAAATGAACTTGTAAATCACAACAAGTCCCCGGCAACGGCGCCAAAAACTTGATGGATAAAATCCACTGTGTAATAAAAATACCTTGCAAGTGTACAAGTGCCGAAGCAGCAGTATACAAAAGTAAGGGTCGAACCACAGAGACTCGTGGATAAACAAGTTGATTTAATTAATGTAAGGAGTAACCAGGGGTTTTTTGATTTGATTTAATTAACTAATTTAACTACTAAATACTGAAATTAAATACTAAAGAAACAAAGCAATGATCAACTAGTAACGAAATAAACAGATTAACGAGATCCACAGGTTGGATTTCACACTATTATCTTTCTATGTTATTTTCAAATAAAGTTATTGATTCATTCTAGGGTTCGTTCACTTCTTGTAAAGATTGGGACGGTGAGGCGGCCGGATTGCAATCTTTTTCTCTCTATCTAATCACACTTCGCAAATCAAGTCCATGTAATTATTTAAAGAGTTATTACGATCTAAAGAACAAATAAACCTACACCCACTTGATTTCTATCACGGCATCAAATAGATATATTACTCAAAGCATTGGTCTGCGCTTTAATCCCCAAATCAATGGCGGAGTTAAAACCCTAAATTGTTAAAAAGGCCAATAATGACTAGTTCAATTATTGAAACC
Organism: Campanula takesimana; assembly: GCA_026119855.1. NCBI lineage: Eukaryota > Viridiplantae > Streptophyta > Magnoliopsida > Asterales > Campanulaceae > Campanula > Campanula takesimana. Next base: position 917,301 of record JAOWBW010000361.1, on the reverse strand, counting down.
CTAGAAACTTGATTAAAATACTTTGAACAACTAGAATGAAATCAATATGAATAAAAACGTTTATAACATAGAACTAGATAGTGTTTTACATCCAACCCATGAATTAAAAACTTAGCTACTCATATTCAACATAATGAACACACATAATAAAACTAAAAACATAAAACCTGGATCTTGAATGATGAAAAGAAAAATACTTCGTCTTGTTTTCACGCTCCCAAAAACCTAGAGAAAAATAAAGCATAAAAAAAAACTAATGGCTGCTGCTGTGTTCCTTTTATACTAGGGTAGGATATCTCAAAATAAGGAAAGGAAAAATAATTCCTAAACCAAGGAGGACACTTCAAAAATCTGCATCGGAGGAGGGGGCGCGCGCCCTATGGGAAAGGGAGCGTGCGCACCCTATTCAACTTCACAAATCCGACCTTCTGATCCACGGGGGCGCACGCACTAGGATGTAGAGGGCGTGCGCACCCTTTGCTCTCTTTACAAATCAACCCTTCTGATTAACGGAGGCGCGCGTACCCAATTTGAGAGGGTGTGCGCACCCTTTCTGTTTCCTCAGAAGTCTTATTCTTTTCATAATTTCCCGTATAGTCCTTGGCCCATACATTCTCCAGAATTCCCCTTAGGTCCTTTCTCTGCTTTACAGCCTAAATTTCTCCATTTTTCCCTGTACTCAAAGACACTCAAAACAGCCATTAAAACACTAAAATACCCGAAGATTAGCTCCAAGATAAGACCGAATGTATTCAATATTGATGTGTAAAAACACATCCATCAGCAACATAAGGAACTTTACGATCCTCTCAGTTTGCATTAAATCAAAGAATTTTTCAACCTCAGAAAGCCAATCCATAAAATCTTTAATATTCAAGTCACCAGAGAAAAACGGTATGTCAGCCCGAATCTTGGGTCGTTGATCTGCAGGAGGCACTACCTTGGCCTCGTAAAAACCACCATCTCGGAAATCCCCTTGAACCCGATCTTCGCGGCGGAGGCATTCCCCACGAGGATCTGCTCGATTTCTAGGGTTTTCGTTGTCACGCCCACCTAGACCATTCGCTATTTGTTGCCAGAAGTTCAGTACGACGAGCTGCTGCTTCTTGTGACGCGGTAGTAGTTACCTGTACTAGCTGCGCCATACTGTCTTGCATACTGGTTGTCAAAGCGGCGATAAGGTCCTTGATATCGTTGGCCATCGTCCAAGGATCGTCCTTTTCTGATACCAATTGATGTGAAACGCAGCAGAAATAAATCAAGGATTGATCGAAATCAACACTTCATACAACTAGGATAAAGATCCCTCTATAATAATCTCTGAAAAGACTATTCTGCAAGCACAAAGACTTCAACACACAAAGGTGAATTATCTTGCAATTGCAAAGATTGAATTAAGAAAATAATAATGTGTTTGAAACAATGAAAACAAAAGAGTTTTAATACCCTAGCAAATAATAAAGAAAATCCTAATCTTAAAAGGAAACATAACAAAACAAAAAGGAATAGTTTTTAACTAAAAATCTGGAAAGAAACGGAAGACTGTTTTCGGGAAATTGCCGGACACGGCCGTGCCCCAAAATAGGCACGGTCATGCAATTTAGGTCGCAAGCTCTTCGCCTTCATCCGCTTTTTGGCACGGTCGTGCTATTCATGCCGCAAGTCTCTCTCCTTCATCCGCATTTCGGCACGGTCGAGCTCCTTTTTGCGCACGGTCGTGCTAGTCCTGGTCCGACCGGGTTGCAGGGGAGGTCCGGGCGGATCTTTGCTGCTGCTTGACATCTCGTTCTGCATCAAGTTAGCTCCACCCAATGGTTCCGATTGGAGCCATCTCATTTTTTTGTGTGTTCGAGCTCGGTGGGACTTACAAAAAATTGAAATCATCTTAGCCGCACAAATGATGAGCTCGCTTATGTGGCCTCGATATGAGCCATTGGGTGGAGGGGTGCAGCGGTTTCGGGTGGAGCGGTTCCGAGTCCCTTATTTTTCTAAAAATGCCAGCGCACCGTTTTTTAAAAAAAACATTTGACGATAACTTGGCGTAAAACACTTTTTTTCCTTAGTTTTTCAGAGTGTTATTAGTCCTAAAACAACATAAAAGAGGTAATGAACGAGCTATATTATTGATAAATGGCGCACTATAGCAGGTGGGCCAGAAAGCATAAGCTTTATCAGAACAAAATCATTTTAAATTATTTGAAATGTTAAATATAAAGTCATAAAAAAATGTCACAAAATGTGGCTTACAAAATGATGTGTCAAAATTCTATTGGTGTTTTTAATTAGACTGTGTCGGGTTCACAATCGATGCAACTAATAAAATATCACCACCTCATTTTGTATCCATTATTTTATGAACTTTTTTGTGCCGCTAACATTACCCTATTTCAAAAAAAGGAGTAAAAAATTCAAAACCCAACAAGGACGAAGACAAGCCAAGCACGTGATCTGTCAAAAACCTCTCCTTTCCTGCCAAAATATTTTCTTTGCTTTTTTGCTTTTACACATCCCCTCAATGTTCTTTCTGCACTGACTAGTCCCACACATCCATCCTCCAGTCCAAATCACTCACCCAAACAAAAATAAAATAAAATAAAATAATAAAAAAATTAAATATTTTCTCTTTTAAATTGATTTAATTCTTGGTTTAACAGTGTCTACATCTGTAACTGTGAAGGCTTTTGGCCGTATGTTTTGGCCTCTTTGTGGGTGTTTTTGTATCTTTTCTATCCTAAAGATTGCGATTTGGAAAGAAAAGATAGAGATAAAGGGGGTTTGAATGTTTGATTATGGTAGAAGAAATCACAGTTCAAGACACAGGGGATTTTGCTAAAAACCAACAAGATATTGTGTACATGGAATTTGTGGGGATCAGTTACCAAGAACATACCTAATCACCACCCAAAAACCCATTCCCCAGATTTCTAGGTACTCAGAATTTCAGGCCTAGTGTGTGTTTCTGTGTGATTCGAGGAAATTAAAAAACATCCATCTTTCGTGTTCTTCATTTATTTCAGTGCAAATTGTGCTCAATTGGGTCAAAAGCAATTTGTGAATCTGTTTGAAAAATTTCAAGATAAGGGGGATTTCAAGATTGGGGCAATGGGTTCTGATTGTTGAAATTGGTTTTTATGTTTTTGTTGTTTGGATTAGATTATTGTCAAGGAGGCAAATTTCTGTAATCTGATTTTGTTGATGGATAAGTAGTGCGATTTTGATTTTGCACAAAGCTTGAAGATTGGGAAATCATGGAAATGAAGGGTTTAGTTTCATGGATAATGGGTTTGCTGATTTTGATATGGCTGGAGGCTTCTTCTGCAAAACTCTCTCCTTCTGGTGTAAACTATGAAGGTATGCCTCTGTGTGTGTGTGTGTGTGTGTGTGTTTTATTGGTTTATTATTTAAATTATAATTTAGTGCAATATTTTCTTATCCTTAATTTTGTTTTGATTGAGATTTTTTTCTCCATCATTAGTATTATTATTACTGTTTAAATGCTTAAATGTACACTGTAATCCATAGGTGAAAAGGATTCATGGTGTGGTGCTAGCATTTTATTAGCAAATTTTTATACAGAGATTCATATATTGTACCCATTGACTAGTCTGGCTAATTGAACACTGGTTTTGAATTCGTGAATTATTAGTATATATCCTTTAGTGGTAAAAGAAAATGTAGTACAGCAAAAAGGATTGACCTTTTCTTCGGTTTGATTTGTTTTGGTTCAGTTGTGGCTTTGATGGCCATAAAAAGTGACCTAATTGATCCTCACAATGTGATGGAGAATTGGGATATTAGCTCTGTTGATCCTTGTAGTTGGAGGATGGTCACTTGCTCTTCCGATGGCTCCGTTTCCGCTCTGTAAGATTCCTCAATCCTTACTAATATGCCTTGATTCTTTTCTTAAATACTTCCTCCGTCCTAAAATGGTAGTCCCGTTTTACGTCAAACATTCTAAGGTACCTTATAAGTTTTGTAAATCATTGGTTTGAAGCCTTCATTTTGGAAACAGGACTAACTCTCGGCAACAAACAAAAAGGGAAAATGGGAGTATCATTTTGGGACGGAGGGAGTAAAAACTTTTTGCGATTTCGATTATGTGTGATTAATATTAGTAATCTCATTTTGTTTGTTCTTCTAGTGGGCTGCCAAGTCAAAATATATCCGGGACGTTGTCACCTGGGATTGGAAACCTTAGTAACTTGCAATCTGTGTAAGACAGCTTCTTTATCGCATTTTCGGCACAATTTTTATGTATTTGATTATATACTGTGATTAAAGTCTTTTTATTATCTCACAGTTAAATGTTTTGTTTTGTTCCTGCAGTACGTTGCAAAATAATGCAATTTCGGGTCCAATCACTAGTTCGATTGGGAAGTTGGAGAAGCTTCAAACACTTGATCTCTCTGGCAATATGTTTAGTGGGGAGATGCCAAGTTCTTTGGGAAATCTCAAGAACCTAAACTACTTGTAAGTTTCGTGATTTATTCTTTTCATAGGACTAGAAATAGATCTTTTTACTGTATTGCAATAAGAAAATTAAGTTTAAATTGACTCCGTTTATCTGGTGCTTTGGTTTTTTGTTAGACGCCTGAATAACAACAGCCTTACTGGACAAGTTCCTGAGTCACTATCCCATGTTGAAGGCCTCACTCTTGTGTATGGACATTTCCTTTTTGCACCCTTTCCTTTTTCTATTTTTTTTTAATGCAAATTGAAATATTCTGTCTGGGGACTAAGTTGAATCTCATATTTCCACTTTTTGACCATTTTTCTCGGTTTTGACTTTCCTATCCAAATTTTATAGGGACTTGTCGTTCAACAATTTAACTGGTCCCTTGCCAAAAGTATCAGCAAGAACTTTCAAGTAAGTTGTTCGTCATCTTATAATGATGCTGATTGGAGTTTCTTGCAGTCCCCCCCCCCCCATATGTATTAATAATGAGGCTAATGGTGTTTTTGTCTCTAGAATTGTAGGCAACCCTTTGCTTTGCGGGCAAAACTCTCAAAACAATTGTTCATTTGTCTATCCTGAGCCTGTTTCCTTCCCACCGGATGGTGTAACCGGTATGTATAAACAATTGTATTAGTCGTCAGTTTTATATGCTTATTGTACCATGTCTCTCTGGTGGTGACAATCCATCTTTTGCTTGACCAGGTCAACAAGAATCGGGAAGGAAAAATCACCGTGTGGCTATTGCTCTTGGAACTATCTTTGGTGCTGCTTTTCTTCTAATTGTGGTCATTGGGTCTTTTGTTTGGTGGAGGCATAGGCACAATCAGCAAGTTTTTTTTGATGTTAATGGTGAGTGCCTTTATAGGTTTACTCTAAGGTGCTCGGACTCGTTGGTTTACCCCGCCGGACTCGTGTCGACAAGACTAAAATACAGAGTGTCCGACACGGGTACGTCGGGGTAAACCAAAGAGTCCAAGCATCACAGGTTTTACTTCAACCAAAATATGAACTTATGTCAGTAAAAAACTTGGCCTATCAACAATTATAACTATCATACTTTGTTTAAGATTCAATTTTAACCACCCTTGTATTTCTTTAGCAGTTCTAACCATTATACAAAAGATACACACTAATTTTCCCCAAAGATAGGGATAATTTAAGGTATTTCTTTAGCAATACCATCCTAGTTTTTTTAGGGGGTTAGTGACTGTGCATATAAAGAACAATGGTTAAAACTGCTAAAAAAAATACGTGGTTAAAACCAAAGTTTCACCAAAATACAATGGTTGAAAATGTAAATGGGACCAATAAAACTTAGATTCAACTTAATCTGACTATGTTAATGCAATTTTGCAAAGCTGTTAAATTAATCTTGTAATCTCATATTTAGCAGATCAATATGATCCAGAGGTATGTTTGGGCCATTTGAGAAGGTATACATTTAAGGAACTTCGGGCAGCCACTGATCATTTCAACGCAAAGAATATTTTAGGGAGGGGCGGATTTGGAATTGTATACAAGGGTTCCTTAAATGATGGTACGATAGTGGCTGTGAAAAGGCTGAATGATTGTAATACTTTTGGAGGGGAAATTCAGTTTCAGACAGAGGTTGAAACAATTGGTTTGGCTGTCCATCGAAACCTTCTTCGGCTTTTGGGTTTTTGTACAACTGAAAATGAACGGCTTCTCGTCTATCCGTTTATGCCTAATGGAAGCGTAGCTTCTAGATTAAGAGGTTAGCTAACTCTTACTAGTATTTCTTCAGCTGTTTGTTAGGCTTATATTTATTTATTTATCAATACGAAATGCTCCCTTTTCCTGCAAAATGAGTCCTGCTTCAATTTTTTTTTTTTGTAAAATGTATTTATCACCTGAAATTTTTGAATTGAACAACCTATTTTTTATTTTTATTTTAATATGACTCCCCTTAAAACTTGACCCCCTCACCGAAAAATCCCAGATTCTCCACTGCCCATGCTGACCTATAATATTTAAATTACAAAAATTCATGAAAAGAATGAAATGTTGAATTTGAGCGGCAAATTTCCTTCCTTTTGTTTTTCAGTCACTCCTCGCTAATGATTTTTACATATCATGCCAACAATTACTGGATGTTCTGAACGTTGGAGTAATCTTTAATCTTTTTGGAGAGGAGGATATTACTTTTCTTGTTTATTTAATTAATTATTTATTTAATTCAATAAGACCATCCTCTGGAGAAAGTGATATTCCTTCTTAAGAACTCGTTAAATGTTTTTTCCCCTAATCAGAATATGTAATACACTGAAAATACCTATCTGATTAAATGCCACGTTTTCTATTCCAGATCATGTCCATGGAAAGCCAGTTTTAGATTGGCCAATGAGGAAAAGGATAGCATTAGGTACAGCAAGAGGTCTACTTTATTTACATGAACAAAGCGACCCGAAAATCATTCATCGTGATGTAAAAGCAGCTAACATTCTTCTTGATGAAGATTTTGAAGCGGTTGTTGGAGATTTTGGGTTGGCTAAACTCTTAGATCATCGGGATTCTCATGTAACTACTGCTGTCCGTGGCACCGTGGGCCACATTGCTCCAGAGTATTTGTCGACTGGCCAATCTTCAGATAAAACTGATGTTTTTGGCTTCGGGATCTTACTTCTTGAGCTTATAACGGGCCAGAAAGCTTTGGATTTTGGAAGAGGAGCAAACCAAAAGGGTGTAATGCTTGATTGGGTAATCCTCGCCCACTTCTCCCTTTCTTCCTGTATGAATATGGCATGATAGATTTTTGGCTTATTTCAACCTACTCCGTCTGTCCCAGAAAAAGAGTCGCATTTTCCTTTCTTCGCCCCTCCCAAAAAGGTGTCGTATTTCTATAAATGGAAATTATTTTTATTGCAATTTCACGAAGATACATGCAAGCAAAACTACATCCTTAACGGGCATGCAATGCATAACATGACTGTTTTTTTAGGATAGAGGGTCCATTTAGAATGATAATGGTATGTAGGAGACCGGATCTCCTATACCACTTTTGTGTACCACAAGTGATCATACGGTGATGAATTATTAGGGTTGACATCGTGATGATGTCATACATTATGTATAGTCGTTGGATAGACAAAAGTGGTATAGAGATTCGATCTCAATGTATGTTGTTTATGGTAAGTAAGTTTGAACAAATAATCTCAGCTAATATTTATGACATGGAAATATGCTAGTAAACAGGTTTTCCCCTTTGAAAGCTCATTATATGAGTTTAAAACTTTTGCTGCAATTGAATTGCAGGTAAAGAAGCTGCACCAAGAGAGAAAGCTAAACCATATGGTGGATAAAGATTTAAAGAACAATTATGACCGGGTCGAGTTAGAAGAAATGGTTCAAGTTGCGCTTTTATGTACAGTATTTAATCCCACCCTCCGTCCCAAAATGTCAGAAGTTTTAAGAATGTTGGAAGGGGAAGGCTTAGTAGAAAGATGGGAAGCTACGGACACAACAATCGAGACACCAAGGTATCGGGCGTTTGAGAATCTTCCTCAAAGATATTCGGATTACATAGAAGAATCGTCCCTCGTGGTTGAGGCAATGGAGCTTTCCGGGCCTCGATGACAATGGATTTTACTATGGTATGATTGTTGTTATTAAGGTTATGTTTTTGGTAATAGGTTAGTGTTGTTGATAAATGTTTTGGTTTTGCGTTTCCATATGTAAAGAAAGGGAAGGGAAAAGCTGTGTATAAATATTTGGTTCTTTGTTGAGTTCGCCCGAATTCCATTTCAGTTTCTAATTTTTATCGTTATGGCCTTATGGGCTAAAAAAAGTCTGTATGGAACGGTATGCTGTTCACTAGTCATGTTTTGTTTATGCACTTTTAAGCCTAAATTGTAAAATTGAAAAGAACTTTTTGGTGTTGGAACAATCTTAACCCTGAATGCCTAACTCATTTCTGGAAAGAGATTGAGGAAGAGATGAAGGCGGAAGCGAAGTATTACCTGATGAATCCATTATAGATGTTGTAGGGAGAAATGAAGAACAAGAAGAAGAATTAAGGGGACGGAGTTCTTCTAAATGATGAATGCCTTTTCTCTCTAATGTCTCTAGCAATATGAAGATTATTTAGGAGAGAAATAAATGAATGGAGTGATTTCTAGGGTTGATGGAGAACCCTTTATATATGAAACCAATAGGCACCTCATTTAGGGACTACACCCTTTCAACCTTTAGTGATGTTAAATTACCACTTTGCCCTAAAAAATAAGTAATATTACATCCAGGAATTCTATACATTATTTTAATTCACTACACTTTATATTAACATTATAGGTATGATTTCATTATGGAATTACTAGATGACTTGTGTTGCAAGCCATGTTCTAACAATCTCCCACTTGGGTTGCAAAACAAAGTCTTCCCTTTAACCATAAATATAACACAAATGACAACCCTTATGTGCGCACTTTATTGTCATTTATAACAATCTCGTCTATTAGTCATCCAAGTATAAGGACTAAAGGGCAGTCGTTGTAATTGATTCGCAACTAAACCCACAGTAATCACGTATACAAATCCAACTAAATGACATAGATCAAAAGTGTAGATGTGTAGCATGGAATAATGAATATATACATATTCTTCCAACTAGTCCAACTTAACCAAATGAGATCAAAAATTTAAATAAGAGAACAATTAATGAAAGGACAACACAAACTCCAACTATACTAAATGTTATCAAGATTGTTACACCCATGTGAAACACTGAAGATGATAACGCTTTCATAAATAGATCCGCTAATATGGAGTTTGTTTCTATACGTTGTATTTCTTTGTTCATTTTCATTTACAACAAGAAACTTAATGTCTATATCCTTCAGACTTTGATGAACTCTTGTTGTTGTAAAACTGCCGCCTGATTGTCACAATAAAATTAAGTGGTCTTTCGACACTTGTTGACAATTGGCAGTCCCTTAATAAACTTAAGCAGCCATATAATTTAACTAATGTCGGAATAACTAATGATCTCAAGATGATCCGACTTCAAATATAGGCAAGTAGTTCTTTAGTGTTTTGCAAATACTTTTATCATTCTTTTGGCTGCTACTTAATGTTCTCTCCCGGATTGCTTTGGTATTGACCAAGCATCCCAACAATAAATATAAGACTTACGCATACATTAAGCTTCTTAACTACTGATGCAAAAATGATATTTTCAATATATTTGGATTCAAATTACTTTCAGGACACTTTTTGAGACTAAACTTGTCTCCTTTAAAATTAGGGGTGTCAAGTGGTTTACAGTTTTGCATGCTTAACCTTTATAATACATTTTCTATATAGGCATTTTGTGATAATCCTAAAACAACTCGTGAGCGATCACGGTGAATTTGGATTCTTAATACAAAGATGCCTCACCAAGATCTTTCATTTCAAATAAGAAATTTCTTAGTTTTCCTTAAGAAGGTTCAAAATTATTACTAGCAAGCAAAATATCATCCACATATAAGACCAAAATTATAAATTTACTCACACTGAACTTATGGTATACACAATATTAATCAAGATTCGTTTCAAAACTAAATGAAAGAATAACTTAATTAAGTACCATTAACGAGAAGTTATCTTAAGCCTATAAATGGATTTCTTTAATAAACCAGTCACCATTTCTGGCTTCTTTATATAAATAGTTTCCTCAATGTATCCATTGAAAAAACTTGTATTTATATCCATTTGATGAAAACTCAAGATCATAATATGCCATATATGCCATAATGATCCTAAAAGAGTTTTTAGAAGACACCGGAAAAAGTGTTTTCTTTATAATCATTGTTTTCATTTTGAGTAAAATCTTTAGCAACTAAACGGGCTTAATATCTTTCCATATTACATTGTGAATCCTTTGTGGTCTTTAAAGACCCATAATAGTTTTCACATCTTTAGGTAATAGGACAAGATCCCAAACGTTGTTATCATTATAGATTTTAACTCTTCATTTATGACATTAATTCACTTTATGAGAATTAGGACTATTAATGGTTTCATGGAAGGTGAGAAGCTCATCTCCCACTAAACCTAAGTGTCCTTCATTCTCGGCAAGATACACTTTATAAATATCCGGAATAACACTTCTTCTTACTCTATTGGATCTCCTTAAGAGCACCGGTTCTTCCTCATTTTGAGGTTGTTGAATTTCCTTTATATGACCAATATTTTCATGTTGTTCAATATTTATAGGGAGGTCATTATTTTGAATTGTATGTTCCTCTTGAATGTCAAGTATAAAACTTGATATCCAATTAGAACTATGGGAAGAGGTAAAGAAATTGATGCCTCTTCCTCTTCAAATTCAAAATTTTACTCATAATCTCCCACTAAATTCAACACCCTCAAAGAACCTAGCATTTCTCGTTTCAAAATATTCTAATTTTCGGGTTGTAAAAGTTTATAGCCCTTAGATTTCTTGGCATACCTCACAAAATAGCTACTAACAGTCTTAGCGTCCAGTTTAGCCCTTATTAGACCTATAAGGCCTAACTTCTTCTGGACAACCCCATATACAAAGATGATTTAAGGACGGTTTCTAAATTTTCCATAATTCATAAGGGTTTTTATTAGTAGTCTTTAGAGGAAGCTCTAATGAGAATTTAAGTTGCGGTTTTTCAATGTATCGCTCATAATGAGTGAGGTAAGGAAGTATAAGAAATCATACTTCTTACCATATCCTTAAGGATTCTATTATGTATATCATCTACACCATTCATGCAAGCCGTATCCGGCATAGTGTAGTATAGTGAGGGACAATCCCACACTCTTCTAGATAGCGAGAAAAAAGGACCCGGACGATGTTCCCTAAAACGTCATTCCGATCATAGTATTCACCACTACGATTGGACCTAACGTTCTTAATAGTATTTCTAAGTTGACTTTTAACTTAGGTCTTATAAGACTTGAAACATCAAAAATTTGAGACTCTTCATGAAGTAAAATATACACATAATGAGAGTAGTTGTCTATGAATGTAATAAAATTTTGTTGACCATTCCAAGAAGGGGTAGTGAATGGCCCTCAAATTTCGTATTTATTAATTCTAGGACACTTGATGCTCTCGAGGATACTTTTCCTTTAGTGTTTGTAAATTCCCTTTAAAGTATTTAATGCAAAAGTCTTTTTCGGAATATCAAGTATGATCAAGATTCCTTTAGACACAAGCTTATCAATTCTCCTCTCGGAGATATGACCCAAACGCCTATGCTATAAGAAATAAAATAAAAATTTCACTTGATAACTTTCGCTTTTCACCTTTTGTTTCATTATTATGGGACTCATTTATTGTTTGAATGATGTCAAGTAAGGAAAGAGTACTTGACAAAGTACTAGTACCAACAACCTTGGAATTTAAAATAAAGATCACACTTATTATTATCAAATGAACAAAATATCCTTCCTTGTTCAATGTTGTGATAGATATCAAATTCCGTCTAAATGACGGTACAATGAATGTATTATTAATACAAATAATACTTAGTACTTTAACAATAACCTAAAAGTCCCTATGCCTATAACTTCAACCGGATTCCCAGCTCCCATATAGATGATTCTCTCCATCTTCACTGAGTCTGCGACAATTCAGGCAACCCTACATGGACACACTTATGTGAGTTGTTTGCACCAAATCTAACCACAATGTATATGTAGGAATTGAAACCGAATTATCCTTAGTACAAACATGGCCAAATGACATACCTTTCTTAGCACGCCAAGCGTGATATTTAGGGCAGTCGAACTTCATGTGAGTGAGGTCCTTGCAAAAGAAGCATTTCTTTTCTTTATGACCATTAGATGATCCCTTAGGCTTCTTATTTCTTGCAACCGCAATTTCCTTCCTTCTTCTCTTTGTCCTATGAGAAGAAGTAGATGTCAAACGTTCCTCAAGAATATCAAGGAATGTTTTAGTATTAACATCCTTGGAGACACTGTTCAAAATGGTCTCCGGGATAACTATATTCATGATCATTAGGCTCACGCGGTTGGAGCGTTCCCACTTCTCATTATTTAAGCAATCTTCTTGAGTGCTTATATCAGAAATAGGAAGAGGAAACGGTTCCCTTAATGCGTGATCTATGTCCATATAGCCTAAGATCATTATCAATTTATTTTTCCAAGTTTTAAAATTAGTCCCGTTAAGCATCGGTAAGGTACTCATAGCAGTAATCACGGATAAAGCAGTAAGTAAATCTGTTGGGAATAGAGAACAAGAATGAATACAAAACATTACTCCCTCCGGTCCAAAATAACTGTCACTTTTGGACCAAAATTTTGGTCCAAAATAATTGTCACTTTTGAGCTAAATGTCTCTTTTATCCTTGCATTGAAACTTGTTTTCTTTTATTAGTTGTATTGGTGTGAGACATTAATGTAATAAAGTTACACACTTAATAGGGGTAAAATTGGAACTTTTGTCATTAAATCATGATAATAATTGCATTTCTTAAGAATTGTGCAAATGCCAAAAGAGACAGTTATTTTGGACCGGGGGGAGTATAAGAAACTACAATATGAATAAATGATTAATTATATCAATGAAATCCATCAATAAGGTAATCAACATGACATCAAAACTAATATTTGGATTGCGAGTTGACTCATAAATGATTGCCTTAGATGTCAAGTAATTTGAACAATATTTGATTAAATGCTTAATATTCCTTTGGGTAGTCTTAAGCATTTAATAAAACAACTTAATGTTTATTTTATTTGTCATCACATGAATGCTTAAGTTTAGTTAAATGTCAAGATCTTCTTTGGAAAATTCAAGTCATTCACATATTAACTTAAACATTCAACACTTTAATAATTTTACATTTAAATAACGTTAATCACTTAGGTGATAATATTATTTAAATAACAAATAAAATTATTTAAGCATATAATTAATCAGGATTTTAAGGTTTGAAAAAATGTATGTTTTGTTCCAATGGGGAAAATAAAATAGTGCAAAATATAAAATTTTCCAAAACCTGTGAACAGTAACTGCTCGACCGAGCAGAGAGAAGTGCACGGCCGAGCACCAAATACAGATTATTTTGGTCAATTCGACATATTGTGCACGGTCGCGCTAAAATAAACGCTCAACCGTGCCGCTCGGCCGAGCAAAGAGAAATGCACGGCCGAGCACCATCAACAGAAATATTTGCCCTTTTCGACATACAATGCACGACCGTGCAAAACTTAACGCACGACCGTGCAGGTCTTGGTCCGACCGGGAATAGCCAAAGACCCGACCGGGTTAATCAAGAGAACCGACCGGACTCGACCAAAGATCGAACCGGTTTATGTCATTTTTTGCGCCTTTTCATGTGCTCGGCCGAGCAGATCATAAGACTCGGCCGAGCAGATCAATTTATGCACTTTTCTGAATTTTGTTTAAACTTTCCCAAAACAAATGAATGGCAAGTAGATCCACATGGTATGTACTTAAAACATAAAACCATGTTATTTAGGGATAATCTTGCTTTAAAATATAATGGAATCAAGTGAGTAGATCCACATGGTATGCACTAAACATAAAACCATGTTATGAAGGGTTAGTCAAACTTCAACCATTGTGTTCATCAAACAAAACTTTTCAAACAATTTTTTAAAACTTATATGATTAATATCAGCACTATATGAATGAATTAGTGCTTCTAAACAACATCAAAACTTAATGATTCAACAGGAAAAAATGAATCAAAATTTAAAGCGTTTTAAGGCTTTTCAAAAGAACTCAAACTCAAAACAGAAAAGAGCGGACTCTAATACCAATTGTTGAAACAATCCTAACCTTGAATGCCTAACTCATTTCTGGAAAGAGATTGAGGAAGAGATGAAGGCGGAAGCGAAGTATTACCTGATGAATCCATTATAGATGTTGTAGGGAGAAATGAAGAACAAGAAGAAGAATTAAGGGGACGGAGTTCTTCTAAATGATGAGTGCCTTTTCTCTCTAATGTCTCTAGCAATATGAAGATTATTTAGGAGAGAAATAAATGAATGGAGTGGTTTCTAGGGTTGATGGAAAACCCTTTATATATGAAACCAATAGGCACCTCATTTAGGGACTACACCCTTTCAACCTTTAGTGATGTTAAATTACCACTTTGCCCATCAAAAATAGGTAATATTACATCCAGAAATTCTACACATTATTTTAATTCACTACACTTTATATTAACATTATATGTATGATTTCATTATGGAATTACTAGATGACTTGTGTTGCAAGCCATGTTCTAACATTTGGGACAATGAAAAATGACAAACATGAAGATCATTTTGGGACGGAGGGAGTACAATAAATTAATGGGAGGGGCTTATGCCACTACAATATTTATTTATCCACTACATTCTTTGTATATTGACAAAATTATGCTTTGCATTTTAAAGAGTTAATTGAGTAATTTAAGGAGATACTAAATATGAATTACAAATTACACTATCCATTATGTTTACTAATTAAAAAATTAATTGCTCATCTTCAAGTCCCATTTTAACTTTAAAATATTTATCATATTTAATAATAAATTAATTTTCTAGAGTAAATGAATCATTGTAATTTCATTTAGCTTCAATTTTATTTATTTATATTAATTTTTTTCTTTCCATTATCAACTGTAAATAAATCAAATTAAATGAGATATATCTCCTTTTATTTTTTGGCTTAATAAAATGAATAAAATTAAATATATTTGAAGTAATGATAAAAATACTATACAAGTTATGAATTTGTAAATATTTTTTTAATATTCTAAATTTACAATGAAGAAATATATTTTGTTAATGAACTTTTACGATAGTTTATTTTATTTTTGTTTCTTTTCTCTTTACTTGAGACAATAAAATAATAAAATTACTAGGTAGATATAGAAATAAAATTCGGTAAATAAATATATCTAATTTATTTTCATATAATAAGAACTATGTTAAACTATTTCCATTATCAACTGTAAATAAATCAAATTAAATGAGATATATCTCCTTTTATTTTTTGGCTTAATAAAATGAATAAAATTAAATATATTTGAAGTAGTGATAAAAATACTATACAAGTTATGAATTTGTAAATATTTTTTTAACATTCTAAATTTACAATGAAGAAATATATTTTGTTAATGAACTTTTACGATAGTTTATTTTTATTTTTGTTTCTTTTCTCTTTACATGAGACAATAAAATA
Organism: Campanula takesimana; assembly: GCA_026119855.1. Taxonomy (NCBI): domain Eukaryota; kingdom Viridiplantae; phylum Streptophyta; class Magnoliopsida; order Asterales; family Campanulaceae; genus Campanula; species Campanula takesimana. The sequence continues at coordinate 901,651 of JAOWBW010000361.1, read as the reverse complement.
ATAAAATTACTAGGTAGATATAGAAATAAAATTCGGTAAATAAAGATATTTAATTTATTTTCATATAATAAGAACTATGTTAAACTAACTTTATTTCCCAGCATATATCGTTAAACCATACATTATTATAATTTCTTTCAAACAATATTAAAATGTAATACTAATATTAAAAAGTAGACTCTTTATAACTTATGGTTTCCCCCCAAAACCTGTTCATTACTCCCTCCGTCCCGGAGTAAGAGTCCTACCCTTCATTTGCACGCTTATTAATAAATATTGGAAGTGATGTAAATGTTGTGAGTGTAAAAGTAAAGTATGAGATATAATGAGTGGGAGAGAATAGTGAATTGATTGGTGTTGTGAGTATAAAAGTAAAATATGAGAGAAAATGAGTGGGGTGAATAGTAAAGATTCTTTGCCATTTTAGGAATATGACTCTTACTCTGGGACGTACCAAAATGGAAAGTAGGACTCTTACTCTGGGACGGAGGGAGTATTTTTTTCGAAACTTAAATACTGATACAAAATCAGTTTTTGCATATAGGCCAAAAATCATTTTTGTCCACTGTACTTTGAGGACACTTTCACTTTTACCATTTTACTATTTTATTAACATAAATACGACTATACGTATTTTAACTCTCCTCCACAACACCAAAAATTAATCACGCTAGTTTTTCATGGATGGAATACTTTAATTTTTGACACTTCCACCCCTTAACTTTTAAATGAAGGGTCACTTCACTACCATACTCCTAAACTTCCATAATTACCATCATTACCACCACACTACCACTACCCCCACCACCCACCGCCTCCACCATCGCCACCGCCACCACCATCGCACTACCACTGCCACCGCCGCCATCACAACAACCACCACCACTACCACTATCACTACCGCCATCACAACCACCATCGCATTACCATTGATTTTCTCTTTGACACACTAACACACTTATTTTTTTCTCTCACAACTACCACCATTATATCGATATATATATATATATATATCCATTCAATTCGAGCTTCTTTACTGCATTTATGGATTCTCCAGACCGAATTTGCAAGATTAAACTTTGAAATTCTAATATTGCTGCCACTTGTCCCCTTCCCGGCATTTTTCTTTTATTTTGTCCAATTCAGTTATCCATTCGTGGGTTATGATGATTGTGGCAAGCTTCTAAAAAGCGCTAGGCGGTCACTAGGCACCGCAGCAGCGCTTAGCGCTTAGGTGGGGTCTAGACGGAACTTAGGCGGGGCCAAGAATTCAGAAATAGTTATAATATCCTAGGCGGGACTTAGACATTTCATGAACGCCTAGCACCTAGGCGGGGCCTAGGCGACCTAGACAGACGTCTTTTAGAACAATGGATTGTGGCGAGGTAGTAATTGGTGTGACGGTGGCAGCGAAAGTGGTAGTGGGGGTATGGTGCAATGGGGGTGGTTGTGGGCGGTGGTGATGGGTATAATGGTGGTGGTGATTGTGGATGTTATGGAAGTTGAGGAGTGGAGGTGGTGGAGTGGTCTCCATTAAAAACTTCATGGGGGTGGAAGTGTAAAAAATTAAAGTTCTCCATCCATTTAAAGCATATTCAATCACCATGATAATTGGAAATTTAATTATGAAACGAGTTTGTTAACAATAATATAGTGCCTTTTTTAATATACTTCCACCATTAAAAAATCCGTTATACTTTTCTTTATAATTCGTTTCAAAAAAAGAAAAAAAAAACTTACTTTTAAATATATGAAAAAATGTATTGTCATTTTAGTACAAAAAAAGTAAATCACGTTTGATAAATATATTAATTTTTAAATGATTTTTTTTGATACGTTAAAAAAAGTTATTGTATGTAAATTAATATTTTGATCCCTCGTATCAATTCCTAGCTAACACCAAACACCCTCCTCGCTTCTGAACTCCCACTCAACAGTGGGCAATGAGGTCAAATCACCATTGTCCAAAGCTAGTCCTGTAACAAACTTAAATTTCAATTGGATGCAATTTTGTGTCTTGGTTTGTGTGTAATAAGTGCTGTTAAACGAATAGAGCCGGTTCGAGCTCGATTCGGGCTCGGCTCGTCAAAGATCGATTTGAATGAGCTCGAATCAAGTTCTTTAGCTCAATTTGTCTGGAGCCGGCTCGTGTTTGGCTCGTTTGTTTGACGATCTTTGTTCGAGATCTGCTTGTTTGAGCTCGAACTTGAGCTCGACTCGATAAGCTCGTTGACATGTAAAGTTTTTGTTCTCGATCGGCTTGTATTTGACTCGTTAAGCTCGAATTATTAATTATTTTGTAATAAATACACATATAATACATGTATAATATATGTATGTACATAATAATACACGAACTCGAGCTCGTCTAACTTCAAATATTTTTTAAAAAAGTTCTAAGCTCGAGCTCGTCTCGATAAAACTCGAGTTCGAGCGGCTCCTGAAAAGATCACGAACGGCTCTCGAACAGCTCGAAACTCGATTTGAATCGAGCTTGAGCAATTAAACTGGGCTCGAGCTTGAGCTCGAAAAAAAGCTCGAGCTCGATAATTTATAAACGAGCTTGAGCTCAAAACTTCAAAGCTCGACTCAGCTCGTTTACTGCCCTAGCCCTAATGTATGATGTGGATGAGATAAATCCAACTTGCCAAGTGTGATGTCTTCTAAGCTTTTGTTTTGTTACTTGAAAATAGTTCTAGAATTCTAATGGCCAATGAATTTAAGTATAAGATGCCTTCCCTCTGGCTTAAATCTTGATTAATTTTTATGTTGAACTATTAATTTTTATAAAAAATTTAAAGTAATTATTGATAATTTTTTATTAATGATTTAATAATTATTTTTTCTTTTTATAATAATTATTATTTTAACATAAAATGTTAATCAAAATTCATTTATGATTGACTAAAAGTAGTCATTCATTTGGAACAGAGGGAGTAATGTATTTCATATACTACACATTATTCCCTCCATCTCATAATTTTACTTACTTTTTTTAGTGTTCAATATTAAAGGTTATTGAGTTAAAATATAACTTTTTTTTTTAAATATTTTTATTTAATAAAGCTCACTTGCCTACTCACAACAATAATTCACTTACCCTTATTATGGTACGAAAGAAGTACTGTTTAGTGTCTAATAATGTTACGTATCTTTTAAAATATTTTTAAATACTGCAAATACTAACATGTCAAATAATACAATATATTTGCGTAAATTTTGTAAATAACGCAAATTTTTTGACAATACTTTGCATTATTTGTTTTTTTTTTTGAAAAATACATATCTATTTTAGATATTAATAGATATACTGTACAAGTTATTAAAATTGGGTAAATGCGCTACATTGTTTTCCAACAAACTTACCTAGTTACTATTTTATTAAGAAAGGAGGCTCATAGCCTATTAATTGGTAGTACAAATTTCTAGCACAGACCGCGTTGTTATGCGCAAATTTAACAACATTTTTATTCACCTTATAATAAATGCTAAAGTTGTTACATTTTGAATAAACAGGATCCGAGATAATGGAGTCTAGCAAGAAGTCTCGACATCTTAGAGTCTTTTATATAGTCTCGTGTTTGTGTCGAGACCGACCAAATGCTGACTTAAATGAATCTTTGTGACCAAATAAAGACCATAATGAGCGTTTGCGACCAAATGCTGACATAAATGAGTGTTCGAGACCAAATAAAGATCATAATGAGCGTTTGCTACCAAATGCTAGCCTAAATGAGTGTTTATAACCAAATAAGGACAATAATGAGCGTTTGCGACCAAATATTGAGTGTTTGTGATCAAATAAGGACCGTAATGAGCAATGAGGTTAGTATACTTATTGCCTACCGCTTATTCGAGTTCCTTTCCGAATTGCGCTACATATATTACTAATTTTCCCGAATTGTAACAATAGCTATATTAATTCATTTTAAAGAATCCAGCTTGTTGTACAACTAACTAATCACACTTAATTCTGATGGTGCCACAAAGGGAGGTGTCACAGTTTTATTCTTCAAACCTATTAGATGGATTTGTAATTTTAATTGAGTGAAAATCTCGCGAAAAACTTGTTTTACACTCGTTTTAGTGTAAAACAACATCACTTAATGTAAAACAACATCACTTAATGTAAAACAAGTTTTACACATTTTTTAGTGTAAAACAAGTTTTTCATAAGATTGACTGATTAATTAGACATCATTTTCAATTTCAAGTGGGTCTGGTTAATGTCACGTATGGGGATAAATTTTTATAGACCACACGGAAGATATAATAGTATAGAACTATAGTACAAGTACCACGTATACTATAATTTAGTCCCATCTAGAAAGAAAGGAGTGGTGTACTATTCTTTATCTTTTTAATGTTATGTTTTTAATGTGAACCATCCTTTTCGTTGTTTAGCTCATCAACATAGAAATCATTAATGAAAATAGTGGTGGATTTAAAAGTGAAGTTAATGAAGGTGAAGCACTTGTGGATGCTATAAGAGGTTTGTGCCCATGGGTATCTTGAGAAAAACACAAAAACACAAAAAAAAAACCCACAAAATTAGTAAAAATTATTTATTACTGATTTTTTTAATTTTATTTTTTTGTTTTGTGGTTTAGATATAAAGTTTTGTACTCAGTATGAAATACGTATCTATATAATATATAATAGCAGAGTCTAATTCTCATTCAGCCACGTGGATTTATAACGTGGAAAGCCATGTGTCACCATCTCATTGGTTTAAGCAAATAAGTCTCATTAAGGAAGGAATTTGAATATTATTTGTTTACCAATTTTTTAACACAAATTTAAATCATTTGAAATTCAAATGTAAAACTCAGTAATTAAAGGGTTCTAACACTTAGAAAAAATTGAATTTCAAAAATTAAAGATATCTAAATTTCTTTCACAATTGTATATTGCTGTATCATAGTTCTAATATTATTATTTTTGTTGATTTTCTCCATCTAAAAAATATTTCAGCTCAACAACATAATATATAATATATTTCAGTTCTGTATTTGTACATGTTGCTTTCTGTATGAAGTTATATTGTTATGTAGAATAGTTCTGATTTTTATTATTTTTGCCGATTTTATCCATCTATAAATATACCAGCATTACAACATAATATTTTCTTTTCCTTAAAATTATGAATCTGAACTTTTTGGGGAAATAATTTTGTAATTGAAAAACGTATACAACCAAAATTAATAAATTGAAATTAGAGAAAAGGAAAAAAATTAATAGCAGTGGTTTGGTGAAAGAAGACATTAGCATTAGTAATTAGTAGTATATTAGTATCTCATTTTCAAAATGAATTTTCAGTTTTACTTTCAATATATTTGCTAGGGGTGTCAGTGGTTCGGTCCAAACCGCGGTTTGGGACCGAACCGAACTAAACCGTACGGGTTGGTTCGGTTTTTAAGCACAAGTAGTTCGGTTCGATCTCAAAAATTGGTAAACCGCGTGGTTCGGTTTGGTTTGTGGTCTGACCCCTCCAGACCGAACCAAACCAAACCGTCAGACCGAACCACAGACCAAACCGCCAGACCACATATATTAGTCATATATTTGTATGTTAAGTAACCTTCACCTTTAAATTATTAAAATAATTTACATTACATTACATCATTCTTAACTTTCGTTTTGCATCTTATTCAATATTCATTTCATCGAATGTTATATTCATTGAGACACATAGTTGACAAAGTTCTGTAGTGTATTCACTTCCTTCTGCTTCTTTATTCGTTTAATATTTTCATTCTTCCAAATTTTCTCTTTTAAACAAAGTGTAAACCATAATTTGAATCGTGATATGAACCTCGGCGTGAATGGTGGTTTAAACCACGATCTAATATAATTGGGTGACGTGGGGCTTGATCATCGTGGGCCAAATTTTGGGCTCTAGCGTTTACCGAGGGTGAGATTTGGCTTTACACCGTGCCACTAATTTTTAGTGTGATTTTGATAACTTTATTCCTTTGAATTGGAAAAATAATCATAATTTCATAAACTTCAAAAGAAAACTCAAAATCTGACAAATCCACATGAATCTCTATCACGAATAACACAAATCAATAGTACAGTAACAAATATGGACTGTCAAAAAATCATCTCTACCGTTCAGAATTTCACCTTGAAAAAAACATTCCCGGATCCCATCGCCTTCTGCAAATCCATTATCCCAACTTCCGAGCACGCTAACACCAACAAATCCATGAAATTCCCTTCACTTTTCACCTTATTCCTCACGCTATCCCACCGGCATCCGCCGTCAACAAACTCGCACGTGACCACCTCGTGACCTCCCACCGGTTTGTAAATGTAAGCAAAATTTCCCGCCATACGAACTTCAATCGACGAAATTTGAAAATCTTCCCCTTTCAGTTTTTCAACAAGTACGGCCGGCAACTCTCCAACAATTTCCCGCTCTAATGTCTCGCAATTCACTTCCCAGACCTTCACGGAGTTGCCGCCGTCGGAATTGATGATCAATCCGATCAATATCAGACGGTCATTAACGAATCCGGTAACGGCGTTGGAAATGATCGGATCCGGCAGCAGATTATACGCTCCCATCCAAATTCGCCTCTCCAGATCCAAAACGTACGTTACTGCTTGGTCAGATTGCTTCTCCGTCAAGTAGAATTTGCTGCCGTTTACGGCAGCGGAGAGCCACGTCGACGACGCAGAGGTTCTCAGAGACGCCGGCATTGGCTCGCACACCGTCCACTTGCAAGTACGGATATCATAGATTTCAACCGCAAGTGGATCGTCCTCAAAATCACACGCGCCGCCTGCAACGACGACGTAATGACCGACCAAAGCAACGATCGGATCAATCCGGCAAACTACCGGCGCGGTGGCGTGGTGCCACGTCAGATGAAGCGGATCGAACGAGAAGTAGAATGTCGACGCAGAAATCATGTAAATGAAGTTCGAATTCGTTGATCGGAGGGCGGAAATGTAGTTGAATTCCGGCTGCTTGATTTTGATCCAGATGTTTGTAGCAGGATCGTAAGCGTGAGCGGTTGTCTTGTGCGGCGAACGGCTTCCCTGAGTATAGACGAACAACCACGGCTTGGTGCGGCGGGAGGAGGAATAGGCGGCGCGGCTCCATGATTTGGAGACGAAGGAGGCCGGAACGAGGTGGAGGAGAGGTAAGGGAGAGAGAATGACGTCTAAAACGTCACCGTAGATCGGAGTAATTGGTTGTTCCTCGGAGTTGGAGTCTGCAACCTTATTAGACGTAGCCATTTTTTGTCTTTTAGTTTTGTGTATGTAGAGTAGAGCCCTAATCGCGACCTTTATAGAGAGATTTGTGGGATTCGAGTCGGCGGTGTGACACACCGGTTGAGTATGAAACTATGAGGTAAATATTAGAGGAGTACTCCCTCCGTCTCCGTTCACTCGACATTTATTTTTATTTAAGTCTATCCCAGTTTACCTGACAATTCTCAAAATAGCATACTTTTTATAATTTTATATTCACTCTACCCCACCATATATCCTCTCTCTTCATTTTACATCACTCAATTTTTTCAACCAATACTACTATTTACCCCACTCATTCTTTCTCTCTTCATTTCCTAGCACACATTTTTTTTATTTTATTCTTTTTCCCTAGTTATTGTGGGTGTCAAGTGAGGTGAGGTCTTTTTTTTTGAAAGTTCAAAATATTACTTCCTCCGTCTCGGACTAAAGTTCTTAATTAGATTTTATACAGAAAAAATAAATATTGTGTTTATGAAAAGTAAAGTAAGAAAAAGTAGGAGAGAGAAAGTGGGTAGAGGGTTTTGGTTGTGAGAATGATAAGTGGATCTCATTGTACATTTTAAGTAATAAAAAAACTAAAAATCCTAGTTTTGGATAAACCAAAAAGAAAAGTAAAAACTTTAGTTTAGGACACAAGGAGTATAAATCTTGCGCACTATAGTAATTGGTCAAAGTTGTGTAGCGTAGGGACGCTCCCTCGCGCACTCGTGCGCATATGGTGCAACTCAAGGTCTAATTTGGTTTATGGGGGAACGAATACGTGCACCTTCACGTCCTACGAACACGAATGTGTCACTAAATTTGCCTAAATAATATTGTACTTCATCCGTTCCAGTTTAAGGTTCTTACTTTCTTTTTTGGTATGTCTCAGTTTAAGGTTATTAGTTGCTTTATTCCTTAAATGGCAAATGATGAATAGTGTTTTGGACATCCTTATCCTCATAAAGTTCATATATTACAAAAAAAACCATCACTTACTCATCTTCTTTTCACCCACTTGCTTTATTAATGGATAATTATATCCTCCACACACTACTTTGTTGACTCAAATTTGCCTTTGTTTCTTAATAATCGTGTAAAGTCAATCTAAAATCATATTCAAATTTTCATTAGTCTGATTGAATCATTCTAAAATTACACCTTCACCCTAATTATTACGAATAAATATCACTGCGAAATTTGATTTTTTTACAAAAATGTCACCGCGCATTTTCAAATACGTTTTTTCCTAATTGTTAGAAAAAACTGGTTTTTCATATGACATACTCTTGTTAACTATTTATAAAAATGCATTTGTCAAAAAAAATAAATATACATTTGTGCGTTTTTTTCAAAAAAATCATTTTTATTTTAAAACTATCACCCCACATTTTTAAAACTTACTCTTTTATAGATAAACTAAACTAAAATTATTATTCAAAAATTTATTTGTAATAATTAAGGTGAAAGTCTAATTTTAGATTAATTGAAAATTTGAAACTTGTTTGTTATTGATAAACCATCAATAATACTATCATAAAAATGCATTAGATAAACTAAACTAAAATTATTATTCAAAATTTATTCGTACTAATTAGGGTGAATGTGTAATGATCATTTTTAGGATAGAGGAAGGGAGTAATTCGACACAACATAATAATTTGTAATTTTTGAGTTTTGTACAAAAACAAGAGTTAATTACATATTAGGGCCTGAAGTATTGTTAAAGTCCCCAATTGGGGCCTGACTTTTTGACGATTTACATCCGAAATGACAAAAATACCCTCACTCAAAGTCACATGCAACTTACATGTTCACTTAACGGTGTTTTTTTTTTATGGAAATCGTCAAAAAGCCTTAATTTGGGCCAAAAATATCAATACAGACCCTAAATCGCTAAAAAAAAAAATCGGGCCCCGATTGGGGACCTTGATAATACCGAGCATCGCAGACCGGACCGAACCCGGTTCAAAGCCAGTACAAGCGAGCTTGACCACATCAAACCGGATAAGCTCGCAAGCTAGTAAGCCCGAGAGACCCGGGCTTCATGATAACCATAACCGAGGTAGCTCTGCCTCCCGCTATTCTTAGGGTCCCGTGTTGATCACTCAACCTCCTGCCCGGAGCCCGCAGCAGCCGGCTGTCGCAAACGTACCACAGACGTTACCTGTTCGTACCTGACATACCATAACGGTTGGTGGTGGAATCATGTTTCCCTGACAACACGCCACGTTCCCAGCCACTCCCCTGGCCTTGCCAATGAGGACCTGCCGCGTGTCCATCCGGTACAAGGGCGGTTAGAGCCTTAAACCTACCTCCTCCTTCTACTCATATAAATACTCCTATCCGCCCCAAAGGGCCAGGTACGTGCTCTATCCTATTCACACACACAAGGCTTTCACCAGCTTTCTACTTAGGTTTTCCTCAGAGATCTTACTCTCACACCCGAGGGCCTAAGCCGGATTCCAACCCGGCCTTGGTCTTAACGGTGTTCTTGTTTGTGTTGTGATCAGGATCAAGAGACAGCTATATTGGAGTTCTACCTCCGTGAACCCAGAAACTTAGGGCGTCATCAGTGGTTCCATTGCCGGGAACCAAAAATCTTCCCAGTGCAATCTTCTTGCTTCGTTTGATTTTCCAATCTAATTCATTTCAAATCCTCATTTGGTTCTTCCGTCCTTCACGGTTCTAAAAAAGGTACCCTGTCTTTTCTGTTGATTTTCGACATACAAAATCTTCACAATGACTGGGAAAGAAGTCAACCCAAATGCTAGCCCTTCGGGACAAGTGCCCCAGGGATCAGTATTCGCCAGATTGGGTAACAAGACTCTTAGTGGCAACTCCTATACCCCCTCTCAAAGGGCAAGGAGAGAGGCAGATCTGAGAGATCGTATAGAAACCTCCAAAGCTCTCAAAACTCAAAAAACTCCCGTCACTCCCCTCACCCCTGATCAAATCCAAAAGAAAATCCAGATCCTCACAGATAGGCAGAATCTGGTAGAGGAAGGGATACAGTTGAATCTGGCCCTCGAGGAGCTGTTTAATGCCGAGGCCAATGCTAGAAGCCCCCCTGAAAAATCAAAAGCCCATGATCTGACGAGCTCTAAAAGCAGGGCCAGTAGGATTGTAGGAGGAAAAAGGCGGACAATCCTCGTAGATGATGACGATGAGAGAGGAGAGGAAGAAGGGGAGAGTGAGGAGGGAGAATCGCAGCCCAGAAGGACTAGAGGCCAATCTAAGGGAAAGGCAATTGTTAAAAATGATGATAAAATTACAGAAACCGTAAAAAGGGCTAAAACGGGGGACATAATGGATCAAAAGTTCCAAAGAATGATCGCGGAGTTATGGGAGTCCAAGCAAAACGTAACAAAGTGCGTTGGACCCATGGACGCTTTCGCATCATGGATCAGTGATTCCCCGATCCAGAGAGGAAAAGTGCCCACGCTAGACGCGTATGACGGCTCATCTAACTCAAAAAGCCATGTTGGGCGATTTGAAGGGCAGATGGCCCTATTCTCGACAGATGAGGCCGTGAAGTGCAAAGCCCTCGCCTCCACCTTTAAAGGGAAGGCATTGGGGTGGTTATTGGCCCATAAACCGCGCTCTATCTGCAGCTACGAGCAATTGCGGGCTTCGTTCTTGAACTCGTTCGCGGGCGCGGGGGAGGCCGCAAGACCAAAATCGGACCTGTGCGGCGTTAAGCAATACCCCGGGGAAAACACAAAGGCATACATCACTCGGTTCCGGAAAATGACCGAGCAGATTGTGGATCTAACAAGGAACGACATCGAGCTATGCTTCCTAGGGGATTAACATCCCATACTTTAAGGCAGGAGTTTGCTTGCCGAAAGCCCGAGGGGACAGAAGAGATGTATAACAGGGCCATCGCTATGGCCGGAGTAGAGCCCGCATTTATGGCCGATGCCCGCAGAAGCGTAAGGGAAAGAATCGAGCCCGCTCACAACCCTCGTCATCACTCAGGCTACTCGGGAAAAAAATGGTGGCCGAGGTAGAGGCAGACCAAGGGGCATGCCCAATTTTAAAAGAGGCGATGACAGTGCTTTCACCCCTTTGATCGCACCAAGAACTGAGATATTGCGGGCAGAAGCTTTGCCTCCACCACCTCCACTGGAGAGGAAGCCTTACGAGGCGAACAAAAAGAAATGGTGTGGATACCATGAAAGCCACGGGCATACTACAGATGACTGTTTCCAGCAGTAAAGGAGAAGCCCCGCGGGGAAATAAATACGTCAGAGACAATGATGCAGACGGGGAAGAATGACATCTAGTAGGAGAGGAAGACAATGACCCAGCTTCCCGCCCAGATCAGACGACTGGAAAAAGTATTCCTGATACCCACCTATCCGCCCGAGCAAGAGGAAATGATCGGTTTCAGAAGGAGTGAACTGGCATCTACCCTTTTCCATTCAACACAACCGCTAACAATCAAGATGGCTATTGGTAGAGCGGATATTGGAAGAGTCCTCATTGATACCGGGGCTTCACGGGACATACTTTACTTCCATTGTTTAGAAGAAATGGGGATGTCTGAGGCGCACTTAACCCCATATGCGGGCTTGTTGGAAGGGTTCACGAATCATACGGTCTACGCAAAAGGGACCATTGACTTCGAAGTAACCATTGGAGAGAGGCCGTTCGAGAAAACAGCCCGTGTCACGTTCATGGTGATCGATCTGAAATCCCAGTACAACGCAATCTTGGGAGTGACCGCTCAGGCTGCCCTTGGAATCGTCGCATCAATCCCTCACCAGAAAATCAAGTTCAGTACCCCTGCAGGGATCGTGTGTATCGAGAATAAGCCCGAGCTCTTCCTCAAAGTAATAGAAAGGAAGAGGAAGGAAAGCGCAGCAAGGCAAAGACTGGGAAGCCCAAGGGAGGCAAAAAGGGCCAAAGCAAGTGAAAAAGAGGTCGCAGGCACGGCCATGATCGGGACATTGTCTTTCCACTCCACGAGGGCAGAATTCAAGCAGAGCAGGAGAGCCCGCCGCATTGCCTCCAAAACCGAGCATGTCAATATCGTCATTGATTCACTGCCTGACCGAGAAGTTGCAGATATTCGCCCTAATGACGCTTTGGAGGACGTGGTCATAAACCCGGCTTACCCCGAGCAGACAATAAAGGTCGGGCTAGAGATCCCCGCGGAGGAAAGGAAGGTGTTGATAGAATTATTGAGAAGAAGCCTAGACGTGTTCGCCTGGACCGTAGAGGATATGGAGGGGATAAGCAGAGAGGTGATCGAACACGAACTGAATATCGATCCCACGTTCACCCGGGTCCTCCAGAAAGAAAGATACTTTTCACCGGAGAAGAAAGCGGCGATCAAAGTCGAGGTAGATAAGCTGCTGAAAGCAGGAATAATAAGACCGATCAAATATCCGAAGTGGTTAGCCAACGTCGTCATGGTAACCAAAGCAAATGGAAAGTGGAGAATGTGCGTGGATTTCACCGATTTGAACAAGGCCTGCCCTAAGGATTGTTACCCTCTTCCCCGGATCGATCAATTAGTAGACTCTATCACCGGCCATAGAGTATTGAGCTTTATAGATGCATACTCGGGCTATCATCAAATCAAAATGAAGGAGGCCGATATTCCGTCATGCGCATTCTATGACGCGGGCAAAACCTACACGTTTAACAACATGCCGTTTGGCCTCAAGAATGCGGGCGGTACGTATCAAAGGACGGTAGGAATCGTCTTCGATGATCAATTAGGCCGGAACCTGGAGGCTTACATCGACGATATGGTTATCAAGACCAAGGAGACCTCTCACGACCTTGATGTGACAGAAACTTTCACCAGCCTCCGGAGAAACAATATGAAACTTAACCCATCCAAATGCGCCTTTGGAGTAAAGGCAGGGAAGTTTTTGGGCTTCATGGTGAACCAGAGAGGGATAGAGGCAAACCCGGAGAAGATCATGGCGTTAATAAACATGCAACCCCCCAGATGTGTTAAGGAGGTACAGAAGCTGAATGGCCGCATCACGGCCCTGGGGAGGTTCATCGCCAAGTCAGCAGAAAAATGCCTGCCTTTCTTTAAAACTTTGAAAGGAGGAAAAAAGGAGGGTTTTGAATGGAACGAGGACTACCGGAATGCTTTTGAGCAAATAAAAGCTTACCTGGGAAAACCGCCGCTGTTGAGCAGCCCCGTTTTGGGTGAAGAACTCTACGTTTTCTTGGCTGCAAAAGATCACGCTGTGGCTGCGGTTTTGGTAAGGGAAGAGAACGACCTTCAGAAGCCCGTGTACTATGTCTCCAAAGCACTATCCGCGGTAGAAGGGCGCTACTTGAACATTGAAAAGCTGGCTTTCGCCTTGCTTATAGCCGCTCGGAAGCTGCGGGCATACTTCATCGCCCACCCAATCACGGTCTATTCAGATACCCCGCTGAAAAAAGTGCTCCATAAGCCCGAATCCTCGGGAAGAATGCTGTCATGGTCGATAGAACTGACTGAGTTCCAAATCACTTACTCCCCGCGAAAGACCATTAAGGCACAAGCACTGGCGGACTTTATGGCAGAAACTACGTTTGAAGTAAAGGAAAGCGAAGCGGACAAAGTCCAGCCCGATAAAGTAAAGAGAAAGCGGGGCCAGAAGGCCATGGATGAGGGGGAAAGACCGGAGAATTGTTGGTCGTTAAGCGTTGACGGATCCTCCGGAAAAACTGTTAGTGGCGCCGGAATCCTATTGATCGCCCCGGAAGGTCAAAGGTTTAAACGAGCCCTAAGGTTCAAGTTCGTAGTTTCCAACAACCAAGCCGAATACGAGGCATTGATAGCGGGCTTGGAATTAGCCCGGGACATGAAGGTCACAAATTTGATCGTGAAGAGCGACTCACAGCTAGTGGTAAATCAGGTTAAAGGGGAATATGAGACAAATCACCCGGTGCTGCTCAAATACAAGGAGCTGGCAGCAAACCTGTTGAGGGAATTCGACTACCACGAGCTAACCCAAGTTAACCGGGCTGAAAACTCCGAGGCGGACTTGCTTTCGAGAATCACAAACGAAGACATCGCAAAGCTTAGTGTGGACTGTTGGATAGAATTTACGGAGCGCCCGGCCATTGACAGGGTAGAGATCCACCAAATAGGGGAGCCCGAGAAGGATTGGGTGGACGAGATTTGGAATACATAGAAAAGGAGATCATTCCCAGCGATTCGGATCGAGCAAAAGTTTTGAGAAGACAAGCCGCCAGATACACGATCATTGATGGCGTACTTTATCGGAAATCCTTCACCAAACCGCTGCTGAGGTGTGTCAAGTCCGAAACAGTCACCAACTTGTTATACGAAGTTCACAAAGGCGTGTGTGGAGGACATCCCGGTGCCCGGACATTATCCGATAAAATCAGATTCCTCGGGTATTACTGGCCGACAATGAAAAAAAATGAAGAGGAATATGTCCGCAAATGTGATCAATGCCAGAGATTCGCCAACATACCAAGGCAGCCATCCACGGAGCAGAGCCTGGTAGTCCCAACTTGGGCATTTGATATGTGGGGGATCTGATTGGGCCTTATCCCAAAGCGCCCGGCGGAGCGCAAATGGTAGTGGTCGCAGTAGATTATTTCACAAAATGGGTAGAGGCCAAGGCACTAACTAGCACGACGGAAGCAAGTATTATCAAGTTCATCCACGACCATATATTCTGTCGGTTTGGTTTGCCGCGGGCTATTGTTTCCTATCATGGACCTCAGTTCCAAAGCAAGTTTACGACGGAATGTAAGAGACTCAATGTAGAACATCGGCAATCCTCCGTCGCCAGACCGCAGGGAAATGGACAGGCAGAGGCCGCAAATAAGTTGCTTATGACCGCTTTGCACAAAAAATTGAAGGGAAGAAGTGGTCGCTGGATGGAGGAGCTCAGTACTGCTCTATGGGTTGTCCGAACCACAACGAGGAATTCAACGGGAGAAACCCCCTTTTCCTTGACATATGGATCAGAGGCGGTCGCGCCCGTAGAGGCAGCCCTACCCACCTACAGGGTCGCCCATTTTGATGAAACAAGGAATGAGGAAGCCCGGAGAAAAGACTTAGACCTTCTTGAAGAAAAACGGTTGGAAGCACGGGTAAAGATGGTCAATTATAAACAAAAGGCAAAAATCCATCACGACAAAAGGGTGAACAAGAGGTCATTTTCCGTGGGAGACTGGGTCTTAAGAAAAGTTGAAGTCACGGTGAGACAGCCCGGGTATAACAAGCTCTCGCCCAACTGGGAAGGGCCTTATCAGATTGCCCGCTGTAGACACCCCGCCTTGGACCGCTCACCCCGATTGCACATTTGATTTTGTGTTTCTCCCCATTTTAAGTGTTTCTCGTTAGTTTCTGTCACTTCCGTTAAGTTTCTGACTGACTTCGTTAAGTCCAGGGACTAAACTGAATGACAGGGCTGACTTTCTAGTCCATTCTGTCAAAATTGCCTTCTCTGAGTCGCGCGCCTCCGACAGGAGGAGCCAGGCGCGCGCGCCTCCCGCCCCCAAAGCAGGAAGCGCGCGCCTCTGGGCGTCAGTTACAGATTTCTGGCCAGGATTCCCTCCCTTGCTCAATTTACAAGATTTTACCCGGGAAGGATTTCTTAGTGACTGAGTTTTGGCACCAAAAACACCCCTCTTTCACCTATAAAAACCTCTCTTTACCTCCATTTTCAAGGATTGAAGACTTAGACCGAAAATTGAACTTACAAAAACTATACCAAAATCACTTTCTAAAGGTTCTCCAAGGATTTCATCAAGAAATATTTGAAGGTCTTCAAATTGTAGGTAAAAGTCCATCTTTTCCTCCCTTTCTACTTCATCTCCCCTCTCTTTTTACTTTAATCAAATGTGCAATCACCCAAATCATTTTGGGACATGACTCTAATGATCACCTCATCTCATTGAGGTTGGTTAAGGAGTCATCTCCTACATTCCAAATCCTATTTTAAATCCCCCCTTTTCATGACTTAAAGAAGAAGAAGAAGAACATTTTCATTCATGTAGATTTTGATCAAGCAAGACCAACTTTAGTTGGGCGAGATGGGTGTTTCGGTACTTCCCATCTCGTAATCTAACCCTCGAACCTCAAAACAAAGAATCTCTGTTTTCGTAATCAAACTTAGGCTACAATCAATAGGTTTTTCTTATGTTCCTCAAAATATAGGTGGCGACTCTAAAAAACAAGTTAGACATCCTAGGATAACACACGCGCTCTAGCCTAAAGCCGTGGTTCCCCCGGGGTATCTACAGTGGCGACTCTGCTGGGGAGTTAATTGAGGGTTAAACTTGCATTCTGATCGAAATCTACATCTTTTCTGGGCATTCTGTTTCCTGATGGGGGAGGCGCGCGCATCTGGCCTTTTAAGCCTAAGGCGCGCGCATCCCGCATCAAGAACCAGAATCGCCCACTTCTTCATGTTCTTCATCTTCTTCTTCTGTTATTCTGCACTAATCACTTCTGCAGGGGTTACAATATGAACATGGGACCAGGGCAATCCCCTGAGTCCAAAGTCTGACATTCTGACAGGTGTAACCCAGAAGCGCGCGCCTCTTATAAGCATTGCGACATGCGCGCGCGTCCCACATCAGCACTCAGAGGCGCACGCTTCTGGGTTGGTTTCCAGAACAGAAACAGGTTTCAGTGACTGAGCAGAACAGTGGGGTGTGGGCACAGTTGCCTGTATCAGAAAAGAATTGAACCCTCGGACTGTTTTAATTTTGTGTTTTATTTACCGGTCACACGGGTGATTCGGGAGTTGTAATTTTATGTGCTTATGTGTTTTGTGTGTTTTTCTTTCTTTTCAAAAAAAAAAAAAAAAAAAAAAATTGTCACTTGTTAGACATCACACTACATGCACATATTCCTATGAACTGCTCACTATCGAGTCGCACAAGTCCAACCCCAAACCCGTCGAGGCCCGTCCTAGAAAGTTTCAACCTCCACCAGACCTTGGCTCTTTCGAAGCGGTAAACCTCAGCCCGTGGCGTAGTTCAAGACTACATGCCGGGGGTGACCTTTGAGCCTCATATTCAAGCCGATCACAAACCACACAATTCTAGTTAGGGTCTAACACTCCGTGACTCAAGTCGGTTTCCATGTACCGAGATTTCCCTAAACTAATGTCTTCAAATCATACATGCCAACTTGTTGAAATGGACGCAATAAAAAAATCCGTCCCCAAAAGTGGTTATTTTGGACGAAAATAAAAATCCGTCCCCGCATGTATGCTTTACTACATTAATTTAGTTTAATCCCGATACATGTAGGATTCACAAGCGCGATGGAATCCGATGAGTATATGGGACCGCGAGATGGTCTATATACTAGTGTGACGATTCCATTATTTTCTTAGAAACCCCAAAAGGGATTCATTCCCTCCGACTTATAAAAAAAAAAAAAAAAGAGGGTCTTTTCTTATGTGGTTCGAGTCGTGTGCCCAACTGTGTGTTCTAAGCCTCTTCATGGACCGCAAGTGTTACTCAAGACTGACAAGGGCCTCTTCTGCAATATAGGTTCAATTGGCACTTACAAAGTCTACCGGGATTCAGCAAATCGGTTAGTCCGTGAAGAGATCACTCCAACAGCTCCAACATCAACCATGACCGGCAGCAGCAACACCATGTCTCTCGAACAGCTCTCAACGATGGTCCAACTCCTCCAAGAGCAAGTCTCCACCCTTAACAAGGAGGCACAAAGCAAAGACGACATTTGGCAATCCCACCTCGACAGCCAAAGGGAGGCCCACGAGGCCGAAATGGAGCTAATGAAAGAAAAGCTCACCAACCTTGCCAAGGGAAAGAACAAGAACAATGATGATGAATCCGAATGGACCGAGGGTTTGTTCAAGAGTCCTTATGTCAACACCCGCACCAAGAAAATGGGGGAACCAAGTTCCGAGAACAATGAGCCCAAAATGGTGGATTCTATCATGGCCTACATCGACCAAAAATTCAATGGGCTCAACATGGGGAAAGGCTCCGACACAAGCCTTTATCAATCATCCATCCTCATGAGTACTATGGCCGCTCTTCCCGATAAGTTCAAGATGCCCGACATAAGCAAATTCAAGGGCAACTCTTGTCCTATGGCTCACATTGAGACTTATATTTGGGCAATGGTTCCAAAGAAGGTCTCCACCAAGGTGATGGCTCAATGCTTTCCTCTCACTCTCGAGGGGGCGGCAAAAGATTGGTATGCTACTCTCCCGCTCACTGTCCGTCTTGATTGGGACTCCGCCATGCTTGCCTTCAAGAACCAATACCAAGGCAACACCACTCACCGGCCCACAAGGAAAGAGCTAGAGAACACTACTCAACGAGACAATGAGTCCTTCATCGACTTCACAAGGAGATGGAATGACAAACTCTCTGAAATTGTTGAGAGGCCGAACACAAAAGAGCAAATAGTGTCTCAAGATTGATCTCCGCACTCACCTAAGTGGGGCTTGCTACTCCGACTTCTCCCAAATGTATGAGGCGGGGGTACGCATGGATGACTTGCTCAAGGAGATTAAGAAGACCACTCCTACTTACCGCTACAAGGCCGCTTCCAACTCCACAAAAGAGGCCTCGGTCAACGCCGTCACTATTGACAAGGGGAATTACAAAAAGGTTCCTCCACCTCAAGGGAAGAAGTCCCGAAGTGACCGTGTCTACACGCCTCTCCAAGGCATGACTCAAACCGAAGTGTTCGAGGTCCTCAAGGCAAAGGGTCAAGTCACACCCGTGCAAGGGTACCAACCCAAGACGGTCCACCCCAATCATGCTCACCACAAGTATTGTGGCTACCACCAATATAGTGGCCACACCACCGAGGAATGCTTCGTTCTCCGCAATGTCATTCAAGATCTCATAGATAAGAAAGAATTTGTAGTGACTAATGACGAGAATGTCAATGTAATAGAGATAGGAGAACTCGAGGGGACCACCCATTCAATCCCAATTGTGAATGGGGGCCCCAATGTTATGAATAAACTTGACAATTCTTGTTATGTAGTGACTTACGATGAAGTAATGAGGGAAGTACTAGAGAATAGGAAAAAGAAGCAAGATGGGAACGTCAACATGCTAACTCGATCCGGTCTAGTCATAGCAAGCAACCCTTCGACTTCCACACCGAGCTCCTCTTCTCAAAGGCCGCAAGCTCAAAACGCTCCCGAAGATCCTCTACTTGTCCAACTCAAGAAAACTCAAGCCAACATCTCTATTTTGGACCTCATTGCATCCTCAAAGAAACACCGAGATCTTGTCATCCGCAATCTCGACGATACATCAGTCTCTCCCGATATTTCTCCCGAGGACCTCACGGCAATGATTGGTCACATTCACTTTGGCAACGTCATCACCTTTGCCGATATGGACCTTCCACCGTTTGGTTCCGACCACAACGAAGCTATTTACCTCAAGGTACGAGCAAGGGGGAGGCCCGTCTCAAGAGTCTTAGTGGACGGTGGTTCCGCACTCAATCTCATGCCTGGTAGAATCATGGGCATACTGGGGCTTAAGGATTCTGATTTGAAGCCTTCTACTCAAGTAATCCGAGGTTATGACAGCACCGCCCGTACAGTCATGGGGATGATCGAAATAGACATTGAGTTTGGGAGCATGGTCATGTCCGTTCCATTCCAAGTGCTTGATATCCCGGCCTCGTTCAACATACTGTTGGGTCGACCATGGATTCACAGTGCTAATGCCGTACCGTCAACTCTCCACCAATGTGTCAAGATCCGAAATGGTGATGAAATAGTGACCGTAATGGCTGAAAACATCACTATCCACAGAAAAGGTGAACCCATCCACCAAGTTCAGCATGGTCTACCAGACTCCACTCTCTCCGGCGTCTCAATCAACGCCATTGACAAAGAAAGGGGAAACGGATCATGGACCCCCAGCAATCACAAAGTCCTCCGCATGATGAGGAATATGGACTACTTCCCTGGTTTAGGCTTAGGGAAATATCAGCAAGGAATCCTACATCCCGTGCAAGTCCCATTTGTCAAGAACACCTTCGGTTTGGGGTATGAGCCTTCCAAAGAAGACTTGAAACAAGAACAAGCGATCAAGAACGAAAAGGCCCGAGCTCGTAAAGAAGGCCGTAGGTATGAAATCCCTAATCTAAGGCCTTATCGCAAGACGTTGAATGGTTATTTTGTCCGCCAAGGGGAAGACGTTCCATACATGATCTTTCCCGAGCCGTGGGTTAACAATAAAGGTGTCAAAAAGCCCGGCCTCGAAATCTTCTCCGATTGTGAGGTCCAGATATCCGACAGAGAACCAACTCCCATGTCGCCCCATGAATGGTGGGGGAGGAAGATAACTATAGAGTCCGAGACAGAAATCACCGTGGGGGAAGAACTGACAGATTTAGCCTCCATGTTTGAAGAGCTCGCCATGATGAATAAATGCCAAGTTAATGCCATCCATGACACCGTCATCATGAACGAAACTATCAGTGAGATCCCGCCAAGCTCCGAGCCGATCAACAATTGGTATTCAACAAAAGGGCCCGTGGTATCCGAGGAATTCTTAGTCCAAGAAATGGGTTGCATACCCCGCACAGCAACAAAAGAAGAGCAGCTCACACTTACTTTCGAGTCCGAGAGTGTCTCTAATACCCTCACCCAAGAGGATTTGGAGGCCATAGCCGAGCGTGTGTTTCCTTTCTTTGCTAATGAAAAATTTGATATATCTGAGTACCCTGAGATTGCAAACATCATAAATGATGAATTAACTAATAATGAACTTAACGAACAAGTTAATAACGATTCAAATTATGATGAAATAGACCACGAAAACACAACATACTTAAATGAACTTGCTCAACAAGTCCGTAGTCATGGCGAGAATGGTCCAAAGGCTGACGAAGAATTGCATGTTGTTAATCTGGGTACCGAAGAAGAGCCAAAAGAAACCAAGATTGGAAGCTTCTTCAAGGGAGACGACAGAGACAGATTGACTGCATTACTACAGGAGTTCGTGGATGTGTTCGCATGGTCATACAAAGACATGCCGGGTTTAGACAGAAAGGTAGCGGAGCACAAGATTCCGATCAGAGAAGATGCCAGGCCAGTAAAGCAGAAGCTCAAAAAGATCAAGCCAGAATGGTCTCTGCAGGTCAAAGAAGAGATTGAGAAGCTCCTCAGTGTGGGTTTCATCAAGGTTATCGAGTATCCGACATGGTTAGCCAACATTGTGACAGTCAGGAAGGCGAACGGCAAGGTTCGAGTTTGTGTAGACTTCCGGGATTTAAACAAAGCTTCCCCAAAGGATGATTTTCCACTCCCTAATATCGACATGCTAGTCGACTCCACTGCTGCCTACGAGGTTCGCTCATTCGTGGATGGGTTCGCTGGGTACAATCAGATTCTTATGGCCGAGGAAGATCAACATAAGACAGCCTTCACAACACCGTGGGGTACCTTTTGCTACACAGTCATGCCATTTGGGTTAAGAAATGCTGGGGCTTCCTACCAAAGAGCCGTGACAGACTTGTTCCACGATATGATTCACAAAGAAATCGAGGTCTATGTGGATGACATGATCATTCACTCCAAAGGAACCGATGGTCAACACCTAATCGATCTCCGCAAGTTCTTCGAAAGGCTTCGTCAACACAAGATGAGGCTCAACCCTGCAAAGTGCACATTCGGGGTTATCCGAGGCAAAGTTCTTGGTTATATGGTCACTGAAAGGGGAATCGAAGTAGACCCCTCCAAAATCAAGGCAATCATTGACATGCCTCCTCCAAAGACGCAGAAAGAGATTAAAGGTTTCATGGGAAGACTACAATACATCAGTCGGTTTGTGCACCAACTCACTTCCATGTGCGAGCCAATCTTCAAGCTACTCAAGAAGAATGTGGCTCTAGAATGGACTGACGCGTGCCAAGAAGCCTTCGATCAAGTAAAGCATTACTTGACGTGCCCTCCTGTTCTAGTTCCACCGCACAAGGAGAAACCTCTGTTGCTTTATCTCACTGTCAATGATGAAGCCCTAGGGGCTATGTTAGCACAAGAGCAACGAGAGTCCACAAAGGAGAACGCCATTTATTTTGTCAGTCGCCGATTCCAAGGAGGCGAAAAGAACTACTCTGTCTTAGAGAAGTCATGTGCAGCATTGGTTTGGGTCACTCAAAAGCTCAAACACTATATGGAAGCTTTTCCGATCAAGCTAGTAGCAAAGGTGGACCCGCTCCGCTACATCTTCGAGAAGCCTTTCATGTCAACAAGAATAGCCAAATGGTACTTCATGCTCGCCGGCTATGATATCACTTACGTCACACTAAAATCCGTCAGGGGGTAAGTGTTCAGTGACCAGCTTGCCGAATTCCCGTGTGACGAAGTGAAGGGGGAAGATGTACAGTTCCCCGACGAGCATTTAATTTGTACTGCAACCGAGGAAGACAAGTGGCAACTTTTTTTCGATGGCGCCGCCAATAAACATGGTTTTGGTATAGGGGTATTGCTTGTCGATCCAAAAGACATCTACACACCCATTGCCATACGCCTGGAATTCGAAGCTACCAACAACATTGCCGAGTACGAAGCATGCATAGCAGGGCTCGAAGCAGCTCTCGAAAGAAACGTCACGGAACTAGAAGTGTTCGGCGACTCTTTGCTCCTTATCAATCAGCAATCGGGTAAATGGCGAACCCAAGACCCGACTCTCCAACAGTATGGTCAGCACCTTGAAGAACTGGTTGAACAATTCCAAGAGATCACTTTCAACTACCTGCCAAGGGATAAGAATCGCTTCGCTGATGCACTGGCCACTATAGCTTCATTAGTTGAAATGCCCAAAGGGAAAATGGTGAAGCCTTTCAAAATTGCTCGAAGGAACAGTCCGGCATATTGCATGAGTATCGAGATCAACGAGGTTCAAACAAACTCTCCGTGGTATTCGGATATCATGAACTTCCTCAAAGACGGCACTTATCCCGAGAACATCAATAAGAAGTCTCAAGCAGCTCTGCAAAGGTTAGACTCTCGGTACGTACTGATTGGGGACCGAGTCTATAAAAGGCACCACGACGGGATCAATCTCTTATGCGCCAATGAGACCGAAGCTCAAGAGATAATGTGTGAAGTGCACGAAGGAGAATGTGGACCCCACATGAATGGGTTTATGCTAGTCAAGAAGATACTTCGCATTGGTTACTATTGGAGCACTATGGAACGAGACTGTATCGAGAAAGTCAAAAGGTGTGCCAAGTGCCAATTCCACGCTAATCTGCAACATGCTCCACCCTCACAACTTTACAACATGGTCACACCTTGGCCTTTCTCTTGTTGGGGGATAGACATCATCGGTAAAGTTCATCCTGCCGGGAGCAATGGGCAGTCATTCGTCCTAGTGGCAGTCGACTACTTCACAAAGTGGGTCGAAGCACAAGCCTACCGAACCCTCAACGCCAAGAAAGTGGCCGAATTTGTAAAGATTAATATCATGTGCCGATACGGCGTGCCTCATGAAATCATTTCCGACAACGGCTCTCACTTCGAGAAGGAAATGGATGCACTTTTGGTAGAATACAAGATCACCAAGCACAAGTCATCTCCTTACCGGCCCCAAGCAAATGGCGCAGTCGAAGCAGCAAATAAGACCATCGAGACCATCGTCAAGAAAATGGCCTCAACAGGAAGGGATTGGCCCGAGAAGCTACCATTAGCATTGTGGGGCTACCGCACATCAATACGATCCGCAACAGGAGAAACTCCTTATGCATTGGTCTATGGTTCTGAAGCCGTACTCCCTATCGAACTTGAAGTCCCATCTCTACGGGTCCTCCTCGAGAATCAAGTCAACGAGGTCGACTGGATGCAAAGTCGATATGAACAACTAGCCTTGCTCGACGAAAAAAGGTTAAGAGCACTCGAACGCACAAGGGCGTATCAGCAAAGGATGGCAAGAGCTTTCAACAAAAAGGTGAAGCCTCGAAACATCAATGTGGGAGATTTGGTTTTAAAACAACATCCTCCTAATGCCATGAATCCCCTGGGGAAATGGGGACCCCGATGGATCGGTCCGTACGTGGTCAAAAAGATACTAAGCGGTGGTGCAGTCCGGCTCGTGGATTTAGATGGTGACCAGCTGCCAAAGGAGGTCAACCTCGACAAGCTCAAGAGGTTCTACGCTTAATAAACAAAGACCATAAAAAAAAAAAAAAAAAAAAAATCGCTCGCTAGGTTGAAAACCCGCAAGGGCGGCCTAGGCAAAAATTAGAGCACGTGCAAAAAAATAAGCCCGCTAGATTGAAAACCCGAAAGGGCGGTCTAGGCAAAAAACAGGGTGCACAACAAAAAAAAAATAAAAAATAAAAAAATGGTCTTTGTTTGTTTGAACTACGAAGACCTGAGCCTCCCAACTGGAGGAACGTAGGCAACCTTCGGGTGCGGTCTAAAACATATCAAAAATACTCAATTCACTTCAAATAACAAAATGCAATTTTTATTCATTCAATGAACTATTCAAACCATTACAACGGATTTATTGAGCAACAAAAGACATCAAAATATTAAATCCTAAAACAAAGTGGTCTAATTGCAATCTCTTAGGGTACTAAGAAAAATCCAATTTTCTCTTAGCTTTCAAAGGACCACCCGATCGTCTCTCAATCCTTTTCTTCTTGGGTAACGGAGGAGCACTAATACGCACCGAAACCTTCTGTGTTGCAACACGTCTCCTAGCATAAAAGTCATCCAAAGGAGTACCGAAAGGGTCAGCGAGAATGTTACTCGAATCAGCAGCAGCCTCCCTATATCTCAAAGTGCTGCTAGGCTCAAAACCCTGTCCCAAGAACTCGGCACGAAGCACATCAACCCAAGTGGTGCCACGGTAAAGGGTGCCAAATAAATAGTCCAAGTAGCTCTCGGGAAGGAAGACACTCCCCCGATACAGAGGAGCGAAAGCCCAACGATTGCGGTCATCTCCCCAAGCCGACTGAAGCTCACTCGAGAAGCCAGGACCCATGTAAGCAACATGACGAAGCATTCCATCCCTCGGAAAACGAATTGTCTGTTGACGACCGAACTGCCGCAGAACCCGCTCTGGCTGGTAAAATGAAGAATCTCTCAAACCGGGTACAACCACGTTCTGAAAACCAAGAGTCCATTCCACAAAAGGACGAAGACCCCAAGAAGGAGGACACCACTCAATATCAATGGTCACCCTAGAGGCAAAGAATTTCTTCCAATCATCTTCAGATAAATCCCGGATCAACAACTTCCTCCTATGAACGGCAAAAGGAGACAAATCACCATCCGAAGAATAAATCTTGAAGTGTTCTCGGAGCCATATGGTCAAGAGCAAAGGGCTTCCCCGACACATCTTGCCCGTCCTACGTAACTCATCAAGGCCGTGCAACGTCTCCCCTACAATAAGAGGGATTACACTAAATTGCTGCTCCTTAGCTTGCAAAATAATCTCAGCCAACTGCACGTCCGCAGTCCCGAAAGGTGTAACAAACAGTACTTCGCTGAAGAGACAAACGGCCATGGCATTTCTTTTGAAAGATTGAACCATCGGGTCCTCCGAGTGTAAACTGAAGAACATCGGCAACTCAGTTATGTCAATCACGGTACCATGCAACATCTTCCTCACGTCCTCAACGGGGAGATTCAGTAACCCAACCCAAGAGTCGATGGCACCACGGTGATATTTAGGGACGGCAATCCGACCGGCCAAAGGCATGCCAAGGATGGCCCCGAAATCGTCAACAGTCGGCACCATTTCATTAGCTGAAAGGTTGAAGGTATGGCTGTCGCAATCCCAGAAAGCCGCGGCAGCTCTCAACAAATCCCAATCCGGCTTCAACGTCCGCAAGGTGAAAAGAATTCGGAACCCGAAATCTTTAATGAAGGCCTTCTTGGGATGGGTCTTGAAAGAATACACAAAAGTGCCCAAGTCCTTTTCATACGCACTAACGACCTTGGCATCAAGGGCAAAAGAATTGGAAGCCATGGAAAATGTTGATCACAAGCGAAGTTAAGCAATTATATGATGTCCAAAAATGGCAGAAAGGAGCTGTGAGAATCAAGTGGTCGAACAGAAGATGATATTATAGCTGTTGGGGGCTCTTTTGGTCAGCCAATGTCAAGCCCGAAATTCCGCCTCCCAGACGCGCGCGCCACCCGCCAGCAGTCTGAAGTGCGCGCGCGTCCCAATCCTACCTAGTAAGGCGCGCGCCTCTCAGGTCTAAATCGCTTCAAGAAAAGGGCCTTGTCAGAGATCTCCAGCCTAAATCAAGACACTGTCCCGATCCTCGGACACCCAGTTGGGCACACCTATTTCTGGTCCGCCCTTAAGGCATGTCAAAAATCGAAAGTAGGATAGAAACTCCCACTCAAAAGTAGGCTGTCCTCTTCAAAATTCCGAAATCCCTAAGTTCTGTCACGGGTGCCACACCCCCCTCAAGAGTCAATCTCAACATTTCATCCCCAGCAGGAACATTTTTCTGGTCGCGGTCAACTATGCCCGTACCCCGCAATTCAAAAGTCAAGTGTGACTCCAAACGGCATGAGACTTCAAAGCAATATTTCATCAAACGGATTCACTAACGGATTCGTCAGCAAGGGTTCACCAACGGACTCATCAAAGGGATTCACTAACGGATTCATCAAACGAGTTCACTAATGGATTCGTCAACAAGGGTTCACCAACGGACTCATCCAAGGGGTTCACTAACGGATTCATCAAACGGATTCACCAACGGATTCGTCAACAAGGGTTCACCAACGGACTCATCCAAGGGATTCACTAACGGATTCATCAAACGGATTCACCAACGGGTTCGTCAACAAGGGTTCACCAACGGACTCATCCAAGGGATTCACTAACGGATTCATCAAACGGATTCACCAACGGGTTCGTCAACAAGGGTTCACCAACGGACTCATCCAAGGGATTCACTAACGGATTCATCAAACGGATTCACCAACAGATTCGTCAACAAGGGTTCACCAACGGACTCATCCAAGGGATTCACTAACGGATTCATCAAACGGATTCACCAACGGATTCGTCAACAAGGGTTCACCAACGGACTCATCCAAGGGATTCACTAACGGATTCATCAAACGGATTCACCAACGGATTCGTCAACAAGGGTTCACCAACGGACTCATCCAAGGGATTCACTAACGGATTCATCAACAAGGGTTCACCAACGGACTCATCCAAGGGATTCACTAACGGATTCATCAAACGGATTCACCAACGGATTCGTCAACAAGGGTTCACTAACGGACTAATCCAAGGGATTCACTAACGGATTCATCAAACGGATTCACCAACGGATTCTTCAACAAGGGTTCACCAACGGACTCATCCAAGAGATTCACTAACGGATTCATCAAACGGATTCACCAACGGATTCGTCAACAAGGGTTCACCAACGGACTCATCCAAGGGATTCACTAACGGATTCATCAAACGGATTCACCAACGGATTCGTCAACAAGGGTTCACCAACGGACTCATCCAAGGGATTCACTAACGGATTCATCAAACGGATTCACCAACGGATTCGTCAACAAGGGTTCACCAACGGACTCATCCAAGGGATTCACTAACGGATTCGTCAACAAGGGTTCACCAACGGACTCATCCAAGGGATTCACTAACGGATTCATCAAAAGGTTCACTAACGGCCTCATTCAAAACATTCAGCGGCAGGTTCACCTAACGGATCATGCCACCCCCTCTATCAACAAAAGCCGCTCACACAGGGAGCGCACCACTATCTCTCGCAATTTCAAATTCCTGCTTTCATCGAGTCTTTACCTTTTCTTGGTGATGTCCTCGGCGGGTGTTTTTAACTTTCGTCGACGCGTTTTGCTTTGCAATCCACGTCGCCGAGGGGCTCTGTAGACACCCCGCCTTGGACCGCTCACCCCGATTGCACATTTGATTTTGTGTTTCTCCCCATTTTAAGTGTTTCTCGTTAGTTTCTGTCACTTCCATTAAGTTCCTGACTGACTTCGTTAAGTCCAGGGACTAAACTGAATGACAGGGCTGACTTTCTAGTCCATTCTGTCAAAATTGCCTTCTCTGAGTCGCGCGCCTCCGACAGGAGGAGCCAGGCGCGCGCGCCTCCCGCCCCCAAAGCAGGAAGCGCGCGCCTCTGGGCGTCAGTTACAGATTTCTGGCCAGGATTCCCTCCCTTGCTCAATTTACAAGATTTTGCCTGGGAAGGATTTCTTGGTGACTGAGTTTTGGCACCAAAAACACCCTCTTTCACCTATAAAAACCTCTCTTTACCTCCATTTTCAAGGATCGAAGACTTAGACCGAAAATTGAACTTATAAAAACTATACCAAAATCACTTTCTAAAGGTTCTCCAAGGATTTCATCAAGAAATATTTGAAGGTCTTCAAATTGTAGGTAAAAGTCCATCTTTTCCTCCCTTTCTACTTCATCTCCCCTCTCTTTTTACTTTAATCAAATGTGCAATCACCCAAATCATTTTGGGACATGACTCTAATGATCACCTCATCTCATTGAGGTTGGTTAAGGAGTCATCTCCTACATTCCAAATCCTATTTTAAATCCCCCCTTTTCATGACTTAAAGAAGAAGAAGAAGAACATTTTCATTCATGTAGATTTTGATCAAGCAAGACCAACTTTAGTTGGGCGAGATGGGTGTTTCGGTACTTCCCATCTCGTAATCTAACCCCCGAACCTCAAAACAAAGAATCTCTGTTTTCGTAATCAAACTTAGGCTACAATCAATAGGTTTTTCTTATGTTCCTCAAAACATAGGTGGCGACTCTAAAAAACAAGTTAGACATCCTAGGATAACACACGCGCTCTAGCCTAAAGCCGTGGTTCCCCCGGGGTATCTACACCCGCATAATCAAAGAAGGGACTTACAGACTCCTCACCAAAGAAGGGAAGGACTTAAAGAACGCTTGGCACAGCGACCACTGGAAGAAGTATTACCCTTGAAGATTGTGTTTCCCCCTGTCACTAGAAATCCGCCTATTTTCTATCTTATACATTGTAATTTTGATGTACGGCTCTATGAGCGGAAAAAAGATGAAAGATCAATAATATTATGTTTGTCCCATTGAAATGAAAGATCTTCTTGAATCCTCATGCACGATGCACGGTCATACGCCCTCGACCTAGACCGTAAGCCCACCAAGGGAAATACCGTTGCATGAATCCTCATGCACGATGCACGGTCATACGCCCTCGAGCTAGACCGTAAGCCCGCCAAGGGAAATACCGTTGCATGAATTCTCATGAACGATGCGCGGTCATACGCCCCCGAGCTAGACCGTAAGCCCGCCAAGGGAAATACGCCCCCGAGCTAGACCGTAAGCCCGCCAAGGGAAATACCGTTGCATGAATTCTCATGAACGATGCGCGGTCATACGCCCCTGAGCTAGACCGTAAGCCCGCCAAGGGAAATACCGTTGCATGAATTCTCATGAACGACGCGCGGTCATACGCCCTCGAGCTAGACCGAAAGCCCGCCGAGGGAAATAATAATGAATACCAAGCAAAGGGTTCGAGAAAGAACAATAAATGCTTGGCAATTCCAAGAGCAATAAAATATAACGAAAATAAATAACAAGGAGATATGGGGATCAAAAGAAGAGCAATTAAATACATCACAAAATCATATCAAAAGGGAGTCAAATATTCATGTTCATGGAGTCTAAAATTATTACAAAAAGGCCCCAGGACGCAGCCCGGTCTGATCTTCAACTGGCCGGCGGCGGGTTGACTTCCACTTCTGGAACAGAATCAGAGGCAGTATGATCAGCTGCAGAATGAGCCAGAGCTTCAGAGGCTTCGGCTAGAGCGGAGGCAAAAGTTGAAAAGGGAAGAACAATACCTTCAACGAAGGGGCCATTGGGGCCAAATACTTTCTCCAGAGCCGCGGCCAGAGACAAGGCGGATTCGTCACCTGTAAACCGCAAGTCGTCTATCATTTTGATCAAGGGTTGAACGGTTACAGGTGAAACCGGAGGCAGAGCATTCCGAACCGACTCGGGTAAGGCTTCAAGCTGATGATCGGCAAAAGGCACTAAGGAATGACCATTGAAGCATTCCGGATCCGTGGCCACGATAGAACAAATGATAGCGATCTCTTGAGCAGTATACTTCCCCGTGGCCGCCAGATTCCGGGCAATAGTGTGCAACGCCTGTTTGTACTGCTCATTGCCCGCAACGGATAATTTTTCAGAATACTCTGCGGACTCTTTGAACTCAGCAACCGCCTTGCCCCTCTCCTCCTCCAAGACCCGCTCTCGTTCATTCTCATAGCGCATTTGGTCAAGAAGTTTACCGTCCAGCTCGTCCACTCTGCTGGACAGCTCCTCGGACTTCTTCCTCTCCGCCTCCAAGGACCTCAGGAGCTCAATATTGCGAGCATCAACACTCGCCTTCTCAGCCTCAGCCCGCTCTTTGGCTTCTCGAGCAGCGGCCAGATCACTACTCAATTTAGACACCCCCTTGGCCGCGCTAACGACCTCCGCATCTTTGCTCTTTAATTCCTGGCCGGCGCTCTCCACAGTCTTGGTCAAATTTTGGACCTCCTCCCTCGCCGCCATCAGCTCAGTATTCCTCGCCGCGATCACGGCGGCGTCGGCCTCATGTTGAGTCCGCAGATAAATAACTTCGTTGGCAATCTACAAATAACAAATGTGATTAGACTACGGTGCGGAGAGAAGCACGGTATATAACCCAAGTAAAAAACAAACCTCGGTCAAACACAGGCCAACGTTGCCCGCGGCGGCGATAGGATTCGAAGCAGCCAAGACCTTCTGTTGGTAATCTGGAAAATATAGACGGTGCATCAGCCCATCACCAACATAGGCATTAGCGCTCCGGCGGCTATGTAGATCCACCCCATATACCTCAGGGGCCTTGGCTATCTTAAGCCCGAACTCCCGGGCGCGCTCTCTATCCTCAATTGACTCCACCGGAAATAAATTGGAGCATAGGGTCCCTCTCGAAGGAGATAAGACCGTGAAATCACCGGAGGAAGAGCCCACCCTCTGATATTTATCCCTCTGAGGGGACGTTGGATCCCCGATAGCAGAGCATTTTTTCGTAGGCTCGGGAGCAGACAGACCTACGCCAGAGGCTTGGGAAGAATGACCGGTTCCAATCACAGATTTACCGCGGCCAGCGCCTTGGCGGGGATTCGGGGGCAGGTTCCGGGTCAGTTGCGGCTGAGAAACCACCGCCCCGGACTTATCAACCTTGTCCGTGACAGGGATCTTGACCCCAGGAGCCTCCACCCTTTTCATGGCATCAGCTCTCCTTTGCTTTTCAAGAGCTGCGGCTTTCCTGGCCGCGACCTTGATTTCTGCTGCGGACTTGGGAGGCATCGTATCGGTTGGGTCTGCGAACAAGAACAAAAGTCAGACAGGTAAAAACAAAGCGAAAGAAGACAAGAAAATACGAAAGTGTACAATGGAAGAGACCGAGTAAACCAGGGTCTGGACAAGTCTCCCCCGAATTACAAGCCGAGCAATCAGAAAGAAAAGCAAATGATTGATGAACTTTCCAATCAGGATCTCACAACAGAGGGGCCATGATGACCCTAGGCTCGGGGCCAGAAACGCGCCTCGGGGCCACCCCGGCGAAGGTCAGGAGCTCTTCATCGCTAATAATTGCCGAGACATCATAAACTTGAGGAGTCTCTACAACCGACTGGTCGTCCAGGGTAACCCTCTTCGTAAACCGAGCAAGATAGGCCTCCATCGCCGTGCTTAGCTCTCGGCCTTCTTCCGGGTCAGGAAAGTTTTGGCGGGACATCGAAATCGGTGCTAAATTGTTAGGGCGAGGGAATGGCCAGCCTAAACGGTTCTGAATAACGAAGGGATATCTTTGCCACTGATCGAACTTGTTGGTAGCAGCGGAAAAAATCTTCTCAGACCGCGGTTTTGTCTTTAAGCTCAGGCAGCCCGCAGTAACCTGATGGGTGAAGTAAATATGGAGCGCGGACAAAGAAGGATCATACCCCAACATGCGGCTTACGACTATGAAGGACACCAGATAGCGAATGGCATTCGGGGTCAAGTCCATAGGGAGGCAATGGGTGAACTCAAGAAATTCACAAATAAATGGATCCAAAGGAAGGCGCAGCCCATTTTCGAACTGATCCGGGTAGAATATGCAGGCAAGGTTCTCGGCACGGATCAAAGGGGGGGTCATTGATCTCCCACCCATAAGAGACTCGTATTCAATAAGACCGTAGATAAGGTATACTTTGGAGTCGACGCGGAACTGCGACAAATACTCATCACTATCATCCCCATCGCTCTCATCCCTCAAACCCGCACCAGAGCTAGACGCACCTGCTTGACTGGTCCTCCTGTTATCAGGGCCCTCAGGGAAGGAATCTACGATCCTAACGGGAGAGCGAAGCAAGTTGACCTTGCGCGCAGTATCGGGGGCCAACCTCTCTAATTGCCCGCGTGAATCCGATTGAGTATCTGAAGAACCATCTCCCACGACGTCACGGGCAGGTTCATCCAATAAGAATTCATCGCCGTCATCAACCCGCTCTGAAGCATCCCCGCTGCTGGTCACCTCAATCACCCCAGCATCCACGAAAACGTCGCGGTCATGACCTTGAGCGGGCAAATCGTCATCCAGAGGGACATTCAACCAAGACTGAGCATTAGAGCCGCTTGCAGACACGCGGTCTCCACCCAACCTCACCAACCTTCTAGCGTTACCTACCATATCTACATTATCGGGGAACCGAGTTAAAACCGCTTTCACAAAAACCCCTAACTGTTCCTCGCCCCCTATTACCCTCATTCTACCCGAATCAAAATGAACTGAGGGGCCTGTCTCCCACAGCAGGGGTAGGATCCAAGAGTCCCACTCGTAAACTATCCCTATGGTCATAAAAGCATCCCGGGAAAGCCTTTTCCAGGCATTTATCAGATACCGGTAAATCCCTCCCGTTCGTCGACAACAACCGAAAAGGTCCGGACGGAGCATTCTCCCCAGGTCCAGTTCATCCATAATCACAGTCAGAGGTTTTTTCAACAAAACTTTAAGAAAAATCAAAGATGGACCCAGGATTCCTAAGAAAGAGACAAATTAACCGGTTAGAAATCGGAGACTCGGCGGTTAAAAGTTAAAAGCTTGGTTCGTGATGTTATAAGTTACGAAAGCACGGCGTTTTAAGTTTCTACCCCCGATGAACTGTGGAGAGGACCGAAGACGAAAAGTTAATCAGAAACCAGCGACGAAAATAAAAAGGGAAGCACTACCTGTTAAATCGATCGAGTTAAGGAAACAGAAGAAGCAAATCAACGTCGTTATCAGCAATATTTCTCTCAAGAGCGATGGCCAAAGATTAAAAATACCGAAGGTCTTTGAATAAGCCAGTTAGGGTTATTTATATCCCCAGAATGGGTCGGGTTTAAACCAAAGATCCGGAGCGACCCGGCTTAGACCCGGGAAACGAAGAGGCGGGAATCAGCTTTTTTTCGAATTCCAATGACGGTTCGCATTAAATGAACGTGCTCCTTGTCATATCAAGGACCTGACAGCTACGTCACTAGCCTGACTCGTGGGGCCCACTGTCCTGTCGTCAACCACCATCGTAAGACTCCCGTCCCATGATATTCCGTGCCCGTATTTACTACAGTTTGCCCGGGCCGAGACATGGAAGTGTAACTCCTCGCGCCGCTCATAAATAAGCTGACCCTCGGAGTTAGGGGCCACTGATAAGACCGAGCATCGCAGACCGGACCGGACCCGGTTCAAACCAGTACAAGCGAGCTTGACCACATCAAACCGGATAAGCCCGCAAGCTAGTAAGTCCGAGAGACCCGGGCTTCATGATAACCATAACCGAGGTAGCTCTGCCTCCCGCTATTCTTAGGGTCCCGTGTTGATCACTCAACCTCCTGCCCGGAGCCCGCAGCAGCCGGCTGTCGCAAACGTACCACAGACGTTACCTGTTCGTACCTGACATACCATAACGGTTGGTGGTGGAATCATGTTTCCCTGACAACACGCCACGTTCCCAGCCACTCCCCTGGCCTTGCCAATGAGGACCTGCCGCGTGTCCATCCGGTACAAGGGCGGTTAGAGCCTTAAACCTACCTCCTCCTTCTACTCATATAAATACTCATATCCGCCCCAAAGGGCCAGGTACGTGCTCTATCCTATTCACACACACAAGGCTTTCACCAGCTTTCTACTTAGGTTTTCCTCAGAGATCTTACTCTCACACCCGAGGGCCTAAGCCGGATTCCAACCCGGCCTTGGTCTTAACGGTGTTCTTGTTTGTGTTGTGATCAGGATCAAGAGACAGCTATATTGGAGTTCTACCTCCGTGACCCCAGAAACTTAGGGCGTCATCAGACCTCATATAAGACTTTAGGCCATAATTTGTAATTAACCCAATTTTATATTAATGAGCAGTTTTAATTAGTTTTGATCCATGGCATTGTAGCTATAAAAGGGAGAGAGAACAACAATCCTCTCCTCATCCCCTTTGTTGCATATTGCTCTTCAATATTTCTTCGCCTCCTTGCATATTCAAGTGATTATACAATCCGCCAAGCGCAATTCCGTTTGCTGAGAAACTTATATGTAAAGTGCCTCTAATCCACACGTTATAGCTTGGAAAGAAAATAATCTTAAGTAGACAGTGATTATCATTGTTCTCGTGCAGCAACAGCAAACATTTTCTTTATTTGTTTACTTTCAGTTTATCACTTTCTTTAATAACCAACGATAATTTTAAGTCAAATTATCTAAAGCATGAGGACGGAAATGAATAAGGAAAGATATTTGATGCAGTCACTATCCTAACTAGCATACTTCCTGTCCTACATAACCTTTCACAATCTATGCTTTGACTACGAAAATTAAGCATAAAGTATGGATATTTCAAAATATTATAATTGAGGAAGAGACACATTTACTATTTTTGCACCAAAATATGTGTTATTTGTGATCAAACGGTTTTGATTTATTAGAGATATCGTCTCAATGATGTGTAACCGTTTGGTTACTAATGGTACATAATGTAGTACACAAAAAATGGTACAAACCAGTACCGAAGCCATGTTATGGAGAAGAGGGTAACTCGACCCCTTTCAATTTAGAAACATTTCAATTTCACCATGTTAAGATTTAGAAAATAATGTCTTTTCTAGTACTAAAAAAGGGATATACAGTATAGATTTGATCCCTTTAATTTGGATAAATTTCGCACTAAATTAAAATTTTATCCATTTTGTATTTATATTTGAATACCTTAACTACAATATGATGCAGGTGATGATGATGCAGTGGCGTAATTTGGTCCCGAAATCGACAGTCTCGGAATGCTACGAAATTCGCACACGACTTGCGAAACGAGGCGTAGATATCAAGTCACTGCCTCGCGGTGACTAGACGTGATTATAGCCATCCATGATCGTTTGAGGAGCGAAAACGTCATTTTTTTTGTTTTTAGAAATTTAATTCCCTAATTTTTAATTTCTTTTATTTCTCAATAGTTAGCGGGTTAGTGGGGCAGTTATTTGTCCATGTACATATGCAGTCTAGGAGTAATGGAGGATGACGGTTTTGATTTTGGTTGAATGAAAATTTTATTTTCACTTTGAAACTATACCAGTTCTTGAATTGTCTCTTGTTGGTTCGGTCATTCTCACTAGTGTCGGCATCACAATATTTATCTACAAAACGGTTTTAATTCATTTTTAAATATTTTTTACTTCATCACTGGTACAGATCTCATCTCACGTTAGAAATAAGAAATGAGTACCTGGGTATCAAAAAAAAAAAAAGAAGAAGAAGAAATGAGTTATGAGTATGTATAGCAGGTAAGATAGACTTTACCTTAGCTAGTGACATTTTAATAACAAGTGTGAATGGTAAACAATAAATGAAATAGAAAGGGAACATTTAGTATTTTTTTAAGCAAGCAACTCATATAAAATAAAGTTTAAAAGGATCGCATTTTACAAATGACAGATACTCATTCAAAATGTAATAATTGCAATTAAAATCTATACATAAATAGCTTAACACATCTCATATAGTGATGACCAACCTGAACTAAATTTCCATGAATGTCCTTGAGAAATATAACCTGTGATGTGATGCCTAAATGCTTCTCTAAGTAAAATTCAGGCACGACTCAATACTGGCCTTAAATAACCCCCCGAATGGTAAGAATTTGATTTTGAAAATACGAGTAAGTAACACATTTGAGCCGGCTAGTAAATTGGCAACCAAGCGTCTCAAGCATTACACTAAGAAAAAATAATAATATTAAAATCATTCTAAGACTCTCACAAAAAAGAGAAGGCAGAAGCTCCCAACAAAAGAGTGAATATAAAGGCGCACGAGACAGGAGCAATAACATATAATAAAACGAAAACTAAGACAACACTTATTTAACAATTTTACAAAAAAGCAACAAAAAATACTAAATTTTGAAAATAAAAAGCAAAAAATATCTCATAATTTAAATAATAATCGCTGATATCATCATCAATGATTAATGTTTAAATTATAAAATTTGAAAAATTAAATTAAAAATTTTCTTTTTTAGAGACATGGAAGAATTAATAAAGAAATAGAAATAGAATGAAGCGAAAATGGTTTTACTTGATGTTGGGAACATTTAGATTTTAAAAAATGAGATTCATGTCCTTTCGAAAAAAATGTTGATTTGTGAATAGAATACTTTAAAAAGCAAAGTTTATGGTAAACAATACTAAATGAAATAGAAGGGGAATATTTAGATCTAAGAAATGAGTTTTTTTTTTTTTTTTTCCGAAAGGGAGAAATGAGATTGTGAATAGAATGCCTAAAAATTAAAGGGAGGGAGTAGCTTCCGCTCATCCAATAATCCATGGGAAAGCTTCCAATAGTTGTGCTGCTGTCTATATAATATATAAGCAGAATTATATGTCATTCAAATATCGCGCCACATGGATTTATGACGTTGAACGTTGTCTTATAGGCCTATGTCATTCATGTCTGGCGATTAATCTTCCTCATTTAAATTTAAAATTTCCTAAAATTTAGCACCGTGAAAAAAAAAGTATTCCATACAGAGGTGGTCTCTTGATAGAACACCTAGATCCGTCTCATAGAAGAGACGGGTCGACCCATGACCCGTGTACAACATTCCCGCGAAGCGTAGGATCCCAACTCATGCTCCACTCAAAATCTGCCACGTGGCAGCGACCCATCGGCCCAATTCCCCCCCCCCCCCCAAAAAAAAATCGTTTTTTTAATATATATATTTTTTTGACTGTTTTTTTCGTTTGCCAAAGGTAATACTTAGTATAACTAATGTAACAATTGTGTTACTTATAAAGTAACATTGTTTATAAGTAAACGTAACACCAGTTTTACAAACAAAAAAAAGAAGCTCATTTTACTCATCTTTCAACTGCAATACTAATTATAAATACGTGTAACACTAACAATAACTAAATGTAATTATCGTTATACTGAAATGTAATAGTGTTTTTTCAGAATATTTTTTATTTTTGAGTATTTTGCTTTTATTTTTTAAAAGAAAGTAACATTTAAAAAATAACAACATATATACATGAATGTAATTATTTGTACAAGTAAATGTAACATTTTAGTAGATGAAATTGTAATAGATTTATATGGATAATGTAATACTTTTACATGTATCATGATAAATTGAACCTATTGTAACTTATTATTTGAAAACATATAGATAGGGATGACCAAACTGGCCCGGAACGGGAAAACCGGACCGGAGAAGCCCGGAACAGGAGCGAACCGGCGAGTTAACCGGAACCGGAGTAACCAAGGGCCGGTTAAGGTTTACATAAATGGCGAACCGGAACCGGACTTGCGTTTCCATTAAAAAAAATAAAAATCCCTTGTTTTTCAATAAATTTTAACATGTTTATTCATTATTGTATGATAAATAAAAAAAATCCCTTGTTTTTCAATAAATTTTAACTGTTTATTCATTATTGTATGATAAAAAAAAATAAAAAAAATGTAGTGTGGAACCGAACCGGAACCGGATTGTGATGACCGGAAACGGAACCGGTGTAACCAAGAGCCGGTTAAGGTTCACATAAATGGCGAACCAGAACCGGCGTTGGTCATCCCTACATATAGATATACTATTATACAAGTAAACGTAACTGAAAGATATACTCTTTCAGTAACTGTTTTACAATGTTATTATACAAGTAAAATGTAACATTCGTTTATAAAAATTGTTACTTTCTTATTTTTACAGTGTTACTAACACAAGATTATATATGAATCTTTGCCACCAAATTGTACAAAGAGTTGAGATTTTCAGATGTCCCTTAAAATGAAATTTGGACACTCATTTAGGGAAAGAGGTAGTACTACTTTTCGCAAACCGAAAAAAAACAAAAAAAAATATAAAAGCAAAAAAAAAAAGCGATTTTTCATGTGGGTCATGGATTCGGGTGATGGGCCAAAAATGACCCGTCTCTACTATGAGACGGGTCATGGTGTTCTCATACAAGTTTTTGTCTTCCATATATCTCGTATTTAAACTATTCCATTCGTTCCATTTTAAACTTCAAAAAATTCCATTTTGGGTGTCCCATTTTAAACTTCAAAATCTAAAAAGTAAAAATAAAAATTTATACTTCTTAATTTGTGGGTTCAACATGTCATACTCACACCAATTACTCACTAACTATTCCATACCCCACTTTCTCTCTCCTACCAAACCATCTACACTTACAACACATCACCTTTTTCTTAATTCTTGAACCCATTTTTTTTTAAAGTTTGAATTGGGACGGAGAGAGTATTTAACTAATACTCCTATACAGTTTATGAATTTATATTTACTACCTGATATAAAGATTTTTCAAATTGATTATTTGTAAAATTCTGAAATGATGTGGAATGACATTGCCTGTTTCAAAAAATCAAATTAGTACTTAAATTTGACCGTGTGATAAGATTGTCTAACTATTAGTGGTGTAATTCTTTACAGGAATTCAAATTATAGATAATATCATATCTAATCTAATTATGAGCATTATATTTTAAATTATAGAATTTTTGGAGTTTTAAAATTAAATCATCATAAATTGTGGATAAATGAGTTGGAAATCTAAATTAATTACAGTAATTGTACACCACCCTCCATTTTGTTTGGGGTTTTTCCCCAATGGCCCTCCACACACAAGTGTTATTCCGTTTTAAGGAGAGATCTTTTCTAAAGTACAAAAAAGGAGTTCTTAACAGATCTTAATTCCCCAGACACCCCTCACCCCATTTGACCAGTCAAATAAAACCTGTTCTCTCTCTACCCCTCCCCTCCTCTTATTCACACACACACACACACACACACACAACCCGTTCTCTCTCAACCCTTTCTCTTTCTCTCTCTAACTCTCACTCTCTCTCTCGCTGCTGCCGCCGCCGTCCCTTCTCCGGCTCCGGCAATGGCCCAAAATCATTTCTTCTTTCTCTCTAAAACACACATACACGATCTCCATACCCTCCCCTCCCTCCCTCTCCGGCCGTCCTATGCCCAGTCGCTTCTCGCCGTCGAGCTTTGACCGAAGACTTTCTCTCTCTGCACCTCCACCTCCGGCACTCACACCAACTTCAGGCAACCTTCTCCATCTCATGTGTTCCTATCTGCGACCTCACACCTGCAATCGCCAAGCCAGCACCTCCGGTGACCTCACTTCTCCCCTTCCGACAGCGATACTGAACACTCCATCGACCTAAACTCCGTCTCCCTCCTCTCCAGCCACCAGATCTCCATCCTCGTCTTCTGCGGCTTAGATCTGTCCAGATCTGTAAAGATCCGACAGGATTCAAGCGGAAACTTGCAACAATATATTCCGGCCAGGTCGCAGAGTCATTCAAATGCATTTCTCTTTGAAAATTTATGCTCTGTGTTTTTGTTAAAATGTGCTTGTGTGGGTTATAGAAATTCAGATCTGAATTTGTTTTATGGTGTTCCTGGATATGAGTGATTTGTTCCAAATTTGGTGTACGGTAGTGAAATTTTACAAATCATGATTTTGGAACTGTTATGCATTTTTGTTTATGTTCTTAATTTTACTTTCTAGTGAGACGTAATATGATGTAAACACTGCAACTCATGAATCCAATTTAAAATGCAATAAATTCGACATTTATTTTTTAGAAACATGGGTATCTAGCATCTAGAATTCATTCTTAACTTAGAACTAAAAATGACTCTTATATTTTAATTATAAGAAGAGAACTATTTTATATATGAGTTATAAGAGTTTGACCGAGATTTGATCAAATAATATTAAAAAAAAATCTTAAAAATGAAAAAAAAAGTACAAAAACACGACTTATAAGAGGTTGACTGGTCTTATATGTCAGTTATAAGAGGTTGACCGGGATTTGACCGAATAATATTATATACTTTTTTCTTAAAAGTTGAAACAAGTGAAAAAAATTGACTCTTATATGTTAATTATTGTCTTATATGTCATTTATAAGAGTTTGACCGGGATTTGACCGAATAATATTATATACTTTTTTCTTAAAAGTTGAAACAAGTGAAAAAAATTGACTCTTATATGTCAGTTATAAGAGGTTGACCGGGATTTGACCGAATAGTATTATATTTTTTTCTTAAATGTTGAAAAAAGTGAAAAAATTGACTCTTATATGTTAATTATTGGTCTTATATGTCAGTTATAAGAGTTTGAACGGGATTTGACCGAATAATATTATATATTTTTTTCTTAAAAGTTGGAAAAATTGAAAAAATTTGACTCATTATATGTTAATTATTGGTTTTATATGCCAGTTATAAGAGTTTGACCGGGGTTTGACCGAATAATATTATATTTTTTTCTTAAAAATTGAAAAAAGTGAAAAAAATTGACTCTTATATGTTAATTATTGGTCTTATATAAGTTATAAGAGGGCATATCAGTCTTTTTGTAAGCGAGGGGTGTCTCTGGTAGTATTACTGATCTGTTGGGTCCTTATTAAGAATATACTCCCTCCGTCCCAAAATGATCTTCTCATTTGTCATTTTTCCTTGTCCCAAAAAGTTCTTTCCATTTCTACAATCTAGGCTTAAATGTGCATAAACATAACATGACCAGTGGAGGAAGTGTTCATATCCTTAAAAAGTTTGAATAGTCAAATGTAAAAATCATTTTGGGACGGAAGGAGTATGTTGATACTGGAGGGCCCTAGAGTCCAAAGCCCATTTTGTTCACCTTTGCAGCAAATGCACAATTGCTTAAATAAGAACACATTATTGGATCTGTTTCAGTTTTGTAGGAAGTAATTGTGCACCGCCCATTTTGTTTAGATTATCATCCAGAAATTCATTTTCCTCACTCCGTGCCGCAATCAAATTTGTTTGTCATTCGACCTCAACATATTTTGCACTTCACTAATTCGTTTTTTACATTTGATGTGTTCTTTTTTAATGGGAAATATCATAATTGTGTATCCCGAAAGCTGCAGGGAGATATATGAGATGTCATATCAAAGAAAGAACTGGCTGATGAGTAATTGCACTTGGCACTAATACTAAATCTTTTTGGGCATTGTTTTCAAGTTCATAATTTAACAAACATCTTGATATGTGAGTTTCATACTGCTTTTGTTGGCGAAAATGGGAGGTGTATTTAGATAATGACTTTAAATAAATAAAATAACGGGATAAAAAGTTATTTATGCGAAATGAAGTCGAGACAAGAGTTTGACTCTTTATTTATGAGAAATAAAGTCAAAAATGGGTAGGTGTATTTTAGAAAGTTGATACTTGATCTAGGATAGACTAAAAAAAAAAATTGAACACTTATAATATGAAACTAAGAGAGTAACATTTTCCGAGACGGAGCGAGTACCTAACAGATGTGCTGAAATTTACAGGATGCAAGCTCAGTCTCAATTCTCAAACCACCGTAAACCTCCGGCAGTCCAACCGCATCGCCTTCTGCAGTTCCTCTATCCCTACGTCCGAGCACGTAAACACAAACCTATCCATCAGACTCCTATCGTTCACCGCCGTGTTGTTCACGCTCCCCCACCTGTATCCGCCTTCAACAAACTCGCACATGATCACATCGTGCGGTCTCGCCGGTGTGTATATGTACCCAAAGTTTCCCGCCAAACGAACTTCAATTGACGAGATTTGAAAATCTTCACCTTTTAGGATTTCAACGAGTGCGGTTGGCATCTCGCCGGCGTTTACGCAATCGAACGTGTGCAAGTTCACTTCCCAGACCTTCACGGAACTGCCGCCGTCGGTAAGTCCGATCAACATAAGACTGCCGTTAACGACTCCAGTGACGGAGCTGAATATGATCGGATCAGGGACCAGATCAAACGGTCCGCTCCAGGTGAACGTTGCAAGATCAAATGTATGCGTTGCTCCGCGATCGGAGTGCTTTTCCGTCAGGTAGAGTTTGTTATCGTTAACAGCGACGGAGAGCCACGTGGACAAGGCAGAGGATTTGAGCGACGCCGGCATTGAGTTGCACGTGCTCCACATGCCTTTAACAATATCATAGATCTCGAC
Organism: Campanula takesimana; assembly: GCA_026119855.1. Classification (NCBI taxonomy): domain Eukaryota; kingdom Viridiplantae; phylum Streptophyta; class Magnoliopsida; order Asterales; family Campanulaceae; genus Campanula; species Campanula takesimana. The sequence goes on along the minus strand of JAOWBW010000361.1, from coordinate 858,881 downwards.
GGCGAGCGGATCGTCTTCGAAATCACACGCGCCGCCAGCAACGACGATACGGTGGCCGACTAAAGCAACGATCGGATCGATCCGGCACACAGTCGGAGCGGTGGTGTGGTGCCAATTCAAGTGAAGCGGATCGAAGGAGAAGGAGAATTTTGAGGCAGAAATCATGTAAATGAGATTTGATTGCGTTGACCTGAGGGGGGAGACGTACTCAATTGACGGCCGATTGATTTTGATCTTGATCCAGACATTTGACGTAGCATCGTAAGCGTGAGTGGTTGTGGCGGTCGGAGATCGGGTACTCTGTGTGTACATGAACAGCCATGGCTTCCGCTTGGGGGAGCTGCGAAGGGAGGAATAGACGGCTTGGCACCATGATTTGGAGACGATGGACGCCGGTACAAGGTGGATTAATGACAAGCGGGAGAGAATACCGTCTAGGATGTCGCCGTAGATCGGAGACGGAATTTGTTCTTCATTTTCAGCCGCCGCCGCCGCAACTTTGCTAGAAGTTTCCATTCAGGGGCTTTTTGTTCTTGTCGTGAGAGAGAGAGAGAGAGAGAGGTTGATAACCTACTATTTGTTCCTAATCAGTTTCATACCATTTCTGAATAAATACTCGGTCTCAAAACAACTTATCTCAAGAAAACTTTACACCAATATTCTTTTTTGGTGTTTAATCGTTAAATTTTATTTTTCTGATATACGGAGTACTCCCTCCGTACCATTTCAAATTGCAAATACTAGGTTGACACGGGGATTAAAGGAAAAAGTGAAAAAAGTGATGTGTTGTGAGTGTTGATAGTTGAGTGGGAGAGAGAAAGTGGGGTAGAGAATAGTTAGTGGGTTAGTGGATGTGAGTGTGCAAGTGGGTTAAAACTTACCATTTTTGGATTTTGCAATTTTAGTTGGGACACCCTTTTTGGCAACTTTTGCAATTTGAAATAGGACGGAGGGAGTATTCAATTTTTATTCATAATTTATTTATCATACTATACTTATCATACTCAAACACTTTAAATATGAGTTTCTCTCAAATCATTATACTATCACTTTTCACTTACAATATTTTTGAATATATATATATATGCTCTTTTTTCAGTTTTGTCTTAAAGAAAAATAATGCAAGTTGTTTTAAGACGATAGGAGTTACAAATAAGGAAGTGTTATTGCCACTATGCATTTTATTAATTAATACTCCTTCCGTTCCACCACAAGTATGATTAGAGGAGTGGGCAAAATAATTAAGAGAAAAGTGGTGTATGTGTGGTAGAAAATGAAGAGAGAGAATGAGTGAGATAAATAGTAGTGTTAGTTGAATAAATTGTGTGGTGAAAAATGAAGAAGAGAATCAGTGTGGTTAAATACTGGGGTTGGTTGAATATAAATATATTAAAACATTTTCATTTTGGGCAGTCTCACTTGTGATGAGACGGAACGAAAAGGAAATTAGTCTCACTTGTAGTGGGACGGAGGGAGCATGCTACATTATTCTTTACGCAATTGTTGATTTGGACAAATTTACCAATAAAAAATTTTCAACTATAAGAATAATAGAAAATATCGCTTAAATCACCCTTTAAGCTTATTTGTTTTTTCTCATCAGATAAAATGTATGCATATTACTAGTATTTTTCTCTATTTTATAAAGCAATACTCCATCCGTCCCACTAGAATTATGACAAATTTCTATTTTAGGTGTCCCATTCGAATTAGGACAACCCATAAATGGAAGTGTTTTATTTAATGTGACCCACATTCACACTCACAATTACATTCATTATTCTCTACCCCGCTTTCTCCCTCCTACTTTAATTTTCATACTCACAACACCTACTCCACTAACACTTTTTCCTTAATCCCCGTGCCCAACCAAAAAATCCTAATTCGGGTGGGACGGAGGGACCATTACTTTACCTTTTCACAAAGGTAAACGTTTAACAAAAATACTCAAAGTTCTTTATTTCTAATTGATACACTTAGTAATAACATTTATTTAAAAAAACATTGAAACATTATAAACAATACACAACATGAAACAGCAAATGTTAAGAAATAAAAGTAGTATGATTAAAAAAAAAAAAGGAATTAAAAGTAGTCATGTTGAATGGGATTACATTTTTTAATTGAACTTACATTTAATACGATCTTGAGGACCACACGACACTAAAAAATTAGTTCTAGTTTCATTTCGAAAAAATAGAGGTTTGGACCCTAGGCCCCCTGGGCCAGATAATTATCCCATAAAGACCCATGGCCAGATCAAAATTCCACCTAAGCCCAGCGCCCATCTCAGCCCCTTATTCTCAAGGCCGACTCGCTGCAGCCCACCCAGCCCGACCCGCCGCCCAGCCCACCCAGTCCGACCCGCCGCCCAGCCCACCTGTGGCCCTCATCCATCCATTTGACTATTAAAAATTTAATTTGTAGTATGCTTGACTTGAACCCAAGCACTTCTTGTGAAAAGAAATGACTTCACCACTACACCAACACAATGTTTGATACAATTGTTGCAATATATTCTATTACTATTGCGCCTAAATGAATCTAACTAAAGAAAAAACAAGATTCTAAACCAATTAATAAAATTCTTGATTATTCCCAAAACATCAACCTTTTGTAAAATAAAAAACCGAAAAAAAATGATTTAAAATATAAAGTATTTAAATCTTTTATTAGATAAAATATAAAAGATCTTAAAGATAAATTAAATTATAATTATGTAATATCGAATTTTTATTTTTATTTTTTTTACTATCACCTTCCAGTAAATTATTTATATAAAATGAAAATATTTAAGTCCTTATTACCAAATTGCCATTTGCACTTATGAGACCTTTGAGAGACTCATGAGTCTGCTATGAGACTTTGTGAATAGACACTCATAAGTCTGATATGAAACTTATTTACATGTCTCATAAGAATTTACAAGACTTTCATACAAATTATAAGACTTAAAAAATGCACTTATGAGACCTTTGAGAGACTCATGAGTCTGCTATGAGACTTTGTAAATAGACACTCATAAGTCTGATATGAGACTTTTACATGTCTCATAATAATTTACAAGACTTTGATACAAAATATAAGGCATAATAATGCACTTATGAGACATTTGAGAGACTCATGAGTCTGCTATAAGACCTTGTAAATAGACATACATAAGTCTGATATGAGACTTTTTTACATGTCTCATAAGAATTTACAAGACTTTGATACAAAATATACAGCATAAAAATGCACTTATGAGACTTTTGAGAGACTCATGAGTCTGTTATGAGACCTTGTAAATAGATCTTCATAAGTCTGTTATGAGACCTTTTGCATAGACACTCATAAGTTTGATATGAGACTTATTTACATGTCTCATAAGAATTTATAATACTTTGATACAAATTATAAGACTTAAAAAATGCACTTATGAGACATTTGAGAGACTCATGAGTCTGCTATGAGACCTTGTAAATAGACTCTCATAAGTCTGATATGGGACTTTTTTACATGTTTCATAAGAATTTACAAGACTTTGATACAAATTATGAGACCTAAAAAATGCACCATGAGTCTGCTATGAGACCTTGTAAATAGACTCTCATAAGTCTGATATGAGACTTTTTTACATGTTTCATAAGAATTTACAAGACTTTGATACAAATTACAAGACTTTTTTACATGTCTCATAAGAGTTATTTAATTTATTTTCTTATAATTCTCATATTTTCAGTATATAATAGACTTAGTTGGTGTCATTTATGTAAATAAATGCCTTAAAAGAAGGGTAATAATTAAAAAATTATAAAAGTTTTTGAAATAACGTATTTTCGCAATTACAATTTAATTTATTTTTAGGTTTTTCATATTTTTTTTAATAAAAAGCATTAGATATTTTATATTCTTAAATGATGTTTTTAATATTCTAATATATACATATATTAAAAGTTTTTTTTTTTTTTTTGTGTGAATATTCAAGATTTTCATTAATTGATTGTAAAATCTCAATTTTTGTAATTTAGTTTCGTATAGAATGTTGTTACTAATAATAAATATTGCAAAAATTGAACAAAGCAATGCAGTGGGTTAGTGGTTAAGATGTGGTTATCCTACAAAATGTCCTAGGTTCAAAACCTAGTGTCAACATTTTTTTTTCTAATTAAAACGGGTGGATTGGTAAGTGGGTTTCGGATCCTGTGCGGGTCGGGGCATCGGGCTTAGCATTGGGCTTGTTGGTTTTTTGGCTGAGTGATGGTTTTTGGGCTTTTATGGCATTTTGTTTCGGCTTTGGGGTTAGTTGGAATTTTGCATCTCGCGTGGGCTTTTATGGAGAAAACATCTGGGAGAAGGGGCCTAAAGGAATTTTGCCGAAAAAATAAAATAAAAATTAGTTCTAGTAAAACTGCAACAACAGGCTATTTCACAGAAAAAAATCTAACCCCTATGAGATGCTTATAGATGTTCCACCAAGAATAGAAAATCTGAAAATAACAAAATGTTAGAGCAAAATAAACATAAGAACGATGATCAAGCGAAATAATCAAACACGAACACAAGAATTTACGTGGTTCACCAACTTGGCTACATCCACGGGCGGAGGGAGAATATATTACTATTCAATGACAATTACAAAAGACGATCTTCACTAATCTAGTTGCACGAATTATTTAGGCAAATAATTCCGTCAACCTAAATCTAGATCTTAGATCTCTACTTGTATCTATCAAAGATGACCGGCCAAAATAATGCTAGAGGAGGGGTTAGTATTTATAGGCATAAATACTAGAAACCCAAAAGGAGAAGGAATCATATTCTTTGTGTACAATGTAATTGAAATCTTATTTCTTATGTACAAAGTAATCTTATTCTCATTAGGAAAAGACTTTCCTAATTCTAGAACAATTCATTATACCAATAAGAAACCTAATTAAACCAATAAACATTAATACATGTACCAAAAGGATTTCTTTTCCTTGCCCAATTCAAATCCAAAAAATTGCTCGACTTGTCGCGGACATATCCTTAATCAATAGCCATCGATTCAAAGGCATATTCCCAACACAATAGCCAAATTGAGAAGATATTGACAAGTCTACAGAAGAGTTAACAAGACCATAATTGAAGAAACCATATTATTTACTTTCCCGTCTTAGTTTAAGGTTTTTTTTGTTATGTTTTTACTCCCTCCGTCCCAAAATAATCTTCATATTTGCCATTTCTCATTGTCCAAAAAAGTTCTTCCTGTTTCTATATTTTGGCCTTAAAAGTGCATAAACAAAACATGTATAGTGAAGCAATTGTTCATATCCTTAAAAAGTTTGAATAGTCAAATGAGAAGATCATTTTGGGACGGAGGGAGTAATTTAAATTTTTTAGTTGCTTTATTACTTAAAATAGAGAATGAAACACACCTGTCATTTTCACAATAAAAACTCTCTACCCACTTTTTCTCTCATACTTAATTTTCATACTCATATAATTTAATTTTTCTTAATCTCCGTGTAAAATCAAACTAGAAGTCTTTAAACTGGGATAGAGGTAGTACCGTTTTACTTTTTCCGTCTAAAAATAAAATAGATGTGCTACATTGACTTTTTTGATCAATTTTATTTAATTATGATCATCATTTTATGAAAAAAAAAAAAAAAAACTAGAGTATATAGTATGCTTCAATTACGGAAACAATTTGCGAAATCAATTGTTTGAGCTCGTACATATAATTTCAATTACCAATCATTTCTAAAAAGAAATCAATTTAACAGCCGTTTATGTGTATTTCTATTTATATCGGTCCATATATGATGCATTAAGATCATTCTTAGGACCTACTCCCTCATCCGCCCCAAAATGATCTTCACGTTTGATTATTCAAACTTTTTAAGGATATGAACACTTGCTTTACTAGTCACGTTTAGTTTATACGCTTATAAGCCTAAATCATAGAAATGTAAAGAACTTTTTGGGACAATGAAAAATGACAAATGAGAAGATCATTTTGGGACGGGGGAGTAGTATATAAGGAAAAAGTGTGTCCGAAATAAGGAAAATTAATCAAATTTGTATGTTCAACTTATGAGGAAAAGAATAATCAAATTCATATGTTCATCTTAGTTGGAAAAGGACCACAATAATAATGAACATGTCACGATAGCACAAATTTGGATAAGAACAACAAAGTGGAGCCCACAAAATTTGTTTGAAAGGAATAAAAGATACGACATTCCTTCGAAAAGGAATAAAGGACCACATTTCATTAAATTCAGGCATAGGTTATCCAGATTCATAATAGACATTCATACTGCCCTCGGTCCCCTCCAATACAGTAAATGTGATCTTCTTTCTTTGTCCGAAATAAAAATCTCGGTGAGCGCTAGGGTTCGATCTCTCTCATAACCTCTTTTTTTCTGACGTGGACATCGTCAAAAAGAGAAAAAAAAAACTAGTTAACGAAGAAACTGTGGTCCTCACATTAATCTTGATTCGGATATGTATTGTCACATGCATGCGAGCAGGTAGAATGGCCAACAACGGCTTCTGAGTTTTTTTTTTTTTTTTTTTTTTTTCAACTTATTAAAGATATATAACTACGTGAGGAAGAATATTATGGTGACAATATTTTTTGTTTCAATTGGTCTCAATGTGTGGATTTATGTGACACCAACGTTAATAATTTATGTGCCATATGTTGGTTGGTTCGATTTTGTCATGAATGGACCCGGAACCGCTCCACTCATTTTAGCTTCACCCCTCCACACAACGGCTCCGATCAAGGCCACATAGGCGAGCTCATCATCTGTGCGGCTAAGATGATTTCAATTTTTTGTGGGTCCTACCGAGCTCGGACACACCTCATCCGTCGAACACAAAATCCAATAAGGTGGCTCTAATCGGAGCCATTGGATGGAGCGGGTGGAGCTAACCGCTTCAAAATCCGTCATGAATTGTTCCATTTTGAACCGGTTCAATTATATTGGATAAAGCACATTTCCTTAAGGGAACAAAAATCATTCTCCAAACAATTCACAGATACTACTACATTCTATCAGTTCTTCATTCAAAAGGCAAAAACTGCCATGAAATAGGATACTGGTTTCAACTCTGCAGAATATCTATGCAGCTGCAGTGATGCACACGATCGCCTGTTTGCATATTCCGGTCATTGTCGCCTCCGGCCCATATACCTACAAGACAGAATATAAGTAAATCTTACTACTTCTATGTCCCGTAGTAAGTGTTGCACTCTCCTTTCTCGTCTGTCCCCTAGCAAGAGTCCCATGTCTAAATAAGAAAATAGTTTCTGTGCAATTTTACCGTGGTACAAGCAATGTACAAGCAAAAGCAATTTAAACACATTTCTTACAAATATATTGGCAAGACTGCAACACTTATTATAAGATGGAGGGAGTAATAAATAACTCTAAATCACTACGCGTGATTAGTGATAGTAATCGGTTTAGTGGAGAAGCCACCCTAGGCTAATGGGGTCATCCGACCCCTTTAAAATTTGGAGTTGTGTCTTTTTTACCCCCTCCCCTCTTTAAGTTTAGAAAAACAGCACTTCTACTGGTATTAAAAAATTTAACCTTTTCAATTTTGACCCCCTTAAATTTAGGAAAAGATAATACTATATCATATTTTCGACCCCCTTCCACTAAGTTATGTATTTGCCACCGAATCAGTTCTATATAATTTGTACGAATACCTCGATAGGGATGCCAATTTCCTCCCCAAGTGCCCTCATCCGTGCAAGACCCTTTTGGTAATTCGGACCTCCCCTTCTCACATATATGTGCATCCTCGCAGCCTTAAGCTTTGTCTCCTGTTCATCAAAATTGCAAATCAATTAAGTTTGTCTACAGAGGAAATGTTATCAATAATTGAGATTATTGCATTTAAGTAACAAAGTACCTTCTCTTTCATTGCACGGATGATGCCATTAAAGGTAGCAGCAACGTCGGTAAAGTTAGCTATTCCACCGCCTACTACAAGTGCCCTTTTACGACCATCCGGATCTGCAGTTGCACACTGAGTGTGGAGGATGCATCAGTCCATTCACTCAAATATTAATTACTCCCTCCGACCCTAAATGAATGTCCGTCTTTCAAAAACTTTTGTCCCGAAATGAATGTCCTAATTTTGGAGAAGTTACTAAACACTCCCCCACAAAACAACAAGTACTAATTCACACTTAGACTCGCGATGTACTATGGTGAGATCATTAAGGGTTTTTATGTACTTATCTAATAAAAATGCTTAAATCTCAACTCTTCTCAAATGTCCCTAAGAGTGAAAAATGGACATTCATTTACGAACAGAGGGAGTAGTATTCGTAATTCATAAAATCATGCATTATATTTTTGGAATTCCACTTTCAAGATAAAAGGATCTTAGTTGAAAATCAGCTAATAAATTATATTCCAAATTGCCCTTTTTCATGTTAGGCTTAAACTAGGAGAACCATTATAGTCCTTACGTCAATTACAACTCTGGCATATTGCAAGACCTCCTCTTCATTGGGTGCTCCACTGTACTCCGCATAGTTTCCAAGCTCAGAAGCATAGCCGAGATCTCCAACCTGGTCAACAAAAAGTCAATCGATATGGCATTATTTTAATGGTCATGAAAAAAAAAAAAAAAAAAAAAAAACTCTTCAGAATAAAAGGGGTAACCCACCGTATCTGCGTAGATGACACTGGCACCTCCACCAGCAACCATAGTCCAAATTCGCCCCTTTGGGTTGAGAACCGTGAACTTCAAAGATGCACTAGTCTACATAGAATAACAATTTTACAATGCTTATAGATTTGAAACAATTGAGAACAGTAGAAAATGAATAATTTCAAATATCAGGTTTTTTTTTTCCTCAAGATAAACTCATTTGAGGGTTAACATGCTTTCAAGCGTGCAAAGGTTCATTGTGGGAATACATGCCTTTTCATCTAGACCGTGAATAAAGCTTTCGGTAGGACTCATAACCCTTCCAAAGGGTAATGGGAACTCGATATTGCCCCACCTGAGAATTAGAAGCAATGTCAGATGATACCAGATACCAATATTGCTCATTGAAATTGAGATCCATGAACAAAAATGGTGTACTGAATTATATACTTCTTAAAGTTCTTGAAAGTGGCAGTATCATCGAGTTCTCCTCTCATATCTAAAGGATATGGCTTTCCATCAACCAAGGTGAAAGGATTCATTTCCAGGAATGTGAAGTCCAGATCTAACAGCATGAAGAAGTTTGCAGATTAGTTGCAGACTATATGCCATTATCCCTAAATGCCATAATGTATTCTAGATGTTTTTGCATACCTATAAAAAGTGAAAAAATCACTTTGATGAACTCCTCAATCACTCCTTTGACCTGAATCAATGAAAAGAACAAAAATGACCTGAAAGTTAGAGGATTATTTTATTGTGAAATGATGAAAAACCTAAAGCTTAACAATATCAAGTTAATAGTATAAAAAAAGTACTCCCTCTGTCCCTAAATGAGTGTCCAAATTTCATTTTAAGGGATACTGAAAATCTCAACTTTATGATCAATTTGGTAACAATGATTCATATATAATCTTGTAATCTTATTTCCAAACCTTTAGTCTTGCACATATAAAGAAACCGGTGAAAAATTTTTCGAAAAAAAACGTTTAGGGAGAAAGTTATGTTAAAAAAAGACACTCATTTAGGGACAAAGATTTCTTGAAAATGGACACTCATTTAGGGACAGAGGGAGTACTAAGTTTTTGAAGAATTTCTGATAATTGACATTACCTCCAAGGGAAGGGTCGCAACAAGTGGAGCAGTTACCTCTGATGTCAAAGACACTCCTGTCGGGACGAAGACAGTCTTAACCTGTTTTTAATGGATGGAGAAATTTGTCACTACTTGATGCAGTAAGATACATGAAAATTAAAGAACGTAGATATGAAGAGTTTTCGACAGGCTTATTGAGATAAACATCTATAATCATATTTTCTGTACCTTGTCCCAGTTTTCTTCAATATCAATTCCTCCACATTCTGAAAAGCTTATGCTGCATCCTAGTCGGTCCGAGACAATATTAAGGTAAAATTCATCATTGTGGGGAATGAACGGTTCGACAATGAAAGTTGTAATGGGTCCTTTGCATCCTCCCATCTCAACCTGCAGAGTCAAGAGATTGGTATGAGAAGTATGATTAAAAAGCAGTGGTGAAGCTAGGTTAGGGAGAAGGGGGGTTACTCAACCCCCATTCAATTTTGATACGTGTCAATTTTACCACCTTCAAGATTTAAAAAAATGTCTTTTTAATGCTAAAAATGACGTACTTATACATTTTGACCCCCTTGATTCTGGATAAATTTTGCACAAAATTGTATTTTTGAATCCCTTGTAAGCTAATTTTGAATACCTCAACTATATTATTTATCCATAAAACAATATCGACCCCCTTTCTAAATATTTCTAGCTTCGCTACTGATTAAAAATAAAACTAAAGATTGGGGGTTGAGGTGCTCAACAACTTATAAGAGCTCATTGATATACTGGCAAAACCACTTATAAGTGATGTTACATATCCAATTACCTCTTTGCCAAGACGCTCTTTCACAAAAGTAGCAACTTGGGCCAAATCCAGATTTAAAGCAACAAGTCCACTTTTCCCACGCTTTCCGAATAGCATATCGGGTTTAACCACCAGTTTTGCTGAAGAGAGCCAGGGTTCTTTCTCCAGTAGCTGATTAAAGTCAGTTGCTTCTGTTACCTAATCCACACCAAATATATGAAACTGAATTAGTCATAAAAAAAAAAAGAAGTTTCAAGCAACCTTCCACTTTCACAATCTTCCATGTACAAAGATAACATCAAGAATTGAAATATATCTTTCAGAATTCATATGGATCATTTGACGGACCCGGAACCGCTCCACCCAAATTAGCTCCACCCCTCCACCCAACGGCTCCGATCAAGGCCACATAGGCGAGCTCATCATCTGTGCGGCTAAAATGATTTCAATTTTTTGTGGGTCCTACCGAGCTCGGACACATCTCATCCGTCGAACAAAAAAAAATGAGGTGGCTCTAATCGGAACCATTGGGTGGACCGGGGTGGAGCTAACCGCTCGGTGGAGCGGTTCGAAATCCATCATTTGACCAACGCAACGCTTCCTAGGCGTTAATTTTCTGTTCAAATATACCAGTTTTCTCTTCGAATTTACCAATCCTAAAACAGATACTGATCCTCACATATCATTGGCAATTGGGTGTTGATACGAATATGATTATTAATACTGAATCTTCTCCAATGCAAGTACAGAACGTGTTCGATCCCACATGAATCCATTTTCTGAGATGTGATAAAGACATGAACTTCAATCAGGGCTTAGTTTTCTCCATTTCCAGTAGCTCCTTGAAGAATTAGAAAGGTCTTCCCCACAAATCACACAAATCCACAAATTATGAATTTCATTTTTCTATAATATATAGCTAGACTTCTACGACCTAATTTCACATATTCCCATCTCAAATGATGTACAATCAAATCCCTGAATCTGTGAATCATCTTCACACATACAGCGGAGCGAATCCGCAAAATTAGATTCATGCAGCTAAACCCAAATTACTGTAACCCTATTGCAATTTCCTCATCAGTTCTTAATTTATTCACCCAATGCTTTTTCAATTAACACTCCCCCAGTCATCAACTTTAACAATTAACATGGTGTAACTGCATGAGAGATATACAAAATCTTATGAACAAATAGGGATCTGAAGAAACTGAACTTACTTGCGCAGATTTAATGGGGAGTTCAGAGCCAGCGAGCCTCTTGAAATTCTCCTTCAACAACCTCTTTGAATCATACTCTCTGATCTTCTTCCGTGCCATTTTGTTCCTTTCTTTCAACCTAATAATTTCAAAAAATCCCACATCAGATCCACATTCCCGAATCAAAATTCCAACATCAAACAAGAAATTGGGCTTTAATTAACAAAACCCCCCAATGAAATCAAATCAAATTAGGATCCGGGAAGAATTAAAAAATAATTTTGTAGATTAGTAGCAATTGGTAAGTTTACCGTTGAGAGAAGCCGATTTGTTGATGGAAAGGGTTCTGTCCAAACTTTAGGAATTTACAAGGAGTAATCTGCTTTTTCGCCCCTCGTACTATGGCCCCAACATCAATTTGACACTCGTACTGCTGAAACACTAAATGTATGATGCGTACTATGGTTTTATTAACAAAATTAACCAATTTACTATTCAGTCGTTAACTTTTTCTAACACACGTTATTTTTTCTAACGAGCATTAATTTATTTTAACGGATGTTAATAATTTAACAAAGGAATTATTACCACCTAGTCCCTCATCTTAAGTCAAACTACCACCTAATCCAAGAACACAATTTTAATTTACCTAAATTACAGAACTACCCCTAAGACCCAAATAAAACCCACTCCCCTCCCCTTATTTGACCCACAGAGACGCACACGATCTCACTTTCTCCCCCTCCAATCTCTCCGGCGACCCCCTCCACGGCGACCCCCTCCCCAATCTCTCAGGCGACCCACTCCCACCCATCACCTCCGGCAGCCCCCCTCTAATCCATCACCTCCGGCAACCCCCTTGCCATCATCCGTCTCTTTTCCGTCAAAACACATGTCCAAGCCCGATCTAAAGATCTCTGTACATCGATCAGCCAAGATCTGCTCGTCGTAGGTCATCTTCTCCGGTAAACAAACCAGATCTAGTTATATTTCCTGGCGATCTACTTTCTCTCTCTTCTCCCCAATCGTCGGCGTCGATGACGATGATGATCTGAGATCAATTTTTGGGATTGATTTTGGATTGGTGTTCAATTTGGGTTTGATTTCAAGTTTCGATTTGGGTTTGATTTTAGGTTTCGATTTCAGGTTTGATCATCGGGGTTCGATTTTCGGTTTTAGTCGTCCGGCGCCGCAGGTATCTTCGACGGCTTTCGCGTCTCTGTTCCTTGGGATTTCGCTTGCTTTGATGATGTTTGGATCGACTATTTTTTTGATTGGTTTGATATTGATGCCCTGGGTCATTTCCTTGGTATTGTTGTTCTACTTCGCCGCCATCGTCTCTAATTTGTCCGATCTTGCTCGCGCGATTATCTGTCCTCCGCCCTCTAATGACGTCGCCGGTAAGGAATTTTCTGCGTGGATATAACAAATCAGTCATCTTTAAAAGAAGAGGATCAATATTAGTGTGTTCATTCGCCTTGGTTGGGTGGAGTGGTGACTGGCTGGGATGGTTTGTGGCGGTGGTGATGGGGCGGTGTTGGGCTGCGAAGGGTGGGGTGGATGTTGGGTTTGGGAAAATGATGGAGATAACAAAAGTTATTTTGTTAACATAAATTATTAACATCCGTTAAAATAAATTAATGCTCGTTAGAAAAAATAACGTGTGTTAGAAAAAGTTAACGACTGAATAGTAAATTGGTTAATTTTGTTAATAAAACCATAGTACGCATCATACATTTAGTGTTTCAGCAGTACGAGTGTCAAATTGATGTTGGGGCCATAGTACGAGGGGTAGAAAAACAGATCACTCAATTTACAAGAAGGTCTTACTTATTTATAGCTGACTTTTATTATTTTTAATTACATATTTTTTAATTTTTTTTTGTTAGAATACTTCGTCTGTTCTAAATTAAGGTTTTCACTTTCATTTTTTTATTTGTTTCAAAATAAAAATTTTAATTGTTTTATTATTTAAAATGAATGATAAAACTCTTTGTAATTCTCAAAATAAAAACTTTCTACTCATTTTTTCTACCTTTCTTTATTTTTCACATCACAACATTTATTTATTTTCTAATTTTATTAACGGAAAGAGTAATATATTTTGGACTAAATTGTAGAGAGATTTGGGTAGGTACTAGGTATGGAAGGGAATTTCTATTTGCACAATGTTTTTTCTATTTGCACAATTTATACTCTCTTTTTCCGTGAAGATCTAAAATACAAGGAAAGATGATGCATGTCGGCTCCCAAGTAATGATGATATGAGGCCATTTTTATTATTGGTATTGGCATTCTCCACCAAAAATATACAATTATTATTTTAACATATATATACTTAAATAAAATGAAACTTAAAATATTTATAAAGAATTATTTTTTTTCATCAGAAGTTGACTAACTACTCAAAATGACAATCCACAAATTTAATTTATAAATAAAATATTCCCTCCATTTTAAAATACTTTTTCTATCTCAAATTAGTGTGAACCAAAATATTAGGCACACAAATTAAGAAAATATAAGAAAGATAAATAATGGAAAGAGTTGTTTGTGAGTATGAAAAATTAAATAGGAGAGAAAGTGAATGGGAGGAATAGTAAGTTGATTAGTGTTGTGAGTGTAAAAATAAAATATGAGAGAAAATGAATTGGAGGAATTGTAAAGAGTCTTTGCTATTTTTAGGAAGTTCACACTGTGATGATGCCCTGGATTTTGGGGTCAAGAAGAATGATCTCCGGTTTGATGTCTCGTGGTTCTGAATCATAACACAAACAAGAATACCGTTGAGACCAGAGTCGGGTTTAAATCCGGCTTAAGCCCTCGGGTATGAGAATAAAATCTCTGAGGAAAACCTAGGAAAAGGCCAGTAAAAGCCTTGTGTGTGTGATTAGGGTTGGAGCACATACCTTGCCCTTGGGGCCTTGGGGCGTTAAGGAATATTTATAGGTGAAGAGAGAATTAGATCAATCAGATAAGATCTGAGCATTAACCGCTTTTGTCATTGCTTATGCCATGTGTCGCGATCTTATTGTTTTTGTCATGAAAGGACACTGAAAAGTAAGGTGTCGTTGGTGAGATACGGCACCATGACTCCCAGTTATGGCACATGTACGGAGTGTTAACGTCCATTTGGACGTATGCGCCAGCTTGTAAGATACCGGGAAACCGAGTCGCGAGAGAGATATAAACATCGGGTCATCTCGAAATCCGAATCAAACACGGTAGTTTCTAAGATGAGTCGCTCTCCTGTGCGGCCGCCGCACGGCGTGCGACGGCTCCATTCGAGCCGAGCCGCCGATATTTATTTTTATTTTTTGCTTTCCCCCGAACTTTTTTGTTCCCCGCCATTTTTTGCTCGCCAACAAAAGTAACACTTTTTATAAAGGAATATAACACTTTCTCTTTTAAAATGTAACACTTATTTTTTTTCCTTAAAAAATGTACGACAATTTTGTTGAAATAGATTAAAGATAATATAAGATTGACAACTAAATTAACGTTACATTTTATAATAAATGAATGCAACCGTTTTTTTTTTCTCAATTGTAACAGTTTCTATTATTAAATGTAACCTAATATCTAAAATGTAATTTTTTTTATTGAGAAAGTAACAATTAAAATGCCACCGATTATATATATAAATTAAAAATGTACCACTTTTTATAAAGGAATGTAACATTTTTTTTTTATTAAAATGTAGCACTTTTTTATTTTTAAAAATGTACAACAATTTTGCTGAAAATAGATTAAAGATAAACATAAAATGGACAACTAAACAAATGTTACATTTTATAATAAATGAATGTAACATTTTTTTTTCTCAGTGGTAACAGTTTATATTCTTAAATGTAACTTTATATCTGAATTGTAACAATTTTTATTGAGAAAAGTAACATTTGAATTGCAACCGATTATATACATGATACTCTCTCTCTTTTTTTTTTTAAAGGTATTCCCTCCGTCCCAGAGTATATGTCCACTTCCTAAAATGGCAAAGAATATTTACTATTCCTCTTATTCATTCGCTCTCCTACTTACTTTTATACTCACAACACTAATCAACTTACTATTCCCTCTCACTCATTCTCTCTCATACTTTACTTTTACACTCACAATATTTACATCACTTCTTTCATTTATCAATCTCAGTGCAAATAGGAGGGTGGACATATACTATGGAACGGAGGGAGTAACATTTGTTAAATAAAATTGTTACATTTATCTGTATATTAATTATAATCATATATGCATTCTGTTACACTTCAACTATTACTTTTTTATATCTTAGGAGACGAGCAACTCAATTTTTTAAATTAAAAAGTATGTTTATTTTTTTAAAATCAAACTACATTTCCGCGGGAAGAAGCAAAGAGATGGGGAAACGTGAAAAGCAGCTACCTACCAACCTCGGCGCGTGCGGCTCACGCTCATAAAAGGCGCGTGAGTCGCTTTAGTCAGTTTTTTTTTTTTTTTTTTAATTTCCGAATTTTCTTTTCATCACATTTATTTGAGCTCAATTATTTTATAGCAAAAACAATTTTTGCAAAAAAAAATTTCACCAAAATTTATAATTTTTTTCCTCTACAAGTAGATGCAAGTTTCATTTGATTTAGAAAAAATATTTTTTTTCAATATAAATTTCTTAATTATCATTCTTCACTGCTTTTTAAAAAAAAATTCAACAACTTTTTTTAATTGCAATTATAAAAAGAGTTGTGGGTTATATAATGATGAGTTGCGAGGGAGATGAAATTAAGTTTAATATTTGCATTGTAGGGGGTAAATGAATAGGTAGTTGAATGATTAGGTAGATGGGAGAAAAGATGAGGTGGAGTGATAAAGTGGGGATGAAATGCTTTTAGCATTGTGGATGGTCTCACTCAAATACCAACCGTTAAAATTATGTTCTCGTAGTGTGCAGGCTATTTTGCTACTCTCAATCAATTCCTTTCTAAGTAGGGATGACCAAACCGGCCCGGAATCAGTGAATCGGATTGAAACCGAACCGAAGAAGTTTGGATTCGGAGTGAACCGGTGAGTAAAGCGGAATCGGAGTAATCGGAACCGGTGTAACCAAAGGCCGATTAAGGTTCACATAAATGGCGAAACGGAACGGAACCGGACCGGCGTTTCTATTAAAAAAAATAAAAATCTCTTATTTTTCAATAAATTTTAACATATGTATTCACTATTGTATGATAAATAAAAAAATCTCTTGTTTCAATAAATTTCAACTTGTTTATTCATTATTGTATGATAAAAAATAAAATAAAAAGGTAGCGTGGAACCGAACCGGAACCGTACCGGAACCAACCAAGGCTGGTTAAGGTTCACATAAATAGCGAACCGGAACCGGCGTTGGTCATCCCTACTCTCTAGTTAATCTATAAAAATTAGTGTCATTTTGGTTGTTCTATTTTAATTTACAAAATTTTAAAATGAAAACTTTTAAAAACTTCTTAACTAATAGAAATCATTTGGCACACTCACGACAACTACCCACTTACTATTACTTACCACACTTTTCTCTCCTACCCAACTATCTACACTCACGCAACATCACTTTTTCAACTTTTTTCTAAATAATGTGCCTAATTTCATTTTTGTAAATTAAAGAAGGACGGAGTGAGTATGCAATTGGTTATTACAATCTTCCTCTTTTTCCCACGAAAAAATAGTTTTTTAATTGAGCAACGTAAATAAATTTTAATCAAATTCTAATATTAGTATAAATCTATTATTTTTGTGAAATTTAAAAGTCGCCACTAATAGATAATTATCTTGCTAGGAGATGAGACGGAGATGTAACTATTTGTTTTCTAAGCGGGCTATATGCCAAAATGTGAAAAATAATGTTTCAACGTCTTAAATGTAAAATTACCAATGAGATTTAAATACATACATATTATTTTTAAAAGGATTTTAAGCTCAAAAATGATTTCGAACAATCCAAAACGCAAATTCATGTCAACCCTCTCTCAACATTAAACACGATCAGTGTCGGATCTAGGATTTCTAAGTATCGGGTGCACAATTTAAACTAAAGAAAACTTACGGTGGAGAGGATCGGAGTCGCCGGTCGAAAAGAAAACTTTTCTTTTTCACCTGCTTTGCTTCTGCGATGTGGCTACCGACTTTAGCCTTTGTATTTGTTTTGTTTTCCTTCTACTAAGTTCACACCCCTTTTAGTAAAATTCCCACTCTAATTTATTTTTTTTGGGGGTGCACTTAGTGAAAAAAAAATTAAAAATGGGTTGACCGGGTGCACGTGTACCCCTATTAACACCGTAGATCCGCCCATGCACACGATTTTGATGGAATCTAATTTCTCTCTAAATTATATTATATTTTTTAAATTGTTCTTAATATTCGTCAAATGCTTGCAAGTAAAAACAAATAATTATTTCATAACTTAGAAAAAAAAACTAATTTCCTCCGTCACCCTAAATCATACTCCATGTACATATATGTACATGTACCAGGATATTCGTTGATTCTATTTTTTTTTTTTTTTTTTTTTATGGGCTTCTGTCCAAAGGTTATTATCATATTCAAGAACAGCTGGGATGGGGAAATTCCCGTTGGCCTTGATCCTTTCGAGTTTATAAGAGTGAACCTGTGCATTCATTTTCTTATTTTTACACCCTAGATAGATTCTCAAAAATTTCCAGTGACTCCCTTAAGTTTACTAAAAGAAAATATACATGAAACTTTGACAACCCTAAAATTTAGTGGAATTTTGAGGAGCGCCCCCCAAATTTGGAAAACAAATAACAAAGAGTTAATTATAATTTAGGGCCTAAACTCCATAAGGTGTTCCCCAAGCGGGACTGCAAGTTTTTTTTTTTTTTGGCAAATCAGGGCTCAATACGTTTTTTCATCAATCTAGGGCTTTTTAACGGAAATCGTTAGAAATCTTGTTAGGTACCCATGTGTCGTGCACGTGATGGATTGATTGATTGATTAGATTGAAGTTCATAATACTTTATAAGGGTTTTAATGCAAATTCATAAATATAAAGGGTGACATTGAAAAGCTCTCCCTCTCAAATATTACACCCAACCCCCATCCCCATCTGCACCCCCAAAATCTAACCGGCGGCCTCTTTCCCTCCTCCGGTTTATCCCTCCGCAAATTGATCTCCTCCCTCCTCCTCCTCCTCCATTCTTCCCAAGGCTCCCTCCTCCTCCTCTCTGACACCCCTCCCCAAAAAACTCCATCTCCATCTCCACCACCCTAACCCGATCCCAAATCAGTCGCACCGACCCAATTGAACCCCTAACCAGTCGCACCAACCCAGTTGAACCCCCAATAGATATCACCTCTAGATGTTGGTGTTGTATACTCTAGGCACGTTATGAGAACGATTAATGTTATTTATTCATTATATAGTAAAGATATTAAATGTTTGATTATTATATCTTATGCATGTTTATTATAATAATCCCCGTCCCTGATAATTATGTTTAATTGTTAGTATAAGTTTAATAGATAATCATGAGATGATTATGGTGTATGGGATATAATTAAACTTATGGGTATTTGTTGGAGATCAAATACTGGACTGACCCATATGAGATTTATGTCATGGTCACAATGTCATAATTAAGTCTCATATAGTTATATTACTGGAATCTCTAGACCTGAGATTATTACAGTCTTCCACTTGATGAACATTACGTTTGACATATTCAAACGTTACCCCTAACCGGGTAGCTATAAAGAATATGATTGGCATAATCGGATTCATGTAGGGAAAGGTAATAAGTCAAGATGGGATTTGTTCCTCGTTAAGAGAGATGTCAAGCTTTGGCCACTCGAAGAATGGTATTGAAGAAATGCATGGCCGTGCTCAAATAATAATTGTATTATCAATACATTCGGGATCGAGAAAGTATTGAACTATGTAAGTTGACCATGGCTTACGTTCAATAGACATCGTGAAACAAAGAGATTGTAATATGTTCTATAATAGGATGCGAACTTATATAGTTACACTAATTGGGTAGGTATGATGGTTTTCTAGAACCTAATCATATCTTATGGGTTTATGCCCATTGCCAACTTAGTGTAATCCTAAAGGGTCACACACATAAGAACGAATATAAAAGGACTTAAATGGAATTAAGGGTCGAAGGGCCTTTGAGAAATATTAAGAATTAGAGGGAGAAAACTGGAACAGAGAAGGGTCCGGACGGACATTGTTAAGGACACGGTCGGACCTCCAGGAAGATCCGGGCGGACCAGGTAAAGGATCCGGCCGGACCAGGCGGTTTCGGCTGAGACTTTCCTAAGTTCATATTTTTACGGGTTTAGACATAAGTTACCTATTTGGAATAGGTCTAACTTATATATAAACAACCTCTAATAGCCCTAATCAGTCTAATGCATTGTGAGAGCCTCCAAAGAGTTTGAGAGAGTTTATTCTTGTTCTAAGATTATCATTGTGAAGAACAAGAAGAACACAATTCAAATAATTCCATATAGTTCATCTTTGTGAAAACGTGTTTCACAAATTGGTCTAGCAACCAAGATCAAGTGTTTCTTGATATCCATCCATGGTGTCGATACCGTTAGAGGGTGACGCTTATCATCTACAAGTTCGTGATCTTGTTCGTGGTATTGTTCGTGATCAAGTTTCGAAAAACTCCAAGCTCCACCGAATTCAAAGTTGCTAAGGAGACGCATCAAGGGCTAGTATTCTTGTATTCATGTTAGGTGTATTTGTCATAATCATATGAATGGATCTATGGGCTTTGGGTTTTATTAAATTTTAAATGCTTAATTCCGCTGCGCATGTTACTACGAAACCCAACAGTGGTATCAGAGCCTCGTTCATGTTGATTATTTTAATACATAATCATGTTGTGTGTATATAAATTGTTTATGTGCCTAGCATGATCTGAATATTAGGATTATAATGTTGTATGTGTCATATGCGTTTATGTGGTTTATTGTTTCATAAACTTTAATCGCACTATTCAATCGCAATAAAAAATTATGTTGGATTTAAAATTGTTTGGATAATCAATTTTGATTGGATCAAAGTTTTGATAATCTAGAGATTCATGGATGAATCGTTCATTCAAGGATCTGATGCTCATGGTGATTGGATCATCAATAACACCAAATCCTATATTGAATCGGCAAAAACAATTTTGAGACAAATTTTCGAAACTTGAAAAATCTGTTACGTTTTACGTAAGGTCCGACCGGACCTATCAAAGGACCCGACTGGACCTAGTGTTATTCTGAAGGGTCCGACCGGACCAAAGGAAGGACCCGGCCGGACCTTATGGTCTGGAGCGGGGGGGTTTTCTTTGTTCGTGGGGTGGACTCGGATGGTTTGAATTCCTATTTGTTTTAGTCGTTTGATTCTGAGATTGGTTCAAGGTTTGGATGGCTAGCCTACGTTTTCGAGATTGTGTTTCCCAAACTTGTTCGCAATCAAAGTTTCAAAGATAAAACGAAGTTAGAATTATAAAGAGTTCATAATTGCTAAAATTGAGAAACAAAAATCTTGATTCTAGAGATTGGAGATCCATCTGGAATTGTGAATGCAATTGGCATACGTTTGTTGGTCCCAAAGACACAACAAGGGTATGAGAAAGGAGGCTAGAGGGGGGGGGGTGAATAGCCTACTTAAAATTTCAACCATTTTTCAAAATTCAACCAAGTGCTTACAATCTTGAGTTTTGCGGTCAAGTAATAAACCGTGCGGTCAAGATGTAATATGCACAGCGGAAGTTTTCGATAGAAATAAGGTAAGGTTGTTTTGATGAAAATCTCTAAGTGGAGTCTTTCTCACGGTCAGGTAGTTCCGGTCAAGAAAGATGCGGTCAAGGATTTGCAGTCAGAGATTTGCGGTCAGATGGTTGAGAGATTGAAAGTTGTTGTCTTAGAAATTTTGGCAAAAGATAAGTTAGTCAGATTTTAACTTAGGCAATGTGGAGAACAAACAAACACAATTCACAATACGTTTGAATATCTCTAAGATCAAACACTAAACGAGAAGCAACATTAAAATGAACAATAAAGAACAAGATGAACAATATTTGAGAGTAAATTTGCAGAAAGTAAAATGACACAAGTATTTGGAAAGGTTCGATATGTTAAAAGATCTACGTCCTTTACCAAGATGGTCAGTCTTTGATTTTGAATGGAGGTATATATTGATTCTTGAGTGTACAGATTACAGAGATGAAGCTTTGAATCAACACCTACTTTCTATGAAGAATAAATCCTAGACTTAGACCAGTGTATCCCTTTTAATGCAATCTATGTGATTGATCAATTGGGGTGAGTGTGTGTGTAAGAATCAGAAGCTCTTTGAAATCTAAGTGATTGTATAGCCTAATGAATCTTAAGTGTTACAAGTCTTGAGATGACTTGAATGTTGCTGGAGATCTTTGAAGGTTTGAAGGTGAGTTCTTTGAAGATTCAAAGGATTCTGGAAATCTTGAGTATGATCTTCAATCACCAAGTATTTCAACAGCAATTTCTCTCTTAGAATCTCAGCTCCCTTCAATGAAGAACTTAAGGGCTATTTATAGCCTTGAATGAGAAAATAGCTGTTGGATTTACTTGGGCTTCAAGCTCCAAGTTGAAGGACAATGAGCTGTTGAATTCTGATTGGAGCTCAATCTGAGTTTGTCATTTTTGCAGATAAGAGGTGGTCCCACTAAGATGAATTCAAATTTGAATTACTTGGGATCCAAGTTCTGCAACGTTCTAAACTAACCATAGTTTGACCATGGTTAAGTTTGAACAAACTTGGGTTCTTGGACAACTTCATCATTTGCGGTCAAGGCCTCACGGTCGAGTGGCTTGCGGTCGAGGGGTCAAATGTGACCTTGTCAAGATATGCCACAAAGCTTCACGGTCACTGACTTCCGGTCAAGTGATTCACGGTCAAGTGGTCTTCCACGGTCAGGTGGTCTACCACGGTCAAGTGAATTCACGGTTAAGGTCTTGACCACTAAAATTCCAGACTTAGAAAATTTTCAGCCTATCAATCTAAAGCCTATACTATCAAAGTGGACTATTCTAAAAATGAAGTTTAACAATTCTTACAATATATCCTAAAGTCCACAAAAGATAAAATTAGGTTATGGGATCAATCAAATCTAGGTAATAGGAGTGGTTTATAATAAGCATACCCAACAATCTCCCCCTATTTGATTGAGACCATTACCTACTATAACAAAGGATAATTCATTGTACTTGGTAATAGCATGTTTTCATGAAGATAATATTTTATTAATTTCATGCCCCAAGTCAATGCACACTCTAAGCCAGTGTCATAGATTTCTATCAGCCTAAAAAGATAAAAGAATACTAATCCTAGCAAGATAGACATATAAGGTTTGAATGCATTTTTAGAGAAAGTAACAATAAGTATGCAAATGCATCAAACACACATTCAAAAGGCACTCCACAAAAAATATAGCCATTAAAGAGAGGGGAGTGCAGACAAAAGAGAGATAAAAGTTTTTACAGACCCAAATAAAAGACAACAGAAATAAAAATTGTTTTGAGACAAACATCAACAAATTGTTTTAACATGACCACACACGGTCAGTTCAAATGGTGCGATTAACCAAGATATGGATCTCCTTTAAAGTAGCAAAGCTTAGTTGAGAGGCCAACTCCAGGTATGATGATGGGGTCCTTGAGGTCATTTACTTCCAGGAAGTCTGAGTTGTTTACGGTTGGAAATTCAAAACTATCTTCACCTTCATCTTCTTCTTCTCTAGCAATCCTGCTTCCATGCCCGGTCGCCTGATTTTGAGAGGATGAGGCTTGAGAGCTAGCAAGGTTGTCCACGGTCAATTATAGGGTAGAAATCTTGCTAATCACATCCTGCACATTAGAGTTAGAAATTTCATAAACCCTATCAATTTTAGAGGTTTTGACACGCCCCAAGTCCCGGGATTCCCTAATAGAACCTCGAACCTGGTGCGCGTAACTAACAAGAAACAAGAAACTAACGGAAAACAGGAACAATACCTGTTAAAAATAAAACTGACATGATATATATACTCAAGAGTAGGGAGCTAAGATAGCTCACACGAGTTCTAGACCAAGAAATTTAAAACCAAACAAGGTTACATACAGCGGAAGACATGCCTAGCAAATAAGCTGGCATCAAGAACTGTCTAAGGACAACAAATACTACCCCAATACAAGCCCAGAGTTTAATTAACTCATACAAGATCGTCCTTACCAAAATATAAAAGGACACTAACTTCGAACAAGAATATCCTGCTGAGTAAGTTCCCAGCTAAGTCGAGCCTCACTGCGTACTATCCCCTGCTTTCCTGGGGGGGGGGGGGGAACAATTAAACAAATAAAGGGTGAGATAAATCTCAGTAAGCTATTAACATGCAACTATATGTCATGTTATCATGCAATACAAGTAAATACTCAACTAAACATATATCAAGTATCATCAAGTAACCAGTATAGGAGAGGCTAAGCCAACTCAACAAGTAATCAAGCTCAAGAAAGGTTCAGGTAACAAGTAGTCAAGTAGAGTGAGAGGCTAGACCAACTCACCAAGATGCACATAGGCCTATCACGCATTTTTACCTGAATCCTTCCTTATTCCTCCCAAGAATACCATTTGTTGTCGATGCTTTTCTAGCTGATGACAACCAAGAACAGGAACAAGAGACTGATGTGCAGTATATAAGAAGACCTGGTAACCAGTGTCATGTGCTCACGAGAATATGCACCATGTAATTATGTATCATGTGCTCACGAGAATATGCACCATGTAATTATGTATCATGTGCTCACGAGAATATGCACCATGTAATTATGTATCATGTGCTTACGAGAATACAAGTACACGTACGCAATTATTGCGAATACAAACCAAGATAACACTGGCACATAAGGTGTCCATGTAACACGATCAATCCAAGTAAGAGTCCATTAATAACAGACTTCAGTCAAGTAGTAGGGTATATCACTTTGTCACATGCCAAGTTTGCACGTACGTATTCATATCACGTTTAACACATTAAAGTGTCTATCACGATACCCTTACTATCAAGTAGAGCCCATCACCTTAGACTCTAAACACGTAGTAGAATAGGTCACCTTGTACCTAGACACAGTCATACTTCACGTATATGTATCGTTAGTAATCGAATACATTTTCTAACACATATTGTGTTCTGTAATCATTCTTATTAATTTAAATCGTAGTATTCCCGATTATATGAATTATCTTCATTTTACACTAGTCCCTATTTTCTTTAGGAACCCATTTCAAGACAAGATATCTTCTTTATTCTTTGTATACTTTATTAAGTATATACACGATTAAAACCAATCACTAGCACTTTAGTGTTTGTTCATAGCACTTACAATACCCACGTATCAAGTTCAAGTATATAGTAGAGTTAATCATTCTCTATCTAGTTCCATATCCCAATTCTTTGGTTATTCATACCATGTACCAATCAATCAAGAAGCCACATTCTATCAAGTAAATATATGCAAGATTTGCATATACACATCAAGACTCTTTCAAGTTTATTACCATACACATATATTGGTGTCAAGGCACGTACAAGATTTTATAATCTTATATTCAAGTCTTAATCCAATTATTTGGATGTTCAAGTCATGTACGAGATTTTATTGTCTTATACTTCAAGTTACTGTCTCATCTTAAGACATTCAAGACATTCAGGACATTCAAGACATTCAAGACATTCAAGACAATCAAGACAGTCAAGACTTTTTCAAGATTTTATCATCTTGTATCCAAGTTCTCAATCCAGTTTCTTGGATGGTTAAACATGTACAAGAGTTAATTAACTCATACTTAAGTTATCAATCCAACTCTTTGGTTATTTAAGACAAGTACAAGATTTATTTATCTTATATTCACGTTTTAATTAAGAAGATGAGCTATACATCTCCCAATCGAGTTCACGATCCTATTCCTAAGATATTCAAGTTCAAGACATTAGTTGGTGTCCTTTAGGTACACAAACTTTAGCTACGAGAGGGGAGACTAATCCAAGATTCGTGGACTAGCTCAACGGGAAACAAGCTTAAAGTAATCAAGAAGTCACATTGTTATCAAGCAACTATGTGCGATGATTGCACATACAAGTCAAGAATATTTCTTATTCACGTTAAGGCTTGTTCTGAGCACTTTCGAGTTTACACCTTACCCATATATTGGTGTCAAGGCATATACAAGATTTATTAATCTTATATTCAAATATTAATCCAATTATTTGGATATTCAAGTCATGTACAAGATTTTATTATCTTATATTCAAGTAATAATGTCAATCTTTGGACATTCAATCATGTATAAGAGTTATACACTTTGCTCTTACCAATTCTCAATCCTATTCTTAGGATGTTCACGTTCAAAACATTGTTTTATACCCCTAAGGTACACAAACTTTGATTCCAAGACACAATAAAGAGTTCTTATTCTTGTACTTAATCAATTCAATGTCTCAAAACACCTATCTAGGTACCCTAGACAAACACCCAAAATGTCATTAGGTAGTTAAAGTGTGCTTTGAATAGCTCTCTATTTCTAGCTTATTCATCTTCTTTCGGATGTTGATTCCGAATCTCCTATAGAAAGTTATGGAGGAAACAATTCAAGAAAACAAATCAGAATTTTCACTTGGCACGACCGTGCTCTAGAAATTGGCACGACCGTGCTAACACTGCCGAGGGATTTTCACACAAAATTCACTTTCGGCACGACCGTGCCCAATAAAGGCACATGACCGTGCTCAGCCCTGGCACGACCGTGCTCTACAATTTGGCACGACAGTGCTATCACTGACGAGGGAATTTGCCTAAAGGTAACATTTTGGCACGACCGGGCCAAATAAAGGCGCACGACCGTGCGGTACAAATTTTGGCCCTTTTCCCCTGAATTCAAGTTTCATTAATTCTCTGTCCCACATGTAGGAGTAACATTTAACTAACACTCCTAACATTCTCAGGAGTATACTAACAAGTTTAGAACTCCTATTTCAAGCCCAATTCATTTCTTTTACCGTCCCATAAATAATAGGACAATTTCCTTTTATTCCACTTAAATATTTCACCGTCCCAAAAGTATAAGTACAATTTTATATTATACTAATATACCCATCTAGGGATACTTCCATTCATTTCCCCGTACCACAAATAATGGTACAATTTTTCTAATAATATTTAAATCAAGTTACTATTTTATCGTCTCACGAATAGGAGTACAATTTTTCCAACTTTCTCAGGATACTTTTGCAAGTCTATGTTCATACGAATACTCCCTTTGTCCCAATTTTACAAGTATCACAAAAATTGCTCAAAACACAATTTTAACAAGAACAAGTAGCGGGAATAACATATATGCATGTTATTACAAGTAAGGGGGAGCTAATAACTTACCTAGTCAAGAATCAAGTTGACCCAAACTAATTTCTGATCGGCCTGGAACGCTCTATTCAACGCCACGAATATTTATCCGGGATCAGAATCACGAACGGAGGAATAATTAAGCTCGAGGAGTCGAGAATAGGAAGAATCCTAAACTTGGCTTTTGGAACAGAAGGAGAGTACGAGAAGAAAACTTAAGATTTGCTTTCTCTGAGGAGAAAGCAACAAGATATACTTGCCACTTTCAAAGAATTGCAACTAGGCCCCTCAAGTTCTAACTTTGACAAAAAGGCCCCTAAACTTTCAACTTTGACATTTAACCACCTTAACTTTCTAAAGTAGTTAAATAAATTAACTCAAATAAAATAGCATATAAATATGCTAGTCAAGAATTTAACAAGCAAGTTAAATATTTAACAAGAATAAAGATGGGCGTTACATCCTCCCCACCTTAAAGAAAATTCGTCCTCGAATTTTTTTTACTAGATCAAGATTATAACATATATAATCAACAAGTAGGACTCGATCACATCAAGAATATACACATATACTCATAATTAAGTATTACACATATACTCACAAATATTTTATGCAATCACGATACATCAATCATGACAATGAGACACATAAAGTCAAGCAGACTCGATTAGTCAATCCACTATATCGGTGAAACTTGACATATCCACTAAAAATCATAGAACTGGTCATATCCTCCAGATCACTGTAATACTAGTCAAATCCACTAGGCAATCTCAGATACTGAAGTCGTGGTTATCCATCGTTTCAATATTCAAAACTGACTTTACGTATATCAATCCATCAAGACAATCCATCAAAAGATGTAGCTCTCGGTGTCAAATAGTTAACAATGGAGCTGCCTTCGAAATTCATTCATGAATCTCTAACAAGATCAAGAAAATCTCAAGAACACGCGTACCTTGGTTGTTTCCACTTATAGGTCAACACAGATACTCACTTCAGACATCCACTACAAGGTAGATATATCCTCTATCAAGAAATTCTCAAGTTGAATCTTCAACTCGTTTAACTCAATCGAGGTCAAGAACATTAATCCAGATGTCAGCACTGTATTCGCACTGTAACAACTCAAGATAATCCAAATTTCTCATCAAGAATGGATACATCCATCTGGTTTGGTGTAGAAACTCCACTGTCAATCACATAGGTTAAATACCCAGTACAATCTCAAGAACCCTTTTCTAGACTTTCAATGCAGAACATAAAGGTTATGCATAAATCTATCATGCTCACATATATAGTCAAGCATACTAGCATAGTAATATTTACCATCTATTGTGGTAAACAAGAATGGCATAACATATAGAAAGCCAAATCATGACACGTAAGAGCCAAGCCATAACACGTATCACATCAATGTCCCATCTAGGTAACATGACCAAGTTAACATAGAACGTATAGGGTGTTATCACTCACACTTCTATCAAGCTCTTATACATAACGATATCAACACGTAGTCTCCTACTAGAGAATATACTTCCACGCAATTCACGAGATAAGGACAAGCATGCATATATAGCACGAAACAATGTCCACAAGACAAGATAAATACGCCTAAGTCTTTAAAGACTCGCGCTCTCGATTCTCGAATCATCTAATCCAATTGGATCAACACTATTAATACCAGTCCTATGCCTGGTATAACAACAAGTAACGAAGCACTCGACATCGGTAGCACGCCCAAGACTAACCCAACCTAGGCCATAGACCCTATCCAGGCTTAGAGCTAAACCATAGCTCTGATACCAACCTGACACGCCCCAAGTCCCGGGATTCCCTAATAGAACCTCGAACCTGGTGCGCGTAACTAACAAGAAACAAGAAACTAACGGAAAACAGGAACAATACCTGTTAAAAATAAAACTGACATGATATATATACTCAAGAGTAGGGAGCTAAGATAGCTCACACGAGTTCTAGACCAAGAAATTTAAAACCAAACAAGGTTACATACAGCGGAAGACATGCCTAGCAAATAAGCTG
This sequence comes from Campanula takesimana, assembly GCA_026119855.1. NCBI lineage: Eukaryota > Viridiplantae > Streptophyta > Magnoliopsida > Asterales > Campanulaceae > Campanula > Campanula takesimana. Next base: position 829,712 of record JAOWBW010000361.1, on the reverse strand, counting down.
GCATCAAGAACTGTCTAAGGACAACAAATACTACCCCAATACAAGCCCAGAGTTTAATTAACTCATACAAGATCGTCCTTACCAAAATATAAAAGGACACTAACTTCGAACAAGAATATCCTGCTGAGTAAGTTCCCAGCTAAGTCGAGCCTCACTGCGTACTATCCCCTGCTTTCCTGGGGGGGAAACAATTAAACAAATAAAGGGTGAGATAAATCTCAGTAAGCTATTAACATGCAACTATATGTCATGTTATCATGCAATACAAGTAGATACTCAACTAAACATATATCAAGTATCATCAAGTAACCAGTATAGGAGAGGCTAAGCCAACTCAACAAGTAATCAAGCTCAAGAAAGGTTCAGGTAACAAGTAGTCAAGTAGAGTGAGAGGCTAGACCAACTCACCAAGATGCACATAGGCCTATCACGCATTTTTACCTGAATCCTTCCTTATTCCTCCCAAGAATACCATTTGTTGTCGATGCTTTTCTAGCCGATGACAACCAAGAACAGGAACAAGAGACTGATGTGCAGTATATAAGAAGACCTGGTAACCAGTGTCATCCACAAGAACAAGATCCACGTGGTAAACAAGACAGGAGTTAGCATTCACTTAGGTCAGGCTTATTGCTCCAACCAAGGAAGCTATGCCCTTACTATGGCCGGTAGTAAGGGGTCAGGCGGAAATACATAGGGACCCGATTGTCACTTAAACCCCAGCTCTCGCGACAAGCGTGAACCTATATATTTTCGAACAAGCAAGGAGAACCAGCTGGACTCACACAAGAATGCACAAGTAGATGTTTACTTGAACTACGAGAACAGAACTCAGTCCGTTATTAGTGGACTATTCTTTATGCACCATGTAATCATGTATCATATGCTCACGAGAATATGCACCATGTAATTATGTATCATGTGCTCACGAGAATATGCACCATGTAATTATGTATCATGTGCTCACGAGAATATGCACCATGTAATTATGTATCATGTGCTTACGAGAATACAAGTACACGTACGCAATTATTGCGAATACAAACCAAGATAACACTGGCACATAAGGTGTCCATGTAACACGATCAATCCAAGTAAGAGTCCATTAATAACAGACTTCAGTCAAGTAGTAGGGTATATCACTTTGTCACATGCCAAGTTTGCACGTACGTATTCATATCACGTTTAACACATTAAAGTGTCTATCACGATACCCTTACTATCAAGTAGAGCCCATCACCTTAGACTCTAAACACGTAGTAGAATAGGTCACCTTGTACCTAGACACAGTCATACTTCACGTATATGTATCGTTAGTAATCGAATACATTTTCTAACACATATTGTGTTCTGTAATCATTCTTATTAATTTAAATCGTAGTATTCCCGATTATATGAATTATCTTCATTTTACACTAGTCCCTATTTTCTTTAGGAACCCATTTCAAGACAAGATATCTTCTTTATTCTTTGTATACTTTATTAAGTATATACACGATTAAAACCAATCACTAGCACTTTAGTGTTTGTTCATAGCACTTACAATACCCACGTATCAAGTTCAAGTATATAGTAGAGTTAATCATTCTCTATCTAGTTCCATATCCCAATTCTTTGGTTATTCATACCATGTACCAATCAATCAAGAAGCCACATTCTATCAAGTAAATATATGCAAGATTTGCATATACACATCAAGACTCTTTCAAGTTTATTACCATACACATATATTGGTGTCAAGGCACGTACAAGATTTTATAATCTTATATTCAAGTCTTAATCCAATTATTTGGATGTTCAAGTCATGTACGAGATTTTATTGTCTTATACTTCAAGTTACTGTCTCATCTTAAGACATTCAAGACATTCAGGACATTCAAGACATTCAAGATATTCAAGACAATCAAGACAGTCAAGACTTTTTCAAGATTTTATCATCTTGTATCCAAGTTCTCAATCCAGTTTCTTGGATGGTTAAACATGTACAAGAGTTAATTAACTCATACTTAAGTTATCAATCCAACTCTTTGGTTATTTAAGACAAGTACAAGATTTATTTATCTTATATTCACGTTTTAATTAAGAAGATGAGCTATACATCTCCCAATCGAGTTCACGATCCTATTCCTAGGATATTCAAGTTCAAGACATTAGTTGGTGTCCTTTAGGTACACAAACTTTAGCTACGAGAGGGGAGACTAATCCAAGATTCGTGGACTAGCTCAACGGGAAACAAGCTTCAAGTAATCAAGAAGTCACATTGTTATCAAGCAACTATGTGCGATGATTGCACATACAAGTCAAGAATATTTTTTATTCACGTTAAGGCTTGTTCTGAGCACTTTCGAGTTTACACCTTACCCATATATTGGTGTCAAGGCATATACAAGATTTATTAATCTTATATTCAAATATTAATCCAATTATTTGGATATTCAAGTCATGTACAAGATTTTATTATCTTATATTCAAGTAATAATGTCAATCTTTGGACATTCAATCATGTATAAGAGTTATACACTTTGCTCTTACCAATTCTCAATCCTATTCTTAGGATGTTCACGTTCAAAACATTGTTTTATACCCCTAAGGTACACAAACTTTGATTCCAAGACACAATAAAGAGTTCTTATTCTTGTACTTAATCAATTCAATGTCTCAAAACACCTATCTAGGTACCCTAGACAAACACCCAAAATGTCATTAGGTAGTTAAAGTGTGCTTTGAATAGCTCTCTATGTCTAGCTTATTCAGCTTCTTTCGGATGTTGATTCCGACTCTCCTATAGAAAGTTATGGAGGAAACAATTCAAGAAAACAAATCAGAATTTTCACTTGGCACGACCGTGCTCTAGAAATTGGCACGACCGTGCTAACACTGCCGAGGGATTTTCACACAAAATTCACTTTCGGCACAACCGTGTCCAATAAAGGCACATGACCGTGCTCAGCCCTGGCACGACCGTGCTCTACAATTTGGCACGACCGTGCTATCACTGACGAGGGAATTTGCCTAAAGGTAACATTTTGGCACGACCGGGCCAAATAAAGGCGCACGACCGTGCGGTACAAATTTTGGCCCTTTTCCCCTGAATTCAAGTTTCATTAATTCTCCGTCCCACACGTAGGAGTAACATTTAACTAACACTCCTAACATTCTCAGGAGTATACTAACAAGTTTAGAACTCCTATTTCAAGCCCAATTCATTTCTTTTACCGTCCCATAAATAATAGGACAATTTCCTTTTATTCCACTTAAATATTTCACCGTCCCAAAAGTATAAGTACAATTTTATATTATACTAATATACCCATCTAGGGATACTTCCATTCATTTCTCCGTACCACAAATAATGGTACAATTTTTCTAATAATATTTAAATCAAGTTACTATTTTACCGTCTCACGAATAGGAGTACAATTTTTCTAACTTTCCCCGGATACTTTTGCAAGTCTATGTTCATACGAATACTCCCTTTGTCCCAATTTTACAAGTATCACAAAAATTGCTCAAAACACAATTTTAACAAGAACAAGTAGCGGGAATAACATATATGCATGTTATTACAAGTAAGGGGGAGCTAATAACTTACCTAGTCAAGAATCAAGTTGACCCAAACTAATTTCTGATCGGCCTGGAACGCTCTATTCAACGCCACGAATATTTATCCGAGATCAGAATCACGAACGGAGGAATAATTAAGCTCGAGGAGTCGAGAATAGGAAGAATCCTAAACTTGGCTTTTGGAACAGAAGGAGAGTACGAGAAGAAAACTTAAGATTTGCTTTCTCTGAGGAGAAAGCAACAAGATATACTTGCCACTTTCAAAGAATTGCAACTAGGCCCCTCAAGTTTTAACTTTGACAAAAAGGCCCCTAAACTTTCAACTTTGACATTTAACCACCTTAACTTTCTAAAGTAGTTAAATAAATTAACTCAAATAAAATAGCATATAAATATGCTAGTCAAGAATTTAACAAGCAAGTTAAATATTTAACAAGAATAAAGATGGGCGTTACAGGTTTGACCTTCCAGCCTCTGAGTGTGGACTTGCATGGCTTGCCTCATAGCTTCTATCTTTGGTACAAACTTGTCAGCGACCGATAGCAATCCTACAGAAATACAGGCATTGATCTCTGCCTTGAGAGAGGATTTAACTTTATCCATTTTTTCAAACAAAAAATTCTTATCATGGGTCATTGCCTTGGTCAGCTCCAACCCAGCTCCTTCAATAATCTTGACCACAGAACGGTCAATAGCGAAATATTGTGACTTGAGTTCTTCCTTGAGGTCAGCATGGGTAAGAGGAGCGGTTGAGGAGGATGCGGTCGAGGCAATGTTGGGGTTCATGGTAGCTAGGCTTTCAAGAATAGCCTTTGTTATATTCTGACTCTCCCCCTTAATGGTCTCAACAACTGAAGCCTTGAGCAGATCAACCTCATTCTGTAACTTAACTTGGTTTGCAGCAAGCTTTGCAACCTCACTCTGAGTATCAAGATTGATTTGCGTTAAAGTCTCAACTGCGGTCAGTAGATGAGCCAAAGGATCGACCGAGCTATCAGATGCGGTCGCAGCTTGAGTAGTTCTAGGAGGAGAGAGAGCAGGAGATTTAACTAACACATTTTCATCACGATCACTGGGTATACGGTCGATATCTTGACCGTGACCCTGAAACTCAGCCTTATCAACAGTTTGGTCATCAACTTTTTCATCACTAAAATCAGGACAATCAACATCAACAGTTTTCTCAGCATTTTTACCAACACTAGCTTCAATTTCTTGATTACCAGATTCACTACTTGATTCTACCAATTCCACATCATCTGGTTCATCAACTAACTCAAGAGTATGCTTGACCCTTTGACGTTGCGGTTGAGTAGGAGCTATTTCAACATCATCATCACGGTCACTCTGCATAGGTGAACCGGATTGAGTGAATACTGGAGATGCGGTCGAAAGAGGAGGTCTGGAAACCTTTGCCTTCTTGGAAACTTGCTGAGGACTTAGAGACAAATCTTTTTTCTTTGATTTCTCCCCCTGAGACGAAGCGGGGAGTGCAGAAGACTTTAACTTGAAGGATTTGGATGGAACGGTCGGAGAGGACACGGTTGGTTTGGAGACAGTGGATTTTGAGAGCGGTGCGGTTGGCTTGGCTTTAACTGGAACAGCAGGAATTATTTTGGAAGGAGGCTTAACGGTTGAGGGTTCTTTGATAACAATTCCGGTCAAAGGTTTGGGTTTGGGAGGAGCGGTCGAGTCACTTGCAATACCTTTTCCTTTAACTCTTCTGGATTCTTGTTCTTCTTCAGCTTCATTTTCATCCTCATCTTGAACAGAGGTGGATTTACCAGGATCATCAATACCAAGAGCTTCTCTAGCAGCTTTTGTGTAACTCAGAGGGACATACTTTTCTTTAGGATCACGAGCATGATATTCTTGATATTGAACGTCACCAAAACGATTTCTGAATGTTGATCTCATGGTCTTAATGTCAAAGACCCTAGATAGAGAGATGGTTACCTTGGCATGCTTGTCTTTAGCATACTCCTTCCTGATTTCAGGAGTATACTTGAAGAGAAAAGAAAGCATCCTGGTATTCTTCTTATATTTTGTCGGGGCCTTCTCACGTAGCTGCTTGTTATAATCATTAACTTGATCCACTAACAGTTTGTACAGAATCATGGGCCAATTCATTTTTCTGCCTAAGTAGATGGCTGCAGATAGGTGCCACTGGGTGGTGTTGAAGTTACCGTGGTTGCCACTCTTGCAAAGCAGACCGTGGCCAACCAGGTGCCCAATATAGTACATGATTTCAGGAAAGGTCTTCCGGTAGGGAGTGCACACGTCTGTTGATCCAATCAATCTTTCAGCGAGATCGTTGTATTCTTTGGTGGTCAATGATTCAGGAGCTTCAAAATCAATGTCCAGGCCAAGTACTTAAGCAATATCAGTATAGTCAATCTCAAGTTTCTGGCCATAGACTTCAGCGGCAATCCAGTTGAAAGGCTTGTTCTGTTCATCCCTTCCTTTGATCTCCTTGGCGGTTGAGTAGAATTCTCCAACTGGTCACCTAGCTTTTTGCGGTCAGGTTCTTGACCGTGACTTCATGCGGTCAAGATATTATCTTGGCCTATGAATGCTTCTCTAAAGCAGTGAACCAATGTTATCATTTTTATGCGGTAGGCTTCTCCAAAGCCTTTGAACAAATTTCATTCTTTCATGCGGTCGGAGCATTTTGCGGTCAACAAGGATGCGGTCGGTATACCTGATGGATTTTAAGGCATCGACCGTGATTGCTTTACCGGTAAGGGTGTTGACCGTGACCTACTTGGTGTTGAACTTGGATAAAACATAAGACATTAGCACAATCAAAATATATGGACAAGTAATCAAAGTTCTAGCATGCCCATTTCTCCTCTAAGATACCTAAATCTTTTCGAATCAAGAGCCTTGGTGAGAATATCTGCAATTTGATTGTCAGTACTCACATACTCTAGATGGATATTACCTTTTTCCACATGATCCTTGAGAAAGTGGTACTTGATATCAATGTGTTTGGTTTTTGAATGCATGACAGGGTTGTTGGAGACATCAATGGTAGATGTATTGTCACAATAGATTGGACAATTTTCTTCATTGATTCCGTAGTCAACCAATTGTTGCTTCATCCAGAGCACTTGGCAGCAGCAGCTTCCAGCAGCTATATATTCAGCTTCTGTGGTAGATACAGAGACTGAGGCTTGTTTCTTGCTTGCCCATGAAACGAGTCGATTTCCAAGGAAATGACAAGTTCCACTTGTGCTTTTCCTGTCGATGATACATGCTGCATAATCTGCATCTGAGTAACCTATAAGATCAAAAGCTAAATCTTTGGAGTACCAAAGTCCAAGGTTAATAGTCCCAGATAGATATCGAATAATACGTTTAACAACAATAAGATGTGCTTCTCTAGGATCTGCTTGATAACGAGCACAAACGCAAACACTAAACATGATATCTGGCCTACTAGCAGTTAAGTAAAGAAGAGAACCAATCATACCTCGGTATAAGGTTTGATCAACCTTCTTACCTTTCAAGTCTTTATCTAACTTGTTACCAGTAGCCATAGGAGTGTCATATGCCTTTGCATTTTCAAGTCCAAAATTCTTGATAAGGTCCTTTGTGTACTTTGCTTGATTGAGGAAGATGCCTTCAGCACATTTTTTAATTTGAAGCCCAAGGAAGAATGTTAATTCTCCCATCATGCTCATCTCAAATTTGCTTTTCATTAGCTTCTCAAATCGCTTACACAATAATTCATTAGTAGAGCAAAAAATAATATCATCTACATATATTTGAACTAATAAAGTATGATCATGATATTTAGCAATGAATAGAGTTGTGTCAATCTTACCACGCTTGAAGCCTTTCTCTAGGAGAAATTTAGATAGAGTATCAAACCATGCACGCGGAGCTTGTTTGAGTCCATATAAAGATTTACGGAGTTTGTAGACATGATTTGGAAATTTGGGGTCTTCAAATCCGGGCGGTTGAGCAACAAAGACTGTTTCTTGAAGTTCACCGTTGAGGAATGCACTCTTCACATCCATTTGATATAACTTGAATCTTTTGAAAGAGGCATAAGCTAAAAATATCCTTATAGCTTCAAGTCTTGCAACGGGGGCAAAAGTTTCATCATAATCAATGCCTTCTTCTTGTCTGTATCCTTGTGCAACCAACCTAGCTTTGTTCCTTGTGATGCTTCCATTCTCATCCATCTTGTTTCGGAACACCCACTTTGTACCAATCACTCCTTGATCTTGAGGCCTTGGAACTAAGGTCCAAACTTTATATCTTTCAAATTGGTTGAGCTCTTCTTGCATAGCAACAACCCAACTTGAGTCTTGGAGTGCTTCATCAACTTTCTTGGGTTCAACTTGAGATATAAATGCGGTAAGTGCATCATAGTTTGATCTTCTTGTTCGAACACCAGAATGCAAATCACCAATGATATTTTGAATTGGGTGATCTCTAACCTCACGAACTTCTTGAGGTATATCTGGTTGAGTTGATGGTGGTTGTAAATCTTCTAGTGGTACATCATTTGTGCCATCCCAATCATAAGTAATTTGAGGGATAGGTTCTTCCACATTGATGGGTATTTCAACTTCAACTCCATTTGAGGTAGCAACAGATGTGGTAGTTTCTGGTGCTTCATATGAGGAAGATGGAGGTGCAGTTGAGGTAGATGGGTTTCCTTGAGTTGATTGATTTTGTGGTTGAGTTGTACCTGTCTCATTAAGCTCAACAAAATCATCAGCAACATTTGGAGCCATATGTGGCTCAAGGAGAGAATGTTCATCAAAAGTAACATGGACAGATTCAACTATCTTAAGAGTGGTTTTATTAAATACACGAAAAGCTTTTGAGTGTTTAGCATACCCAATAAATATACCTTCATCGGCCTTAGGAGCAAATTTACCTCGATGTTCTTTACCGTTGTAGAGTATGAAGCATTTGCATCCAAATATCTTGAAGTATGCTATGTTGGGGGTTCTTCCTCTCCAAAGTTCATAAGGAGTTTTGTTGTAGGTCTTGTTGATGAGGGATCTATTTTGAGTGAAGCATGCTGTGTTGACGGCTTTAGCCCAAAAGTATTGAGGTAGCTTTGCTTCAACAATCATTGTCTTTCCAGCCTCTATCAACGTTCTATTCTTTCTTTCCACTACACCGTTTTGTTGTGGAACTCCAGCAGCAGAGAAGTTGTGGTCAATACCATGATCATCACAGTATTGAGCAACACCGTTGTTCTTGAATTCTGTACCGTTGTCGGATCGAACACTCACGATGTCATCTTCTTTTTGTGTTTGGAGCTGTCTAAAGAGTGCGGTCAAAATGTCATAACAATCATCTTTGGAGCTCATCATTTCGACCCACGTATATCTTGAGTAGTCATCTACCACAACTAAGGAATATCTATTTCCACCAATACTTGAGGTAGTAACAGGTCCAAACAAATCCATATGTAGCAGCTGCAAACATCTTGAAGTTGAAGGTGTCGTCTTGCTGGAGAAAGACGCCTTTGGTTGTTTGCCTAGTTGACATGCTGTGCACTTCTCATCGTGGTGATCAGCTACTTTGGGTAGACCACGAACTAGATTTTCTCTTCCAATCTTGGATAGATACTTGAAGTTTAAGTGACTTAGTCTTTTGTGCCACAGCCAACTATTTTCGCTAACATTCTTTGCTACAAAACAGAGATTAGAAGAAATGCAAGATGAAGTAAAATCAACAATATAAACATTTTTCTTAAGAATCCCTTTAAGCAAGGTGACGCCGGATGTGCCATCCTTGATGAGACAGAAATTTGAAGTGAAATGGAATTGCAATCCTTTGTCACAGAACTGAGATATTGAGAGTAAATTGTGTTGTAGACCAATAACTAGAGAGACTTCTTGGATGGTGATTTTTCCTTTTCGAATGACTCCATATCCTATAGTCTTTCCTTTGTTATTATCTCCGAAGGTTACTGATGGCCCTTTTTCTTCACGGACATCTTCCAATAAATTGATATCTCCGGTCATGTGCCTTGAGCAGCCACTATCGAGATACCATAAACTTGATTTATCCTTGAAGTGTCCAGCCATTAAGCAGAGGACCTATAAAATAAACATTTAAGAACAAGGTCCCCTTTTTATTCTTTTGGGTCCAAAGGGTTAGCAACTTTTAACAACCCACACTTGCCTCACAGAAGGGGGTTTAAGCCTTCTGGGATTTGGTGTGAATCTTAAAAGACATTCAGCAGCCTTGTGACCATAATCATCACACACGGAACAATGGTGGAAGCCACCCAACTGAGGGTTAACAAACTTCGTTATGGTCTTGAGCACAACATCGTTAACTGGTATGGAAGATCTCTCCTGAACAAAGTTCAATTTCTTGAACTTGACCGCATGACCCTTGTTTGCGGTCGATATGCCGCAGAAGGCTACTCGACCGGGTCTTGAGGTTGATGCGCGGTCGTGTCCAGGTACCTTACCAGAGTATTCCTCTGAGGTAGAATCTTCCATGACTTTTTCTTTCAACTTTGAAGCCTTGCCAGTTTGATGCTTAGGGTAGACATAGTGGAACTCTAGTTTCTTCTTTGGTTCTTGTGTTTTACCCTTAGATTCTTGATGTTTAGCTTTTGACCCTTCCAGAGTTTGCTGGGTAAATTTCTCATCTCTTTCACAACAAGATGCACATTTAAAGTTGTCACTAGTTTGGAATCCCAAGCCTTCTTTATCACCACTAGACTTTTGGGATTCTAGTATTTGTTCCATAGTGACACGAGAATTGGTCCACTCATTAGTGATCATTTTCAGGTCGTTTATCTCAGCAACCAATTCTTCGTTTTTAACCTTAAATATGGCATTTTGTTCTTCTAAGAAACGGTTTCGATCAGTAAGAGGAGTCATACTCTTGATCTGCTCTTTAAGGAGGGTGAGTTCAGATCTTAATAGAGATTTCTCCGTCTTAAGCTGGGAAATTTCTTCAGTTGAAAGTGCTAAAGCTTCCTTCATGCTAGAGAATTTACTAATTACCTGTTCAGCTTTTGCAAACATCTTTTCTTGTTCATCGGGGGAAATGTCAAATTTGACTTGAGGTATGGTAGACAGAACTTCTTTCACTTTGGGGGTTTAGTAGAGCCTTCTTTGCTGCACTCATCACATCTTGAAAATAGAAGATCACCATTCTTTTGAACCGGAGTTAGGAATCCTTTTTCTACAAGTTCATCGGCCATATAACTTATCCGTTTAGGTTTTGCATTTGGTGAGCGACGACTTTTATTATCATCCTCATCATCGGACTGAACGACCAAACAGATGTGACCTTCTTCAGAATCCTCATCGCTTTCATCAGAATCTGACTCTATCCAGGTAGCTAACTCTTTTGTGGTAGAGTCCTCTTCAGCAACCATCCCCTTTTGCTTTGAGTATCTTGGATTGAAGTTGCTTTTCTTCTTCATATACTCATACTTGGGAATTGGGCATTCTGAAGCGAAATGACCGGGTTTCCTGCAATTAAAACAAACGAGATCCTCTTTCTTCTTTGAGAAGTTGGAGTATTCTTTCTTACTTGTTGAGTTGCTCCTTGAGAACCTTGTTGGAGTTTTGCTTGATGATCCGGGTCTTGCTGTCTTTCTGAACTTTTGGAATCTTTTCACGAACATAGCAAAGTCATCATCATCCATATCTAATAAATCAGATGTGGAGATTTTTGGATCTTCTTCCTCGATCACTTCTTCCTTTTGTGCAACCAACGATAAGCTCTTTGTTTTTCCTTCCATTTCAGCAATGTTGTTAAGCTTGATATCAAAGACCTTGAGGTTGGCATAGAGGCTTCTGAGAGACATATCATCTAGTAACTTGGTATCTTTAAGAGTGTTTCCTTTGTGTAGATATTGCGAACCAAGAGCGGCAAGAAAATTAACGTTGATTTCTTTCTTGGTAAGCTTCTTTCCGAGTGCTGTATAAGTACTCACGATCTCACAATAACGATCATAAGTGGCTCTTAGTGATTCACCGGGGATCTTAGCAAAGTTGTTGAATCTTCTTTGAATTGCAAACTTTTTGCTTTCCTTGCAAGCTTGATCTCCTTCGATGTAATCTTCAATTGCATCCCAAAGTTCTTTTGCAGTAGAACATTCCATGATCTGTCGATGCTGTGACGTACTCAAGGTACTCAAAAGTATGCTCTTTGCTTTCACATCCATTCCAACTAGTCTTTTCTCTTCATCGGTCCATTCAGCTTTTGGTTTCTTGATAGTCGGATTTGCACCATTGGTTTCTGGATCCGGATTAGCTTTCATTGGGAAGTATGGTCCAATGGTAAGACAATCACCAAGTTGCTCGTCCATAGAGTAGAACTGAGTTAGAATGCTTTGCTTCCATACGTCAAAATTATCTTCGTCGAACGCTGGAACGTGAGTGAAGTTAACCGTTGCCATAGTTTTCTGACTTGCCATTTTGAATCGGCACCCAAGCTGTTAAGCTTGAAAAATAGAAGTTTTATAAATGTGTTTGCTCTGATACCACTTTTTGGTCCCAAAGACACAACAAGGGTATGAGAAAGGAGGCTAGAGGGGGGGGTGTGAATAGCCTACTTAAAATTTCAACCCTTTTTCAAAATTCAACCAAGTGCTTACAATCTTGAGTTTTGCGGTCAAGTAATAAACCGTGCGGTCAAGATGTAATATGCACAGCGGAAGTTTTTGATAGAAATAAGGTAAGGTTGTTTTGATGAAAATCTCTAAGTGGATTCTTTCTCACGGTCAGGTAGTTCCGGTCAAGAAAGATGCGGTCAAGGATTTGCGGTCAGAGATTTGCGGTCAGATGGTTGAGAGATTGAAAGTTGTTGTCTTAGAAATTTTGGCAAAAGATAAGTTAGTCAGATTTTAACTTAGGCAATGTGGAGAACAAACAAACACAATTCACAATACGTTTGAATATCTCTAAGATCAAACACTAAATGACAAGCAACATTAAAATGAACAATAAAGAACAAGATGAACAATATTTGAGAGTAAATTTGCAGAAAGTAAAATGACACAAGTATTTGGAAAGGTTCGATCTGTTAAAAGATCTACGTCCTTTACCAAGATGGTCAGTCTTGGATTTTGAATGGAGGTATATATTGATTCTTGAGTGTACAGATTACAGAGATGAAGCTTTGAATCAACACCTACTTTCTATGAAGAATAAATCCTAGACCTAGACCAGTGTATCCCTTTTAATGCAATCTATGTGATTGATCAATTGGGGTGAGTGTGTGTGTAAGAATCAGAATCTCTTTGAAATCTAAGTGATTGTAGAGCCTAATGAATCTTAAGTGTTACAAGGCTTGAGATGACTTGAATGTTGCTGGAGATCTTTGAAGGTTTGAAGGTGAGTTCTTTGAAGATTCAAAGGATTCTGGAAATCTTGAGTATGATCTTCAATCACCAAGTATTTCAACAGCAATTTCTCTCTTAGAATCTCAGCTCCCTTCAATGAAGAACTTAAGGGCTATTTATAGCCTTGAATGAGAAAATAGCTGTTGGATTTACTTGGGCTTCAAGCTCCAAGTTGAAGGACAATGAGCTGTTGAATTCTGATTGGAGCTCAATCTGAGTTTGTCCTTTTTGCAGATAAGAGGTGGTCCCACTAAGATGAATTCAAATTTGAATTACTTGGGATCCAAGTTCTGCAACGTTCTAAACTAACCATAGTTTGACCATGGTTAAGTTTGAACAAACTTGGGTTCTTAGACAACTTCATCATTTGCGGTCAAGGCCTCACGGTCGAGTGGCTTGCGGTCGAGGGGTCAAATGTGACCTTGTCAAGATATGCCACAAAGCTTCACGGTCACTGACTTCCGGTCAAGTGATTCACGGTCAAGTGGTCTTCCACGGTCAGGTGGTCTACCACGGTCAAGTGAATTCACGGTTAAGGTCTTGACCACTAAAATTCCAGACTTAGAAAATTTTCAGCCTATCAATCTAAAGCCTATACTATCAAAGTGGACTATTCTAAAAATGAAGTTTAACACTTCTTACAATATATCCTAAAGTCCACAAAAGATAAAATTAGGTTATGGGATCAATCAAATCTAGGTAATAGGAGTGGTTTATAATAAGCATACCCAACAACGTTCATCAAGACCATCTATTGCTTAGTTTCGGCCACATGGACTACTTTCTTGTTTCTTGAATCAGTGCGGTTTTAGCCGTACTTCTTGTTGTCTTGATTTGGAGATGATAACCAAAGTTTGAAAGAGTCACATCCTCATAATTATAGAGAAACTAATGACACATAAATATTATGCTTAAATTAATGGAGATTAATTTATTTACTAAACTTGATGTGTAACATGTTTATCTTATATGATCATAAATGTGTTATATGCTATATGTTATGAACCTTCTATAAAATTTAAGTCCCGTGCCAATCCATGATTAAAACACTTGTAAGTACGTGGGTAGTTTTATGTGGGCTCTGCCAAAGCGAGGTGCATTAATTCTATTCATTTATATGAGGAAAGAGTGATTCCTATACGTTTAAAATGGTTTGACTTAATTAGGCTATCAAAAGACAAATTTTTTGGCCTAAGGCACAGATGAGATTAAAACATGTTAGACATACGATGTCTAAAATCTCATAAAGGGTCTAAGAGTCATATTTGATATGATTGACAAGGGTTGTCTACCTAATTAATTTAATTTTGAGCAGTATCGCCAAAGCGGACTTTAAATTAAATTAAAGTTGGATCTTAGCCCAATGAATTATGTGATACATTGGATGTATTTGAAGGTTATATAATTCAGTGGGAGTATTTCTGAAATACTGTAATTATAATATCTTTAATTAAGTTGGTACATATATGTGATTACATGTTTGCATGATTGTAGATAATGTCTCAAAATACAAATTCTTTATCACTGCGATCCATCCTTGAGAAGGAAAAACTCCAAGAGAACGGTACTAACTTCACAGATTGGATCCGTAGCCTTAGAATTGTTCTAAGGAATGAAGAAAAACTGTACGTTCTCGAGGAACCCGTTCTTGAGGAACATGACTCATCTGCCCCTAAAGATGAGAGAAATGCCTATATGAAGCATAAGAATGATTCTCGTGAGGTGGGTCGTCTCATGACTGCTGTAATGTGTTCTGAGCTTCAGAAGACTCTTGAACACTTGGAGGCATATGACTTGGCTGTTGAATTGAAAGATATGTTTCAAGAACATGCAAGGAAGGAAAGGTTCAACACTATAGCTGCTCTGGTCTTATGTAAGATGAGCGAAGGACAAGCTGTGAGTCCTCATGTTTTAAAGATGAAGGCTCACTTTGAGCATCTAGAGAGGCTTGGCCATCCCATTGATGTTGAGTTGGCCACTGATTTTATTCTTAATTCATTGCCCAAAAGCTATAATCAGTTTGTAATAAACTTTAATATGCATGGGATGGATAAGTCCCTGTCTGAGTTGCATGGGATGCTAAAGACAGCGAAAAATAAAATCGGTAAAGAGGTCGCTCATGTGCTCATAGTGTCAAAGGAAGGAAAGGGCTCCAAAGGCAAAGGAAGGGGTAAGACAAAGGTTGTCAAACCCAAGATTAGCAAGGCAAGCGTTGCCAATGCTGTTGTGGCTAAATCTGCTTCCCAAAAGGATGCAATTTGTTTCCATTCCAATGAGATTGGTCATTGGAAACGGAATTGCAAGGTTTATAAGGAACTAAAGAAGAAGAAGAGCAGTGGGACTGAGTCAATTTCAGGTATCTATGTTATAGATATTCTACTTTATACTTCTAGTTCCTAGGTATTAGATACCGGATGTGGATCTTACATTTGTTTAAATGTACATGCACAAAAGAATAGAAGACAACTCAAAGATGGCGAAGTAGACCTACGCGTGGGAAATGGAGCAAGAGTTGCTGCATTAGCCGTAGGAACCTATGAAGTCACTTTACCTATCGGATTAATTCTTGTTTTTAATAATTGTTATTACGTTCCGGATTTGAGTAGAAACATTATTTACGTTTCTTGTTTGGATAATGAAGGTTATAGTTTTCTTATTAAAAATAAGAAGTTTTCTATTTATTTAAATAATATGATTTATTGTACTGCATGTTCATTTAATGGTCTTTATGTTTTCGATGTTGAGAATGGAAATAATGAGAATATTTATAATATAAATAAGAAATCCAAACCTAATGATGTAAATCATACATATTTGTGGTATTGCCGTCTTGGTCATATTAATGAGAAGCGTATCTCAAAATTCCATGGGGACGAACTTTTAGATTCACATGATTTCAAAACATATGAAACTTGTGAGTCTTGTTTACTTGGAAAAATGACAAAGACACCTTTTACTAAGAGTAGTGAAAGGGCTAGTGACTTATTGGGACTCATACATACTAATGTGTGTGGATCAATGAGCAGCAGTGCTAGGGGAGAATATAATTACTTCATAACATTCACTGATGATTTTAGTAGATATAGCTATGTCTACTTAATGAAACACAAAAGTGAATCGTTTGAGATATTTAAAATATTTCAAACTGAAGTACAAAATCAACTTGGCAAAACTATTAAAGCACTTCGATCCGATCGTGGTAGATAATATTTAAGCCAAGAATTTGACAATCATCTTAAAGATTGTGGAATAGTTTCATAATTAATTCCACCTGGAACACCACAATGGAATGGTGTGTCTGAGAGGAGAAATAGGACCCTATTAGATATGTCCGCTCCATGATGAGTCAAGTTGATCTTCCTTTATCATTTTGGGGACATGCACTAGAAACTGCCGCTCTTACATTAAATAGAGTTCCAATTAAATCTGTTCAAAAGACTCCATATGAGATGTGGACTGGAAGAAAACCTAGTTTGTCTTTCATGAAAATTTGGGGATGTGAGGCTTATGTCAAGAGATTAATCTCCAACAAACTTATACCAAAATCTGAAAAATGTATATTTGTGGGTTACCCTAAGGAAACTAAGGGATATTATTTTTGCAACCGCACGGACAACAAGGTGTTTGTTGCTCGAGATAGTACTTTTATAGAGATAGAGTTTCTCTCTAAAAGAACTAGTGGGAGTAAAATTAATCTTGAAGAGGTTCGAGAACCCAGAAATAACATGGAACAAATAGTTGGATTTGATCAAGTTTCACAAGAAGTTGTGGAACCAAATCAGAATACTCAAGTTCCTTGCAGAAATGGTAGGGTGCGATCCGAACCTGAGAGATATGGATTTCTTATGACGGATAGCAATGAAGTAGAAGTCATAGTTGATGACGAACCTACTTCCTATCAAGAAGCGATGTCCGCTCCTGATTCAGATAAGTGGCTTGGAGCCATGGAATCTGAAATTAAATCCATGTATGATAATCAAGTTTGGAATTTGATTGATGCGCCCGAAGGTATAAAAATCATATGATGCAAATGGGTTTTCAAAAAGAAAACTGACATGGATGGAAAGGTACATACATATAAAGCTAGACTTGTAGCAAAAGGCTATAGGCAGATTCATGGTGTAGACTATGATGAAACCTTTTCGCCCGTAGCAATGATGTCTATAAGAATTTTACTTGCCATAGCCGCATATTTTGACTATGAGATATGGCAAATGGATGTCAAAACAGTGTTCCTTAACGGGAACTTACTTGAGGATGTTTACATGACACAACCTGAAGGTTTTGTAAGTCCAAAAAATTCTAACAAAGTATGCAAGTTGCAAAGATTCATTTATGGATTGAAGCAAGCCTCAAGGAGTTGGAATCTTCCATTTGATGAATCGGTCAAAGAGTTTGGCTTCATCAAGAACGAAAATGAACCTTGTGTATACAAGAAGATTAGTGGGAGCGTAGTATTTTTTCTAGTACTATATGTTGACGACATATTGCTCATTGGAAACGACATTCCTGCACTACAGTCCGTGAAGACTTAGTTAGGAAAGTGCTTCTCAATGAAAATATGGGTGAAGCCGCTGATATCCTTGGAATAAGGATCTATCATGATAGATCTAAGAAACTGATTGGTCTAAGTCAAGATACATATATTGACAAAGGTCTTAAGAGATTCCGCATGGAAAACTCTAAGAGAAGAAATTTGCTAATAGGACATGGCATGATTCTAAGCAAGAATCAGTGTCCCAAGACAACTGATGAGCGTGAGAGAATGGTTGGAATTCCATACGCTTCTGCTATTGGATCCATCATGTATGCCATGATATGTACTAGATCCGATGTCTCGTATGCTTTGAGCATGACGAGCAGATACCAATGAGATCCTGGAGAGAATCATTGGATAGTAGTCAAGACGATTCTTAAGTGCTTGCCAAGGACTAAAGATTCGTTCTTGATGTATGGAGGTGCGGAAGATGATCTTGTTGTAAGTGGTTATACAGATGCAAGCTTCCAAACCGAAAAGGATGATTCTAGATCGCAATCTGGATTTGTATTTGTGCTTAATGGAGGTGCGGTTAGCTGGAAGAGTTTTAAGCAAAGTACCGTAACAGGTTCTACAACTGAAGCTGAGTATATTGCTGCATCAGATGCTGTGAAGGAGGCTATTTGGATTAAGAATTTCATCACTGAACTAGAGGTGGTTCTTAGCATTGCTAATCCATTAGACCTTTATTGTGATAATAATGATGCGATTGCTCAAGCAAAGGAACCAAGATCACATCAGAAATCCAAACACATACTTAGACGTTTTCATATCATTCGAGAGATCGTTGATAGAGGAGACGTGAATATATGCAGAGTACCAACTAATGATAACATTGCCGACCCATTGACAAAGGGTTTTCCGCAAGCAAAGTATGATGGTCATGTTAGGTCTATGGGTATTCGATACATTAGTTAGGCCTAGTGCAAGTGGGAGATTATTGGTGTTGTATGCTCTAGGCACGTTATGAGAACGATTAATGTTATTTATTCATTTATATTAAAGATATTAAATGCTTGATTATTATATCTTTTGCATGTTTATTATAATAATCCCCATCCCTGATAATTATGTTTAATTGTTAGTATAAGTTTAATAGATAATCATGAGATGATTAGCGATTGCTCAAGCAAAGGAACCAAGATCACATCAGAAATCCAAACACATACTTAGACGTTTTCATATCATTCGAGAGATCGTTGATAGAGGAGACGTGAATATATGCAGAGTACCAACTAATGATAACATTGCCGACCCATTGACAAAGGGTTTTCCGCAACCAAAGTATGATGGTCATGTTAGGTCTATGGGTATTCGATACATTAGTTAGGCCTAGTGCAAGTGGGAGATTATTGGTGTTGTATGCTCTAGGCACGTTATGAGAACGATTAATGTTATTTATTCATTTATATTAAAGATATTAAATGCTTGATTATTATATCTTTTGCATGTTTATTATAATAATCCCCATCCCTGATAATTATGTTTAATTGTTAGTATAAGTTTAATAGATAATCATGAGATGATTATGGTGCATGGGATACAATTAAACTTATGGGTATTTGTTGGAGACCAAATACTGGACTGACCCATATGAGATTTATGTCATGGTCACAATGTCATAATTAAGTTTCATATAGTTATATTACTGGAATCTCTAGATTTGAGATTATTACCGTCTTCCACTTGATGAACATTACATTTGACATATTCAAGCATTACCCCTAATCGGGTAGATATAAATAATATGATTGGCATAATCGAATTCATGTAGGGAAAGGTAATAAGTCAAGATGGGATTTATTCCTCGTCAAAAGAGATGTCAAGCTTTGGCCACTCGAAGAATGGTATTGATGAAATGCATGGCCGTTCTCAAATAAGATTTGTATTATCAATACATTCAGGATCGAGAGAGTATTGAACTATGTAAGTTGACCATTGAACATGACTTACGTTCAATAGACATCATGAAACAAAGAGATTGTAATATGTTCAATAATAGGATGCGAACTTATATAGTTACACTAATTTGGTAGGTATGACGGTTTGCTAGAACCTAATCATATCTTATGGGTTTATTCCCATTGCCAACTTAGTGTAATCCTAAAGGATCACACACATAAGAACGAATCTAAAAGAACTTAAATGAAATTAAGAGTCGAAGGGCCTTTGAGGGATATTAGGAATTAGAGGGAGAAAACTAGAACAGAGGAGGGTCCGACCGGACCTTGTTAAGGACCCGGTCGGACCTCTAGGAAGATCCGGGCGGACCAGGTAAAGGATCCGGCCAGACCAGGCGGTTTCGGCTGAGACTTTCCTAAGTCCGTATTTTTACGGGTTTAGACATAAGTTACCAATTTGGAATAGGTCTAAGTTATATATAAACAGCCTCTAACAGCCCTAATCAGTCTAATGCATTGTGAGAGCCTCCAAGGAGTTTGAGAGATTTTATTCTTGTTCTAAGATCATTATTGTGAAGAACAAGAAGAACACAATTCAAATAATTCCATATAGTTCATCTTTGTGAAAACGTGTTTCACAAATTGGTCTAGCAACCAAGATCAAGTGTTTCTTGATATTCGTTCGTGGTGTGGATACCGTTAGAGGGTGACGCTTATCATCTACTAGTTCGTGATCTTGTTTGTGGTATTGTTCGTGATCAAGTTTCGAAAAGCTCCACCGAATTCAAAGTTGCTAAGGAGACGCATCAAGTGTTAATATTCTTGTATTCAGTTAGATGTATTTGTCATAATCATATGAATGGATCTATGGGCTTTGGGTTTTATTAAATTTTAAATGATTAATTCCGCTGCGCATGTTACTACAAAACCCAACACTGGACTCCCTGCCCATCAACGACTCTCTCTTTACACCTCCGGCGTCGCTCACCAGTGGGGCTGATGATGGGAGTAGATAAACAGAGAAGGTAGAATAGGAGTTTTAGTTTGCTGGGTTTTTCTTGGGTTTTTTTCCTTCATTTTTTCTTTTTCATAACGTCTAATTTCATATTATTCGACATATATATCTATCTATCTATCTATAACTATTACTAAAACAAAAACCAACTGACATCATCATTGCCATGTGTCAACACCATGTTAAAAGATTTCCCTCCTAAATGGTTTGATGACATCATTCGACATTTATTAAATCAATTAATTAAATTATAACTATTTACTTTAAATATTATGTTTGCATAAATTGCTATACAAAACTAGTGTTACACTCGTGCTTTAAACGCACGGATTGAAAAGTCGCCAATAACCCTTAGCTTACACGGGAAATACTCTTGCTTTCTACAAGATGTCAATTGTTTG
Organism: Campanula takesimana; assembly: GCA_026119855.1. Classification (NCBI taxonomy): domain Eukaryota; kingdom Viridiplantae; phylum Streptophyta; class Magnoliopsida; order Asterales; family Campanulaceae; genus Campanula; species Campanula takesimana. The sequence goes on along the minus strand of JAOWBW010000361.1, from coordinate 808,945 downwards.
ACTTCTCTTCCCCCATTGTCAAAAACAAATGTCTAACTTTTTTATGAAGAAGTGAATATAATGAAAAATGACTTTTCTAATTGCACTGGTGATTTTTTTTTAATTTAAACTTAACTTTGATTTTATAAATTGGATAGCACACTTTAAAATATTCATTTCATAATAACATTATATCATTTTAGTTGTTAATTTTTTCTATTAATGCAATTTTTTTTTATCAAATCTTAAATTTTGGATATGTGACTTCTTATTTGTTTGTTTTATCTAATTATGTTTTATTTATGGGTTAATTGAAATTTGGTTCCTGACATTTCCCAAAATTTGCAATGTTGATGCTATCATTTCAATTTCGCCAATTGGTATATCCACTTTGTCTTTTTGTTGCAATCCGACTACAAATCTAACTATGTGTTACTTTTCTAACTGGTTTTATGTCATGTGACTTGCACATGACATTTTAAGATGTTTTTGGAGCTATACACATATTCGATTGATATGATTATTTTTTAAAATTGAAGGTAATATTCAAATCTATAACATATATTTTTTGGCAATTTGTTTTGTGAATTAATTACAGTATATTAATTTATAATTTAAATAAATGAAAATAGCTAAAAAAAAAAAAAAAAGAAGAAAACATGGGAAAATCAATCTGAAAAATTACTACTTTCCACCATGCTATACCTTCTTTCCTCTCTAATACTTTCTTCCACCACTCTGCCACCTTCCGGCATCACCCCTTCCACATACACCCTTTCCCTAGTTCATCTTCCTCTTCCTCTCCCTTTTTTCCCTATTAAATATTTTCATGAACTAATAATCTACATATAGCATTTACTTCATATGAAATTTGTTTGGGGTTAATATATTTATTTGATTACTTTTTCACGTGTTTTTTTTAATTTAATTATTTAATATTTAAATTTAATATAAAATAGTCCAGTCACAAAAAATTGCCAATTTTTTTTATATGTTTTAGATTTAAATATTAGCTTCAATTTTTTTTTAAAAAAAGAATCATATTAATCGGATTTGTGTAGCCCTAAAAACATCTTAAAACGTCCTTTAAAACGTCATGTGTTACTCACATGACATAAAATCTGTTAGAAATCTAACACTCAGTTAGATTTGTAGTCGAATTGCAACAAAAAGACAAAGTTGATGTAACGCCCTTTATTCTTGTTAAATATTTAACGTGCTTGTTAAATTCTTGGCTAGCATAATTATATGATATTTTATTTGAGTTAATTATTTAACTACTTTAGAAAATTAAGGTGGTTAAATGTCAAAGTTGAAAGTTTAGGGGCCTTTTTGTCAAAGTTAGAACTTGAGGGGCCTAGTGGCAATTCTTGGAAAGTTCCAAGTATATAAGGTTTGTTTGCCTGAGAAAGGCAATTCATTTCTTAAACTTCTCGTACTTTCTCTCTGTTTCATAAAGAAGGTTTAGGATTCTTCCTATTCTCGACTCCTCGAGCTTAATTATCCCTCCGTTCGTGATTCTGGTCCCGGATAAATATTCGTGGCGTTGAATAGAGCGTTTCCTGCCGAACAGAAATTAATTTGGGTCAACTTGATTTCGGACTAGGTAAGTTATTAGCTCCCCCTTACTTGTAATAACATGCATATATGTTATTCCCGCTACTTGTTCTTGTTAAAATTGTGTTTTGAGCAATTTTTGTGATACTTGTAATTTTGGGACGAAGGGAGTATAAAATACACTGCGTATTGCGTATGAAGAAACTTGAAAAAGGTATACTCCTGGGTGATCAAAAGATTAGTAGGAAAATTATACTCCTATTCGTGAGACGGTAAAATAGTAACTTGATTTAAATATTATTAGAAAAATTGTACTATTATTTGTGGTACGGTGAAATGAATGGAAGTATCCCTAAATGTTTATAGTAGTATATTAGAAAATTGTACTTATACTTTTGGGGACGGTGAAATATTAAATTGGAATAAAAGGAAATTATCCTATTATTTATGGGACGGTAAAAGAAATGAATTGAGCTTGAAATAGTGTTTTGGGTATTGCCTAAGGGTTAGTAAAAGTATACTCCTACGCTTGGGGACGGAGATTTCTAAGCCTGGGAAAGAATTGGGGTTTGCTGAAAATTGGACCAGGCGCCCGCCCGGTTAGTGACCAGGCGCCCGCCCATTTGGCCAGAAGATTTGGGTTTCAGAAATGTTTGGATGAGCGCCCGCCCGGTCCTCCTTGAGCGCCCGCCCGGTCCCCTGTTCCAATTAAAGTGTTTTAAATCTAAATTAAATTGAAAGCTTATCCCTTGTTAAGGCATATAGCCTTAAGATAAGATGTCCTAGCAAGTGTTATGACACCTTAGGGGTATCAGAAGTGAATCTTGAACGTGATTACTCATTAAATTAAAATGAGAACTTGAGTATAAAAGGAAGAACTCTTCTTTATGTCTTGAAAGTGCTATGAACAAGCACTTTATGTGTTATGCTTGTCTTGGAACTATGTCTTGAGCACCAAATTAGTGTCTTGAGCTCGAATATCCTATGTAGGGATTATGAACTTGTAAGCATGAGTTGTATAGCTCATTTACTTAATTTGAACTCGAAGTATTCTTGGTGTAGGTTTAGGGTACTATCCTAGATGGCCTAGATGAGTGTTGTAGAACACTCTAGTACTGAAAAATAGTCCCTTTGTGATCAAATGAAATGTGGACTTAAATAATAATTAAATGATAACTTGAGTATAAGAGTAGTAACTCTTTTATGTGTCTTGAAGTTAATGTTTGTGTACCTTGGGGGCACCAACTAAAGTCTTGAGCTTGAATGTCATAAGAAAATGATTGGAAAATAATTCGTGAAAGATGTATAATTCATCTTCCTAGCTTGAACTTGAAGTATAAGATAATTAACTCTTGTACATGTTATAACCATCCAAAGAAATGGATTGAGAACTTGGATATAAGATGATAAAATCTTGTATATGTATTGAATGTCCTGAATGTCTTGAATGTCTTGAATGTCCTGAATGTCCTGAATGTCTTGAATGTCTTGAATGTCTTAAGATGAGACAGTAACTTGAAGTATAAGACAATAAAATCTTGTACATGACTTGAACATCCAAATAATTAGATTAAGACTTGAATATAAGATTATAGAACCTTGTACGTGCCTTGACACCAATATATGTGTATGGTAATAAACTTGAAAGAGTCTTGATGTGTATATGCAAATCTTGCATATATTTACTTGATAGAATGTGGTTTCTTGATTGATTGGTACATGGTATGAATAACCAAAGAATTGGGTTATGGAACTAGATAGAGAATGATTAACTCTACTATATACTTGAACTTGATACGTGTATATTGGAAGTGCTATAAATAAGCACTAAAGTGTAAATGATTTAGTTTTTAATCGTGTATATACTCAATGAAGTATATAAAATATAAAGAAGATATCTTGTCTTGAAATGAGTTCCTAAAGAAAATAAGGACTAGTGTAATATGAAGATCATTCATATAATCGTGAATACTACGATTTAAATTAATAAGAATGGTTATGGAACACAATATGTGTTAGAAAATGTATTCGATTATTAACGATACATATACGTGAAGTATGACTGTGTCTAGGTACAATGTGACCTATTCTACTACGTGTTTAGAGTCTAAGGTATTGGGCTCTACTTGATAGTAAGGGTGTCGTGATAGACACTTTAATGTGTTAAACGTGATATGAATATGTACGTGTAAACTTGGCATGTGACAAAGTGATATAGAATGATATACCCTACTACTTGTTTGAGGTCTGTTATTAATAGACTTTAACTTGGATTGACCGTGTTAGATGGACACTCTACGTGCCATTGTTAGATTGATTTGTCTTCGCAATGATTGCGTATGTGTACTTGTATTCTCGTGAGCACATGATACATGACTACATGGTGCATATTCTCGTGAGCACATGATACATGATTACATGGTGCATAAAGACTGGTCCACTAATATGGGACTTAGTTCTATTCTCGTAGTTCAAGTAAACATCTACTTGTGCATTCTTGTGTGAGTCCAGCTGGTTCTCCTTGCTTGTTCGGAAATATATAGGTTCACGCTTGTCGCGAGAGCTGGGGCTTAAGTGACAATCGGGTCCCTATGTATTTGCGCTTGACCCCTTACTACAGGCCATAGTAAGGGCATAGCTTCCTTGGTTGGAGCAATAAGCCTGACCTAAGTGAATGCTAAACTCTTGTCTTGAACACCTCGTGGATCTTGTTCTTGTGGATGACACTGGTTACCAGGTCTTCTTATATACTGCACAGCAGTTTCTTGTTCTTGTTCTTGGTTGTCCTCAGCTAGAAAAGCATCGACAACAAATGGTATTCTTGGGAGGAATAAGGAAGGATTCAGGTAAAAATGCGTGATAGGCCTATGTGTTTCTTGGTGAGTTGGTCTAGCCTCTCACACTACTTGACTACTTGTTACCTGAACCTTTCTTGAGCTTGATTACTTGTTGGGTTGGCTTAGCCTCTCCTATACTTGTTACTTGATGATACTTGATATATGTTTAGTTGAGTATCTACTTGTATTGCATGATAACATGACATATAATTGCATGTTAATAGCTTACTGAGATTTATCTCACCCTTTATTTGTTTAATTGTTCCCCCCCCCCCAGGAAAGCAGGGGATAGTACGCAGTGAGGCTCGACTTAGCTGGGAACTTACTCAGCAGGATATTCTTGTTCGAAGTTAGTGTCCTTTTATATTTTGGTAAGGACGATCTTGTATGAGTTATTAAACTCTGGGCTTGTTTTGGGGTAGACTCGTGTAGTACTTGTTGTCTCTAGTCAGTTCTTGATGCCAGCTTATTTGCTAGGCATGTCTTCCGCTGTATGTAACCATGTTTGGTTTTAATTTTCTTGGTCTAGAACTCGTTGTGAGCTATCTTAGCTCCTTACTCTTGAGTATATATAGCATGTCAGTTTGTTTCTAACAGGTATTGTTCCTGTTTCCCGTTAGTTTCTTGTTCCTTGTTAGTTACGCGCACCAGGTTCGAGGTTCTATTAGGGGATCCCGGGACTTGGGGCGTGTCAGTTGATATACCAATTGGCAAAATTGAAATGACAGCATCAACATTGCAAATTCTGGTAAATGTCAGCAACCAAATTGCAGTTAACCCTTTATTTATATTTAAATAAATGAATAGGAATTAATATAAAGAGAAAAATTTGTCAAATTAATTAGGAAAAAAAAGTTAGGAGTTAACCTTCATATTATAAAATAGGCATTAAAAACACAAAAAAAAAAAACTTTTGGAGTACTTTAATCAATGAGAAATTTTGATATAAAGTAATTATAGTTTAAATTTATTTATTTATTTTATTTTGATATAATAAAAATGCTATTTTTGACAATATCTATTTTTAAGGGATTTGTCAAAAAAGATAATAATCCCAAATCATTTGTGTTTTCGTATATGTATATTTATAGATTAATATGTGGAGAAACAAAATTTAAAATGAGACAAAAAACTCTCCTTTTTCTCTTTTTATTTTTTTTGAAAAAAAGGCAAAGTGAAAATTTATTGAAAAAGTTTCATGAAAAATAAAAAAGAGGTGTATTTTACTTGTAGATTGTAATAAAGTCATGAATTGACCCATATTATATTTATTACGGATGTTTTCATTGGATTATGTTACACCATTTAATGCAAAGTATTATTAGTATGAGAATAATAATGCTTATGAAGGGTATTTAAGTCATATTTAGCTAAGAGCTTTTGGAGGGAAACTTTCATTCACTTCAACTTTTATATATGGGCTAGTCTTGTGTGCGGCGGCCGCACCCCATGCGGCGCCGCCCACATACCCTCTTTTTTTTTTTTTTTTTTTTTTTTTTTTGCCCCCACAACCTTTTTTCCACCCACTAAAAGTAACACTTCTTATAACGAAATGTAACACTTTTGTTTTTCAAATGTAACACTTTTTTTTTTCAAAAATGTACCACAATTTTGATGCAATAGATTAAAGATAACATAAAAATTAACGACTAAATTAATGTAACACTTTTTATAAAGGAATGTAACATTCTTTTTTCAAATGTAACACTTTTTTTTCAAATGTACCACCCATACTTTTTTGCCTTCAACAAAAGTAACACTTATTATAACAAAATATAACACTTTTTTATTCAAATGTAACACTTTTTTAAAAAAAAATGTACCACAATTTTGCTACAATAGATAAAGATAACATAAAGATTAACAACTAAATTAATGTAACACTTTTTATAAGGGAATGTAACACTCATTTTTTCAAATGTAACATTTTTTTTCTCCGAAAATAACATAGGATTGACAACTAAACTAATGTTACATTTTATAAAAAATGAATGTAACATTTTTTTTCTCAATTGTAACAGTTTATATTCCTTAATGTAACATTATATATGAAATGTAACAATTTTTTATTGAGAAAGTAACAATTGAAATGCAAAACCATTTTTTTGTTTTGTTTGTAAAACTGCTGTTATAACATACAATAAAGTGTTACTTTTTTAAGACCAACTTGTTACTTTCTTCATAAGAACGTGTTACTTCTCAGGGACGAGCAGCCCGATTTTTTTTGTGTGTTAAAATTATGATTTTTTAAAAAAAAAAAATCAAAATATATCATGACCTATGTAGTTTTGTTCGTCTTGTCGAGACGAACACACCGGTATTTTTAGATTTTTTTTTCGACTTCAAAATCTCAAGATATAGCATTTTAAAAAATTTGAAGGTTTTTTTTTTTTTTTTTTAAGCCAGCGACGCGAGGGAGGGAGCGCGTCCGTCTCACGCGCCCGTCGCATGGCGTGAGACGGCCGCACTGAAGAATTTGTCTTTATATATACTAGTGTTACTCCCGTGCGATGCACGGGACATAACTTGTCTCAAATAAATTTAGATAAATTGGATATAAAAAAAAATCGTAAATTATTAGCTAATGTGTGACTAACATCTTTGAAGTTTTTAACGAATGGCAACAAATCAAAGCAAATTTCAAATATGCGAATTAGATTTTATTTAGTTTGCAATCCAGTACTTTTAATTTAAACTTAAAAATAAAGCGTCTAAATTAATAGTGAAGTATTAGTAGTATCGAGGAGTGGTAAATTTAAGAGTTGTACCCTCATTTTAACTAAATGAAGCAAAATCTACGGGTAAAATTATACTTATTTTTACAGCAATTACTGCCGTAACTGAATTTTAATAAGTATACAAACATTAACTAACGCTGAACGAATATACCAAATCTCAATTTACACCTTAAATACTTTTATCACAAAAACAATTAGAAGCTAACCAAATTTGCAGCTCACTACAAATTCGCAGCAAGCTGTTAACATGGTAAATACAACTCTAAAAACGCTGGTTAAAAAATACATCACCCAACCCACTACCAGATGAAACATCATTTTATTCATAACCCCTTGCCTGATTTTAGCAATCTTGGAATGTGCTATCTCAATAATCTTCCTTTTCTCACCTTACGTTTTAAAGTGATTTTTAATTTACCATCAACCTTCTTAGACATATAAAAAGCTTAAGACGTGCCTTTGTCAAATTTAAAACCTATAGATTATTGGTAGGCTATGCCACACTTATTTTTTTAAGTCACTTTTATATGATCACAACCTTTTTACACATGTACTCCCTCTGTCTCGAAATAAATGTCGCCCTTTTTTTTACGTTAGTACGAAGGAAGTTTGATCAATAAATTTAGGTTGATAAGTTAATTAAGTTTATTGATTTGAACACTCAAATTTTCTCGAGATTGATATCTCTGATCAGTTGACAATTTATGTTGCAATCTTTTGTTTCGTGCACCACAAAATTGACATCAACCAGGCGCCCCTAATCTGTCTGAAAAGGTCAGCCTCACCAAAGAATATGTTACGAGTGCTCGCACTGAGTAGTCTAGGTACTTAACTCGGTCTGAGTTGTTAATCTAGTAAAAATCTGGGTCAGATATCATGATGCACACAATAAAGGAACATACTCCTTCATCAGTTGACTTTACCATCCCATAGGGGCTTTTACCATCCCATAGGGACTTTTAGAAGTAAGTGGACTATTTTTGCTCCTGATAGGCAGGTTTTGTAAATTGTGACTCTATCAGGCCAAGGGAGAGGACTTTGTAAATTGCGACTCTATCAGGCCAAGGGAGAAGACTTACTTTAGAAGCAAGTTGATTGCTGTTGCTCCTTGTTTATTTATTTCAGTCTTGTATGTGTTTCACATGAAGATGTTTAAGTTCCCCTGTGTTTTAGTTTTTGTTTCATATACCCCAAGCTAACTTCGTGACTGCCCTATTTATATCAATCATCAAGCACTGCCATGCCTACTGAACCTATTGGCCAATAACCATAAAAAGAGCATAAAAAGGAAGCTTGCTGGACTATCTCAAAAGATTAAGGTGAAGCAGTTCATTTCTTTAAGAACCTCTCTTGGTTCCAGACATTTTTTTTTATCCTCTGTTGTCAATGCTAACGTTTCGTTCAAGGTTGCACCATTGAGTTTAACAATTATAACATATGCACCTCAAGGAAAAAAAAAAGAACAGCACATAATATTTGGCAACTCTGACAAACCCCCCCCCCCCCCCCAAATCAAGATTATATTGAAATCAGACTATGGGTTTCCAACAAACTTTAGTGCATATTTATGAAATTATATATATAACTGGATAATATTCTAATGTTTTTAATGTATGTCAGATAATACAATTGGAAACTAAGTGTCTATTAAAAACACAATTCATTATATAATCTTGACATTTTAATTGTATTCCCTTACTAAACTGAATAATCACAGCTATTGAATTATCATAGATGCTAATTATATGATAGATTGGCAAAAAACATCGCACATGAGACAACTATTGATCAACCAAACCAACACTGAATGTGTGTGTGTGTGAGAGAGAGAGATCAACTACCAAATAGTGTACTGGTGAGCTGTGTGTAGGCTAAGGAAGAAGGGAGAAACCTTTCGGAAAAGAGTGTCGGGGTCGATCATAGGAATGGATTATAGGGAGCAACGACGCTGAACAAAAAAATCGAGCCGATTAACTTTCATAAGCGAATGGAACAAAATAAGAAAAAAAAAAAAAAAAAAAAAAAAGGTAAAATCTTTACCCGGTGGAACTGGAGTTGAGATCTGAATGTGGGAAAATTTAAAATTGCAGAGATTTTTTTGAGAGAACGCGCAATTAAGAAAGAGGCAACTGTCTCGCGGTGGTTTCGCTTCTATATCTCGTGTGAGGGTTTTGCCCTTTTTGGGTTGCGGTAACATAAGTGTGTGAGGACCGTCGTCATTGTGCATATCATTGACTGAGGTTATCTGAGAATCCAACAATCACAAATAAAATCTGTCAAAATTTTTAAAATAAAAAGAAAATCTTAAACAACCTCAAAATGTATATTACTGCATTATTACCTTCTGATTGTCTATTGCCGTGTAAACCATTGCTGGAGGTCATCAAGAAGCTTTGATGAACTAAATAATAGATATATAAAGATTTCATGATTCTAATCAAAGTCCTGAGGGAGATATCATATGAGAGAAACACATGACTATTAACATCATAACTCAATTCTAATACGAAATAACATTCTTAAGAAATTAACCAAATCTTTGCCTACCTACTTTATATACTGTGAAAGCCACTAAAAGCCTTTTCCATAACCCATATTACAATCATCCACATATTGATATTTTTTGGAAAAAAGAGCAAACAGAAACAACTCTTACAGTTACTCTTCATTAGAGAAAAGATTTCTAAACAGCCTCTTATTAGAACTGCGATTAAAAGAATTTTTAAAATGAAACATTCTTAAGACTGGGTTCTTCTAAGAGGTATTAATGACTCTTTATCAAATCCATTATAAAACCAATGTTATTGACCAAAATGAAGAAGGTTTGAAGTCTTCTGAAAGACCTACCCCCAATGCATTATCTAGAACCTAGAAAAAAGGCTACCCAAGCACGTAAAACTAAGATTAAAAGGAGAAAACAATTGTTAATGTATCAAAAAGAGCCTAATTATCTACCTGATAAGCAATTTCTTTCCTATCATTACCAGCCTTAAACTCCTATCATTACCATCATTACCAGCCTTAACTCTGTCAAGTAACAATAATAATCCCCTTTCCTGTCAACACCCCACCATAACTAATGATGTGCATGAATTTTACATAAACAACACCAATGTATGCACAGACAAACATATACAAATATATTTACACAAATACTAAACAAAAAAGACTCACATTTTGTGGAAAAGCACAGCAGATTCACCGGCACCGGCTGATAGAATCAAATGTTCATCATTAACCCTCCATGATATCACTACAAATAGTAGACAACTCGGATCCAACCTTGTGTCTAAACTCTTTGATCCTTTTGGCATTGCTTCTTCCTTCTGCTCAATTGAGGACAATATCCTCCATGAAGCTCTCCTTGCAGTCTTGCACCTATCACGTTCTTGTACCCTACCGATGTAGACGAAGTTACCGCGTAGAGTCGCGGACGCCATTTTTGATATCTTTAAAATTAGGGTTTCGTTTTGGGCCAACTCGTCACCACCCGTCGTCACTGCGACAACCATTAATTCAACAGAAGCCCAAAACAAACGGCACAATCGCAATAACCTCACAAATTTAAATAATCATAAATAAACACCGAAAAAATTGAGAGAAATTACCTTTAACCACATATAATCTTGAATCCGAATACCATAAATCCGTTCCTACCATTTCACCATCAAAATTCTTTGAACCAAAAGAGTCGGCCTTGTGTGAGGACGAACCAGCGCCGGCACCAGGTCATGATGTACTCGCCTTGCTTCGTAAGCCAGCCGTTTCGTTCTGGGTTGGACCAGAACTCAACGCCGTCATAATCTTCAGCTGTGAGGGCTGTTTCGCTCATCACGGCTCGCTAGAGGCTCGTCATTGTCGGTCGATGGTTAAAATTTGAAAACATACCTCGGCCCTTGTGCACCTCTCTAGACTATTCTGCCCTTGGTCTATGTGTACAGTGTATATAGTTGCCATCATTTTTTGAAGCAATTACATTATATGCCATCCACTATCCTGGTTTTATATGGTTATATATTCACCATCATTTCTTAAAGTAATTACAGAAAATGCCATTGACCATCTTGTTATTATATATTGATAGATATATAGGGATGACAATTTGTCCGAACCCGATCCGTTTCGAGGGTATTCCGATCCGAAAATTTCGGGTTCAATATGCAATTTCATGATCCGAACGGGTTCGGGTTCAGATTCGGTCAGACCCCCTGATCCGATCCGACCCGACTCGAATCCGACCCGAAATATTAGTGCTGGCCTTTTTTATATCACCCCCCTTAGTTTCAACATTTACATTTTCGCCCTATCTATATAAACTAAAATTAGGGCTGGGAAATATCAAACTCACCAAAACCAAAACACGCCGCTTCTTTGTCAAAGACGAAACACGATGCCCTAGCCTCGCCGACGTCATCGTTCCAGGAGGCGCCGTTGATCGCCGTCGCCGTCGCTCGTCGTTGCTCGCCGTCGCCTACTCGCACGCCGCTACATTCTGAAAGACGAAAGACGATGCCGTTCTTCTGCTAGCTAGCCGAAGACGCCGTTCCTCGCCGGCTCGCCGTCTCCGTTCCTCACCTTCTCTGTTCCTCACCGTCGGCGCCGGCATCACCTGCTCTTTACCAAGGTAAGTCACTGTCAGCTCTCACTTCTCAAATTAGGGTTTAATTTGTTTCAAATTTAGGGATTCAAATTTAGGGGCTTAATTTGCGATGGAGGGAGTATATATATACTCTGTTGAATGATGGCATTGTTTCTTAATTCGTTCTGGAGTGATTTTTGTTTCGTGGTTTTTTGCTTGAATTGGGTTTACCCTGTTGACTAGTATTTCTTTTGGGTGAGAGGTGGTGTTCGAAGAATATGACATTTGTGAATCCTGACCTTGATTCTTATCTATTGTTTTGGGTTTGGATTATCTTTTTTCTTTTCTTTAAATGTTTGCTTCCATGTCTGCTTCTGCCTTTGTTCTCTGTTTTTGTTGTTGTTGTTAGTCTGTTCAGACTTCAGACTATTCTCGTGTGCCTTGTTGCCTCTGTTGCTGCTGTAAAGTCTGGGAAAGGCGGATTCGGATCGGGCCGGCACGGGTTCGGATCAGGTCTCGGGTCGGAGCAGCGATCGGGTTGCGGATCGGATCGGATCGCAGATCGGATCACGGATCATGTCGGTTCGGATCGGATCGGGTTCGGTCAAGCATTTGTATAGTTCGGATCGGTCCTGATCCGACTCGAACCCGACCCGTTGCCATCCCTAGATATATAGATGTTACACCATTTAATGCAAAGTATTATTAGTATGAGAATAATAATGCTTATGAAGGGTATTTAAGTCATTTTTAGCTAAGAGCTTTTAGAGGGAAACTTTCATTCACTATATATATATATATATATATATATATATATATATATATATATATATATATATATATATATATTACTCCATCATATTTGAATATGATAACCCCACAACATCCTCTCTCTCTCTCCCCTCTTCCCCCACACTTTTTTTTTTTTTTTGGTATCTCCTCCCAATTCTCCTTTACTTATTTTTGTAACAAATTTTCACTATATTACATCCTTAAATGAGATTATAGTATGGAGATTACTTAAAAATAGTAGACAATTTTTTCTTTTTGAGATGGAATGGATACTTTAAATTACTTTCTAAAAAAATAAAATTGAGAAAACTATATTTAACTTTGTCCTCCTGATCTATATTTTTCAAAAAACAAATAAATCTCATTTCCTAAGTTTTTAAACTTAAATTTTTTAAGCTAAAGTTAAATTGGCAGTATAGTTAATTTAATGTATTTAATAAAAACAGATTTTGAATTATTAAGATAAATTTTTATATTTTTATGTATGGTGAAACTTTTATATTTTTTCTTACATATGAACATCAAATATCATTACAAGTGTTCATTTTCATTAGAAATGGAACTCATAATAACAGAACGATGACATCACTAAAAGTCATGTATGTCTTTATGCTACTAAAATGATTTAAATCTCAATATAAAAATTTGTATAATTTTAAAAAATTGATAAGTAATCAAAATTTTAACAACCGTGCATCGCACGGGATTAATCTAGTTATATATATATATATATATATATATATCTTCTTAGTGATTCTTATACTAGCTTGTCATTATTGTAAACGGGAAAGTCATTTATATGTGATATTGAAAACATTTTGTTTTGCAGATTGTTGCTGGGCACTTGTTACTGCGGTGCTAGGCAGCTCTGTTTTTAACTCGTGGCGTGAAGCAAGAGATCATGTAAATGCGGCGGCACAAGAATTGATTGACTTTGTACATCTTAGAATTCGACACACTGAAAATGTGGACAGACGAAAAGCCCCGGATGCAATGGGTTGTCTTACATCAAGCACAACTAAAGGTTTTACCTACATGATGTGCTTTAGACTTTCTATGGAAGAAGATTACCCATTCCAAGGCAGAAGGAATTGTAAAAGAAAAATTCCAACTCAAAAACAGTTTGAATCTCAAGAAAAATCTCAAAGGGTATAGAACATCTTTATACATTTTACTCAGTTTATCATTTATATTGTTGGAACTAAGGAATGTTTTTGGTAGTCTCATATAAATCATATTCATAGTCTTTTAGAAAAGGTCATCAAGCTATTTGTTATTATTACTCACTCCGCCCCAAAATGATTTTTTCATTTGATATTTTTCATTTTCCCCCAAAATTCTTTACATTTTAGATGCATATCAGCAAACTCATTTATTAATTTTTGTAGGGAATTTTCGATGGGAACTTTACCAGCGAAGAAAAAAGGATGGAATGGGAGCGGAGGTTGAGGATGGCTTTGTTCCTAACGAGGAGGTATTTTATCATGCTGTGATGATAGTCGGCTACGAAACGGAGAACGGTGTTGACTACTATATAATCAAAAATACATGGGCGAGAGTTGGGGAGACAGAGGTTACGCTAGGGTCCGTAGAGATTTGTGTTTGATTCAACACACATCTTGGCCGGTTGGAGCAGAATTCAAGGTAAATTATCAATTCTTAGTTGGATTATAATGTTGATGTACTTTATTGCAATGAATTTTATGTTTAATGAGAATTTCAGCTTAATAATCTTACTTGTGTGTTTATTTATTATTTGCAGGAAAGCGCGTTCAAAAAGGTTTAACAGGGGAGAGAATTGAATTAAGTTCAACTTATGAGATTTATAGCTTAATTTATGGAGTACTTTATATGTTTCTTTAGTTCTATATAGGGTCATCCCTAACAGTTTATGAGCCTGGGGATAAGTCAAATTTAAGGGCCTTTAATATTATTTGTTTAGTAAAATTTATTTTTTTAATCGACTGTTTTTTTGAAACAGTGTGATGCACGTGCAATGAACATAAAACAGTAATATTGTAAAAATGATTATGGTTATAATATATTTGAAACCGTGCGATGTACGTGTTTTGCACAAATAACAATAATGATAATAAAATTGCAAAATATAATTTAGTAAAAAAATTGTAAAGCTATTAAAAGTTATAATTTCAATAATAACCCTAAAAGTAGAGATGATGGTGATAATATGTAGAAATTTCATATAATATATGTAAAAGTCACGAAAGTCACACCACGTCACTATTTAAAAAGTGAAAATCTCCTGAAAAACTTGTTAAATGCTCGCTTTGGTGTAAAACTTATATCTTTTATGAAAAACTCATTTTTTTATCTCTTATGTAAAACATGTTTTTCATAAGTGTGACTCATTTAAAAAAACCATTTTTTAATGTCTGATATTGATAATTAAATGCCATTTGAAAATTTTAAACTAACACAGAGGATGTAAAATTTTTAAAAATATATTTTAAAAATATATTGTATCATGGTTACTAATAAATTCAATTTTTTTTTTAGATTTTCATTAAAATAATTATTTTTCTTCAAATTATTGGTTAAAGTATAATTACATTGACCAAGAATCCTAATTCAAGTGGGACGGAGGAAGTATGACTTATACAATATATACACAACAACTAACTCATGAAGCTCCATTGAGTACTAAGAACTTACTAGTTGCTTTCATCAACCTAATTTGTGGTTGTTTTCCCTTTTGTGGTTAAGCGAAGTGCGTGTTGTTGGTATTCTGCTGGTACAAAGTAATTGAACATGATTCTCGTATTATGTAAGAGAGTTGACTTTGTTATTACGCATTTTTAGTTATTCGGTTCTAGTGATTTTTGGTCTTTCTTGGTTTTCCGATTCTGAATATCATTGTCATTGATATTCATCACAAGTATTTTTACTACTGTCGCAGATGGTTAATTATGCTTTTATTGAGTTGGTGTGTTTTTTAAATGAGTTACAGCTATTGAAATCTTTAAGGTGAAAGGATCATACTATACTATAGCAGGCTCATTTTGAGTCTCTGAACCACTAAAATGATTTTTGGTTCTTTTGTCTTCCTAGCTGATTCTGATTAAGGTGCTCGGACTTTTTGGTTTACTTTGCCGGACTCGTCTCGACAAGACTAAATACGAGTGTCTGACACGAGTACGGCGGGATAAATCAAAGAGTCCGAGCATCAGAGGAGATTATGATGTATATATTGATGCTAGCTTTTAGGATATAATTAACATTAATGTTTAATCAAATTGCGCTTGTGTTGACAATAAAAGTCAAATGAGATTTTCTTTTGGGGATGGAGGGAGTATTAGTTAACCCATGAAAATGTGATTTCAATTCTTAAGTGATTGTTTGGTTCAATTACGAAATATGAAGATGAAAGACTTGATGTTGTCTCAGTGTAATCTTGGAATGGAAGCTAAACAAGCTCACCTCATTTAGGGGTGGTTGGGCTAAACTTTAATTACCCTGACAGAGGAAACTGACCATCAAATCAAACTTCATACCCTTTCTTAAGACCATGAGCAATAGTTTCAACTCCCAAAAATATTCAACTACCTTAATATCACTCCACCTCATCTTCTCTCTCCATCCACTTCACTATTCAACTACAATTTCAACTACACCTCCCAGGCTCCCACTATAACTAGTTTAGTTTAAAATTCAACCCCTCCCAACTCATCATTCTATACCCCACCACTTTTATTTTATTTATAATCTTTATTTTTATGATTAATAAAATAATAATAATAATAATAATAATATATAATTAAAAAATAAATGATTACTATTATTATTTATAAATTCGAGATTTTTTTTAATTTTTTTAATTTTTGTAATGTTTTTAATTTTTTTAATTTTTTTAATTCACACTTAATTAATATGTCATATTATACTGACGTTCATTCACAAAGAAATTGACTCGTGGAGTATTTCCTGCTTCAAAATCATCGAAAACTGGCGATCGGTCCAGAACATTTATATCGTTTAATGTGCCCGGACATCCAAAAAAGGCATGCCAGATCCATAAATCATGACTTGCAACGGCTTCAAGAATAACCGTGGTGGTTCCCTTATCACCTCTAGTAAATTGACCTTCCCAACCAGTAGGACAATTTTTCCACTCCCAGTGCATGCAATCAATACTCCCGATCATCCCTAGGAACCCCCGCTTCTCACTGACCTCAAGTATTCTTTGCAGGTCAGCTTCGTTGGGGCTCTCAAGTACTCTTGCTCATACAATTGAATGACCCCCTTGCAAAATCTCCGTAATGCCTCCAACGCTGTAGTTTTCCCTATTTTAATGTATTCATCAATAGCATCGGCGGACATACCATATGCTAACAATCGCATGGCCGCGGTACATTTTGCTAATGGAGATATGCCTTCTCTGCCGGAACAATCGAACCTTTGTGTGAATATTCTGGATATTCTGATTTTTGAGAGGGTGGTGGTGGTGGTGGTGGAGGTCGTTGAAATTGCATACCATAATAATATGGATTCCAAGTGGGTGCAGCTGAAGGCATGGCATTTGGTTGATAATAAAATTGTGGGACATTTTGAGGACGTGGTTGGTTAGAAAATTGATTTGACGATTGAAAATCATTTGGATTGTAGTAATTTGGTGGAAAATTACTTGAATTCTGAGTGTTGAAATAAGGATTATTGGGATTATTAGGATTGTTGGCATCCATTTCACTAAAAAGATGTTGAAAATTTTCAAAAATAAGGGTTAAAGAAGGATAAGTAAGAATTTTTTGAGAGAAAAGAGAGTTTTTTTTTGGTGTCCAAATAAAATGAAAGTTATATCAATTTATAGAGAAAAAAAATCCAGAATTTTCGCAAAAAAAAAAAAAAAAAAAAAAAAAAAAGCTGTAAAATAATTGAGGTCGAAATTTTGGGTTGAAAATCAAATCTAAAAATATGGCGGACCAATCAAAGGGTGACACTTGGCAAAAGCTGGAAAAACAAAAAAAAAAAAACCGCCTGACGCTGCCCTCACGCGCCTTTGTCGGCGGTGAGGCGCACGCGCCATGTCGGCATCAATAGGGAGCCGACGCGTGTCCAAGGCGGGCCCCCTAAATTTTCATTCAACCTGGTTGAAATTTATCAACCTTCACTTTCAACCCCCTCATATTCAACCTTCTATTGGAGCCCTTCAACTAGTTGAAATCCAATTCAACCCCCTCTTCAACCTTCTATTGCCCATGGTCTAAGGTTTAAACTGTGGACTTATTCTAAAAGAAATCTTGTGATAATACCCCCTCCGTCCCACCAAAAGATCTTTGTACTTTTCCCGTTGTTATTGTGAAAGAACTTTGAGCAATAATTTTATTTTGATTTAGTTATCTAAATAAAAATCTAAAACAACAATGCTATTAATAGCAAATTTTAGATTTTCATTAGGACAGTTAAATTGATATAAAATTAGAGTAAGTCTCCCGTAAAACGCGTTTTTCCTAACGGTTAGGAAAAACGTGTTTTTCAAAACCTTCAGAAAACATTATATTGATATCCAGAAGGCTTTATATTAAGACAAAAACTTGTGTGAGAACACTCCAACCCGTCTCATGGGTGAGACGGGTCATTTTTTGACCCATTACCCGACCCACAACCCTGCTCTAGGACCCATGGTACCAAGAGATTCATCTGACAGCTATCCTGTGCCAGACAGTCATCCTGTGTCTGATAGCCATCACTCACATCATCAACCAGCCCTCTCAACCAAGCCTTTGTCCAACTTATCCCCAACCAATCAAGATGATGAAGAAGAAAATACCCAACTGCAAAGCCAACCCTTGACTGACAGTCATCCTGTGACTGACAGCCATCCTATACCTGACAGTCATCATCCATCTGACCACAGAACCTTCACAAATATCAATGAGAAACCCTCTTCCTCAAGTGTTATCACCCATAAAATAGATCCAAACAATGATATCTTCATTAACCTTCCTATCAACAGATCTCCTATCCCCTCTGACATACCTCTCTATGATGTCCTAATGAGTGCCTTCATCTCTCAACTGGAGCCCAAAAAGATAAACGAAGCTTTACAAGATGCTGATTGGATTGAAGCTATGGAAGAAGAACTGGAGCAATTTGAGAGAAATAAAGTATGGCAGCTAGTTCCTAAACCCAAGAATCAAACTGTCATTGGAACAAGATGGGTTTTCAGGAACAAAATGAATGAAGATGGCACTGTTGTGAGAAACAAAGCAAGACTTGTTGCTCAAGGATACAGGCAAGAGGAAGGAATCGACTATGATGAAACATTTGCACCTGTTGCAAGATTGGAAGCAATAAGGCTGTTTCTTGCATTTGCTTCATACAAAAAGATGAAGGTGTTTCAAATGGATGTCAAAAGTGCCTTCCTCAATGGAGTTCTAAATGAAAAAGTATTTGTGTCTCAACCCCCTGGCTTTGAACATCCAAAGTTTCCATATCATATTTATAAACTTGACAAAGCCTTGTATGGACTTAAACAGGCCCCTAGAGCCTGGTATGACACACTGTCAAAATACCTACTTGGTAAAGGATTCACAAAAGGCCATATTGATAATACTTTGTTCATCAAGAAATATGGAGAAGATCTTCTACTTATTCAAGTTTATGTAGATGATATCATCTTTGGATCATCCAATGAATCTCTCTGTTCTGAATTTGGAGAGATCATGAAGAACAAATTTGAAATGAGTATGATTGGTGAATTAACTTTCTTCCTAGGACTTCAAGTTAAGCAAATGGAGGAAGGAATTTTTATCAACCAAGCCAAATACACTAGAGATATGATCAAAAAATTTGATATGCAAACTGCATCTCCCGCAAGATCTCCTCTATCAACAACAACAAAGCTCCATGCTGATCCTGATGGAAAAAGTGTAAACCAAACACTCTATAGGAGCTACATTGGATCTCTTCTATATGTCACTGCATCCAGGCCAGACATTATATTTAGTGTATGCCTCTGTGCAAGATTTCAGGCTGATCCAAAAGAATCCCATCTCTCAGCTGTCAAAAGGATCCGGAGGTATCTCAAAGGAACCCCTGACTATGGTCTATGGTATCCCTCAAGCTCACCTTTCTCTCTTATAGGATTCACTGATTCTGATTATGCTGGTTGCAATCTTGACAGAAAGTCAACTAGTGGGGGATGTCAATTCATTGGGTCAAGAATTATTTCATGGTCAAGTAAAAAGCAAACTTCAGTTGCTACTTCAACAGCTGAGGCTGAATATATTGCAGCAGGGCTTTGCTGTTCTCAAATGCTATATATCAAAAGTCAATTACAAGACTTTGGGATACATTTGACAAATGTACCAATTTTCTGTGACAATTCTAGCACAATTGCCATGACAGAAAATCCTGTTCAGCACTCCAAAACCAAACATATTGAAGTAAGACATCACTTCATTAGAGACCATGTTGAAAAGGGAAACATTAATCTTTCAAAAGTCTGCACTGAAGATAATGTTGCTGATATTCTCACCAAAGCCATGGATGAGAAAAGATTTGAGCTTTTAAGAGCTATGCTTGGAATGATAAACTTGCCAAAATAAAAGGTTTTTCATTAATTAATAAAAGAGCATACAAAAAGGAGCAATGCTATCCCAGTAAAGCCTGACAGCTATTCTCCTAAAATAAACCTGATGGCTGACTACTGACAGCTATCTATTCCAAACACCAGAAAAACCAAAAAAACAAACATAACAACCTTAAAAATACCACACAAGCCTTCACTCCATACCAAAAACTAACCAAAACTCACACAAACCTTCAAATCCAGCTCTCTCTCAAATCTTCACTCCTCAGCTGTCAGACATCTCCTGGAAATGTCACTGTCTCTCCAGATCCTCCACCTGCACTCATTCCACCACATCTTGCCTCCTGAGTTGATTGCAAGGTCTGATGATACCTTTGCAACCACACTGGATGCCTCTCAAGAAAGGGATCAATTGATGTGACAGAGTACTGAAGAGAAGGACTAGCTCTTCTTGGCCACCACTCTTCTACTGCATCATAAGGCTGAAGCAAACCTTCCAGTGGTGTCACAAAGCTGAAATCTCCAGAAGAACCATTTCCAGCAATAGCAAATGGTTGGCTAGGTCTAGACTCATCTCTTTCCTCAACTGGAACTCTGACAGGGCTAAAACAACCTATGAACTGGTTAAAAAGATGAGATATGGTTGAAGAAGGAGATACATGCATCCCAGCAAAGTTATCACCTCTACCATCCAACAAACCAACTCCAGAAGAAAGTGAATCCCTGGTCACTGCTGTGTACTTCTTCTCAGACTCAACTTTTTGCTTGACAGCTAAGCCCCTGTCAATAGCTGTCTGAACCCTGTCCTGCCTAATCAATTCTCCCAGTGTATAAACCCTCTCTTCCTTATCTTTTGTCTTGCTAGACTCACCCTGTTCAACCCTAATGTTTTTTCCAAAAAGCCTTATCCCCTCTCCATCTCCACTATCAATCTCCTCTCTGACAGCTATCCCTCTTGAACCATCATCCTGATCTACTCTCACTCTTTTATTCTTACCCTTGTCATCACCATGAGATTTCTCAAAAACCAGTTGCTTAGCTGTCTGAGCCATTTTTATGGGATTAAACTTTGATGCAAATCTACCCATGTATGTTTGTGATTTGAACTGAATGAATTTCATCAAAGTTTTTCATTGTTTTATAGGCAAAATTATCCATAGTTATCCTAGACAGCCATCATAGCT
Organism: Campanula takesimana; assembly: GCA_026119855.1. Taxonomy (NCBI): domain Eukaryota; kingdom Viridiplantae; phylum Streptophyta; class Magnoliopsida; order Asterales; family Campanulaceae; genus Campanula; species Campanula takesimana. Next base: position 787,730 of record JAOWBW010000361.1, on the reverse strand, counting down.
CTTTGTAGTCTAAGTTGTCAAAATCTCTTAAATTATATCTGACAGCTATGGTGATCTGATGGATTTCTAACTTGTGGATAAGAATTTGTGTTAATAGCTCACAAAGTTCATTAACTCAGCTGTCTATTCCCCTGCAAAAAGCCTTGAAAAAGAGAATGTTTTTCCCATGTTTTGTGGGAGTTAATGGTTGTAACGTGGGGAGGGCAAAAGTAACTGTTCAATGAACAGTTACTAAACTTTTAAACCCCCAATGCGCATTAATTTCATTTAAACCCACTCTCCCTTCATTCCCTCCCACTCTCTTTTTTCAAAACCAAAACCCCTGTTGCATTACCTCTCTATTCATAATCCATTTCTGTTCTTCATCCTTTCAACCAACAAATTCCTTCAAACCCTAATCCTTTCAATCATCAATGGAAGAATCAAAAGCTATTTACCCAGATGCTCACAGCTATTTCATAAAACCTAATTTCTATGATTCTGATGTTGGGGCCCTCATTAAAGAATTACTTGAGGCGAATGAACTGCTTGATATCATGGGAGCAAGACCCCCAATCTATGAAGAGCTATGTAGAGAGATTTACCTTGTGGGAAAAAGAAACAAGGAGGACAACTCAATCACAGCCACCATTGACAACACAGAGATAATCATCACTCAGGATTTGGTTTACGAAGTCTATGGAATCCCCAACAAACAAGAAGCAGAGAAGAACATTTGGAATAGAAATTCAGAAAGATTGAAGACAGTTTATGAAAAGTTCTTTGGTGTTGAAGTCCATGAGTTCAAGGATGTACAAGACAAAGCTGTTACCAAAGACAAGTCTGACATCTTCAAATCAACCCTCATGGATGTGGTCAATAAAGCCATTGATGGGAAGCAATCTTCATTTGACCAAATGGGAGCAAATGAATGGAAGCAGATGCTGAGCTTGATGACAACAGATACAAACTGGTGCACTGTTCTCCTTCACAACTTCCAACTTATCTCCTCAATATCCTCTCTCAAGTTCAAAAAGCAAACTAGAAAGATGAACAACTTCAGATTTATGAGTGGAATCCTTGAGGTTTTGATCCCAAGACTTAAACCTTCTCTTAACAAGAAATGGCTGAAAACAGTGAAGCTGTCTGAGACAAGGTGCTTCAATGACAGAACAGTTGTCTTGAAGCAAATGAAAAGAGGTGTAGTGAAAGGTGCTAATGATGGAAGCACTAGAGATTTCAATGATGCTTTAGAAAAGGAAAGAGAAGAATCAAAAAGGAAGATAGAACACTGGAAGGACTTGGTAGCATTGGGTACAAGTGGCAAAGAAGAAGTTTACAAGAGAAGAAAGAAGATTGTAAAAACACAAATCAAGAAAACTGGAGTTTTTAAGAAGAATGTTGTGTTTCCTGCCAAAACTGGTGAGAAAGGAAAAGAAAAGGCTGATCATGTAGCTGACAATGAGAAGACTGTATCTGACAGCCATGGAAAAGATGATGAAGAAATGGATGCTGCTGACAGTCATGAGGATGACACCACAGGTCAAGCTGATGTTGGTGATGCTGATATAGATCCCCAAGAAATCCAGGCAACTATTGACTTGTCCAAAATAAAGCAGAAAGGCAAGCAACCACTGACAGCCATCCCCACCAGGAAAGCTGTCTCAAGATCACAGGTAACATCTTCCTCTCCCCTTCCTTCTACTGTCTTGCCTCAGAAAAGAAAACCAGAAAAGACAGAACCAAAACCCAAGAAAACCAAACAAAATACCCCTCCCCCTTCTCCAAAATCAACAACTGTCAGTCCTTCTGTTGAAAAATCATTATCAACCACCAAGGACCAATCTAGTTCTGACCATCATTCTGCTGTAGAATCAATCCTAAATCTCAATGAACCATTAGGAGAGCAATCCTTAAGGGGGAATAGTGATGAGAATATTCCATCTGCCCAACCTCAGCTGTCAGCCAAAATTCTAAGTGCTATTAAAGCCATTAGATTGGATGGACATCCTAATACTGAAAAAGCTGTTCTCATTCATCTTAATCAAGTGTTGAATGAGGGTGAGATAAGTATAGCCATAGAAGAACTCAGGATTAGACTAATGAAAGAGAGAAGTGGTCCAGGAGAATCTGTCACGCCCCGAAAAATCCAAAAATCCATAAATATAAAATTCACATACTACACATCTCCGAAACGCTAAATACCAAACCGGGCGCGTGAATTCAACCATAACACCAATATACTCAAACAACTCCTCAACGAGGAGATAACTCGGAGATTAAATACAATTGCGGAAGCAAGAATTAACTAATTATACATTTACTCAAAAGACAACAGTCTTTGCAAAACACTAAGCAACCACTACCTCTCAAAAATACATAAAGGCGCCGGAGAGCAACTAGTCCAAAGGAGATCAATCTGCTCAGAAGTTTCCCGCTACAATTAACCTCAAAACGCTACCACATGCTTTCCTGGGGGGGGGGGTTTGAGAAAAACAATTTGAAACAAGAAAACGGGGTGAGAAAAATCTCAGTAAGTTACTAAATGCAACTAGGTGTCATGCTATCATGATAATCACAAAGGAACAATATCAAAAAGCATTCACAATTCATATAACATGAAAGGTATGGTCCACTCATCATATAACACATAATGCGGAAATAAACACTCATAAGTGGATACTGAGCCAAGGTTCTAGAAACGGAGCACAATCCCTCGAGAAGAGTCCGTTGAGCAGCATGAAAGAGCTGAAGCCGGTTCCAGAACCAAGTAACAACAACAACCAGTAATGGGGGAAATAACACAAAGTCATACCCCCAAGCCAATAGCTAGAATACTCACCATAGGAGCTAGCTCATCCCAACCACGATCACGGGAAGGGGCATCCCACTCAAGGCCACTGAACATGGGGAAACTGGGTTACCAGTGAAGTACATTATACTGGACTTGGCTCGTGCCATTATAATATACATCACTGCCCAAAACAAATACAACAATGCCAGCTGGACTCCATACAAGCACACAGTAATAAATACTCGCTTGAAACAACAACGGGGCAATGATTCCAAAGTAGGGAACCAAGCCAAAATCATCACAAAGGATGCAAACCATTTCTCATAAAGAGATCAACAACAACATCAACACATGAAGCTACTCAAAAAGAGTTAAACGGTTATCCACATTCATACATTGCAAACATGGTCACAAACGGACCCAACCCAACATTCTCAAACCATACTTAGTCAAATACCATAACACGCTTGTTCACAAAGGGACCATACCTAATAATTACCATAAGGATGCAACTATTACTCAAGAAGAGTCAACAACAACGACAACGGGAAGTCTTTCATAAAAGTGTTCAAGCACGATAGATAGAATTTCTCATAAGGAGCCCAACAACATTGATCATTAAAACAAATGATTCCAAGGCAAGGTTTCATACCAAACACATCCTACAGATGATACCCATAAGTTACTCATTAAGAGCACAACCCAAACGGTCACTCACAAATAGTACCACGACCATTACCAAGATGACCTTAAAAGCCTACTCATAAAGATATACTAGGAATATGAACTCAGCCATCTCATCACACCTGGAATTTCAAAGTAGGAAATCAGAATGAATACACCTTAAGGTTAATCAAACCGTAAGTACCCAATCGCCAATTCACGCTTTACCTCCGCCCATAACGAACCAATTATAAACACCCCAAACAAATCCAAAAGGTTACCCTTATTAGAACATGATCACGACCGGACTAAACCCTACACTTTAGTGTTCCAAAACAACCCTCTAGGTACTATAGGCTATCACCTAAAACCTAGACCAAGTCTTATTCTAAAATCAATCCGATCAGTAAAATAACTTTCAATTAAAGGGTCTCAAGGTATGAAGTCCTCACTTATATCACAAAATGATCATAACAACTCAATAAAGTCACTCAATTGGATTTACAAAACTTGTTCGCAATGGATCGATACAACTCCTCTTAACCTCAAACACCCAATAAAATCCTGAAGTATAAAACTTATAACTTAACTGAACAACCTATACCATCTTGTAGTACTCGAAGAGAGCTTCGAAACGATAGTTTACACGCCTAAAACGGAGTCCGGATGAGAAAGTTATGGCCTCCGGAAGATCGAACGAAAAACGGACAAACTGGAAAAAGAGAGATGCGCGCGCCTCCATAAAAAGTGATGCGCGCGCCTCCTAAGGTCAGAAGGCTGCGATTTCGAAGCAGAAAAGGGTGCGCGCGCCTCCCAAAACATGGTGCGCGCGCCTCCTTGCCCGGATGGACGAAATCCGGCCAAAATCTGGGTTTCTACCAATTTTCTTACCCATTTCATATTACAACCAAAATCAAACATAATCAACCTTCCACCAAGCATAAAGATGAACCCAAAACAACTTATAACTAGAATGGGGACTCAAATAATACCATTTATCAACCAGGATCAGGATTCAAACCCAACATTCCTAAAATCACCATTTTTGACCAAAACTCAAAATAAATTCCAAATTCAACCAAACTTCAAATATAACACATCAAGCATAATATAAACATGATATGAACACTTTAGCATAAAAATGGGGGAAAAGCAACTTACTTGAAAATTCTCAAAGATGACGAAATTCAATTCTTTTTGGTTCTACGCGATCCTATCGACGATCTAAACACATTTCATGTTTTAAGAAATGAGAAATAAAGAGAGGAAGATGATGGAAATGTAGAGAGAAGTGAGAGAGAAACTTACCCATTTCATGGAAGGAGAGAGAGAGAGAGATGTGCTGGGAATGAGGGAGAGGTGAGGGAGAAGAGAGGGGTAAGTAGGATGATTAAGAAATTTACACATTGACCCCCTCCCCTACACACTAACTCAATCATCTTATATTCCTCACTAACATTTAAGACCCAACACTCTACACTAGCACAATTAACCAATTAAATGCTAGGCACGACCACATCACGAAACCCAAAATGTACACATAAATATTTAAATAACTAAATAATTTAAATAAATAAATAAGCAAATAAATAAATAATAATTATTTATTACTAATAAAATAGAGCCTAGTTTTCGGGTCGTGACAATCTACCCTCCTTAAAAAGAATTCGCCCGCGAATTCTCTCATCAAAATTTATAACACGAAGTCATATCGAGGCTACAAAATATCGGTCCCCAAATAGCACTCTTAACCCCAAACAAGTACCTATTAGATAATTCAAACATAGTCTCCACGACTCAATAACCCAACATATATTACACACACATATCTCAAGTATACTCGTATTAAACATTCTAAAGTCAACTTCTTCCTTTATCTGGAACTTCGATTTCCCACGACTATCACTTGATCATCGATCATGACATATAACTGATTTGATCCTGATTAGCATTATGTCCTCAATCAACCCTTAATTCACCAATATTCATAAGTTTTACTTTTCCGGTTCTTCCGTACGTATTGACGATCTATACATCAACCCATAACATACTACTACCCGAACAAATAAGAGAAGGAATAGAGCTAACAATTTCTGTCACCCAATGACTCAATGATATACTCAAAATTTTATCGTTATCAACTATCCGGTTAAATATGATCCCACCACTATACTCGCTTTCCTTATAAGATGGAACATCATACAGTCATACTCTTTGAATTCCTCAAATCTACTTGCATTATTTCATACTTAGTTTTCTAAGGAAATATATCCGTCCACTTTTGATAGTCCATTAACATAACATTTCAACTTGGTCCCAAAATAAAATAGAATAAACAATCTGCTAAGGAAATGCCAATAAAATCACAATCCATCCCAAGTATAGATAGTTCTATTTATCAAGAGTTAATTCTCGAAACACACATAAATACTTCATCCCTTCTAATCGTTACTTACCTCAGTCCCTATTTGGAAGCATCATTATCGATAACAAGCTGATCAGCCTCACTAAAATGGAAAGCCTGACTTATCTCCAAGAAAACATAACACCAGTTATACCTTGCAAGATAACAGTGATACTAGCTAAATCCACAAAACCATATCAATACTTAAATTATTATCAATCTTTATTTTAATAATCGAAAGTTGATTTCACATTCATCGGTTCTTACTAAAGTCAAGAAACCCCAAAATATGTGTATCTCATTTTACATATTTGTCTACACTTGCAGAGATCAATTAATACCTCAAGAACCCCATTACGAAACAATAAATCCTCTAGCTCATATTAAAACTTGCGAACCCTTGCTCCTCCAAGCAATTTTAAATAAAATCCCAAATGGGTAATAATTCTCAGCCTACAACTTGGTGTGTATCAGTATAACATTAAGTCATTCACTCCCAAAATCAAATTACGATTTAAAATAACAATCTTCGATAACACTATGTCATTTATCCTTCCCAACGATATAACCAAGAATTCAAAATAAACGAACCCCATAATAGAAATTGCCTTCGTTATTTCCTCATATTCGACCTTTGACTAACAATAGCCCCTTATCAATCAAACTCTGACTAAACCACTGATCAACTGCAGGAATTTACTAATTCACCAATATAAGATAACAAACACTAATTCGCCATGGTGTCCTAATTGAATTTTCTGAAAATATCTCATTTAGAACCAAAATCACTCAACTCGAAGATCGACGAATTAGATAAGAATCTATTAAAACTCAATCCACTCTATTCAATCAAGCTTCTCAACCACTCAGAGACCGGTCGGAATTATTTACGAATTTAGTGACCAAAATGAAATATCTGCTCATACTCATCTTTAAGCATTCTTTCAAATCTCTACTACACCTTTCTCCCATGAAGATTAATATAACTTTTCACCAAAGATGCACCCACTTATAACCCATTATGCCTCTAGGCAAGGTCACACAATCAGTATAGAAATACTCACCACAAATCAATGACAACCAAGAGATTCAGACCGCATAGAAAGCTAAACCATACTACTTAACTTGTCAACACTCTATATAAGCGGCATGACCAAATCACCTTACCTTCATCATTAGCAATCACGAAATTTCGTACTCGGGGACACACCTCAACATAAATCACCTAATGAGTACTAACATACGAATATAGCACAAGGCATTTCCACTTTACGAAATAGGTACGCCCAAGTATTCAAAGACTCACACTTCGATTCTCAAACCAGCCGACCCCAATGGAAACAATACTATTAACACCGGTCCTATGCCTCAAATACCATAAGAGAATGGCCAATCGACGTCAAAATCACCTCCATAACTCAACCAATTAAGGCCATAAACTCTATCCAAACTGATAGTTAACCTGAAACCCAAAATTTCGAATCAAAACAATTCCCATATATCCAAAAGAATATATATCAAAAATCCTTGAAACAAGGTACAAGACATCATTGGTCACCCCAATTTCTCAATAACTTAATCGTCTCACTTCTTCGATCTCAAACCTTACTATTAAAGGCAACTAGTTGACCTCAAATAAAACTTAGTTTCTCTAAACCGCTCAAAATCATAACACCCAAGTGTTGAAACCTATTCAATATCAGAGTTCTTATTCCTTTGCAAGGTCTAAAACCATTGCTCTGATACCAACTGTCACGCCCCGAAAAATCCAAAAATCCATAAATATAAAATTCACATACTACACATCTCCGAAACGCTAAATACCAAACCGGGCGCGTGAATTCAACCATAACACCAATATACTCAAACAACTCCTCAACGAGGAGATAACTCGAAGATTAAATACAATTGCGGAAGCAAGAATTAACTAATTATACATTTACTCAAAAGACAACAGTCTTTGCAAAACACTAAGCAACCACTACCTCTCAAAAATACATAAAGGCGCCGGAGAGCAACTAGTCCAAAGGAGATCAATCTGCTCAGAAGTTTCCCGCTACAATTAACCTCAAAACGCTACCACATGCTTTCCGGGGGGGGGGGGTTTGAGAAAAACAATTTGAAACAAGAAAACGGGGTGAGAAAAATCTCAGTAAGTTACTAAATGCAACTAGGTGTCATGCTATCATGATAATCACAAAGGAAAAATATCAAAAAGCATTCACAATTCATATAACATGAAAGGTATGGTCCACTCATCATATAACACATAATGCGGAAATAAACACTCATAAGTGGATACTGAGCCAAGGTTCTAGAAACGGAGCACAATCCCTCGAGAAGAGTCCGTTGAGCAGCATGAAAGAGCTGAAGCCGGTTCCGGAACCAAGTAACAACAACAACCAGTAATGGGGGAAATAACACAAAGTCATACCCCCAAGCCAATAGCTAGAATACTCACCATAGGAGCTAGCTCATCCCAACCACGATCACGGGAAGGGGCATCCCACTCAAGGCCACTGAACATGGGGAAACTGGGTTACCAGTGAAGTACATTATACTGGACTTGGCTCGTGCCATTATAATATACATCACTGCCCAAAACAAATACAACAATGCCAGCTGGACTCCATACAAGCACACAGTAATAAATACTCGCTTGAAACAACAACGGGGCAATGATTCCAAAGTAGGGAACCAAGCCAAAATCATCACAAAGGATGCAAACCATTTCTCATAAAGAGATCAACAACAACATCAACACATGAAGCTACTCAAAAAGAGTTAAACGGTTATCCACATTCATACATTGCAAACATGGTCACAAACGGACCCAACCCAACATTCTCAAACCATACTTAGTCAAATACCATAACACGCTTGTTCACAAAGGGACCATACCTAATAATTACCATAAGGATGCAACTATTACTCAAGAAGAGTCAACAACAACGACAACGGGAAGTCTTTCATAAAAGTGTTCAAGCACGATAGATAGAATTTCTCATAAGGAGCCCAACAACATTGATCATTAAAACAAATGATTCCAAGGCAAGGTTTCATACCAAACACATCCTACAGATGATACCCATAAGTTACTCATTAAGAGCACAACCCAAACGGTCACTCACAAATAGTACCACGACCATTACCAAGATGACCTTAAAAGCCTACTCATAGAGATATACTAGGAATATGAACTCAACCATCTCATCACACCTGGAATTTCAAAGTAGGAAATCAGAATGAATACACCTTAAGGTTAATCAAACCGTAAGTACCCAATCGCCAATTCACGCTTTACCTCCGCCCATAACGAACCAATTCTAAACACCCCAAACGAATCCAAAAGGTTACCCTTATTAGAACATGATCACGAACGGACTAAACCCTACACTTTAGTGTTCCAAAACAACCCTCTAGGTACTATAGGCTATCACCTAAAACCTAGACCAAGTCTTATTCTAAAATCAATCCGATCAGTAAAATAACTTTCAATTAAAGGGTCTCAAGGTATGAAGTCCTCAATTATATCACAAAATGATCATAACAACTCAATAAAGTCACTCAATTGGATTTACAAAACTTGTTCGCAATGGATCGATACAACTCCTCTTAACCTCAAACACCCAATAAAATCCCGAAGTATAAAACTTATAACTTAACTGAACAACCTATACCATCTTGTAGTACTCGAAGAGAGCTTCGAAACGATAGTTTACACGCCTAAAACGGAGTCCGGATGAGAAAGTTATGGCCTCCGGAAGATCGAACGAAAAACGGACAAACTGGAAAAAGAGGGATGCGCGCGCCTCCATAAAAAGTGATGCGCGCGCCTCCTAAGGTCAGAAGGCTGCGATTTCGAAGCAGAAAAGGGTGCGGGCGCCTCGCAAAACATGGTGCGCGTGCCTCCTTGCCCGGAGGGACGAAATCCGGCCAAAATCTGGGTTTCTACCAATTTTCTTACCCATTTCATATTACAACCAAAATCAAACATAATCAACCTTCCACCAAGCATAAAGATGAACCCAAAACAACTTATAACTAGAATGGGGACTCAAATAATACCATTTATCAACCAGGATCAAGATTCAAACCCAACATTCCTAAAATCACCATTTTTGACCAAAACTCAAAATAAATTCCAAATTCAACCAAACTTCAAATATAACACATCAAGCATAATATAAACATGATATGAACACTTTAGCATAAAAATGGGGGAAAAGCAACTTACTTGAAAATTCTCAAAGATGACGAAATTCAATTCTTTTTGGTTCTACGCGATCCTATCGACGATCTAAACACATTTCATGTTTTAAGAAATGAGAAATAAAGAGAGGAAGATGATGGAAATGTAGAGAGAAGTGAGAGAGAAACTTACCCATTTCATGGAAGGAGAGAGAGAGAGAGATGTGCTGGGAATGAGGGAGAGGTGAGGGAGAAGAGAGGGGTAAGTAGGATGATTAAGAAATTTACACATTGACCCCCTCCCCTACACACTAACTCAATCATCTTATATTCCTCACTAACATTTAAGACCCAACACTCTACACTAGCACAATTAACCAATTAAATGCTAGGCACGACCACATCACGAAACCCAAAATGTACACATAAATATTTAAATAACTAAATAATTTAAATAAATAAATAAGCAAATAAATAAATAATAATTATTTATTACTAATAAAATAGAGCCTAGTTTTCGGGTCGTGACAGAATCATCCAGTCAGACAGCTATGGAAACTGATACTCATTCCATCCCTTCCATACCTGATAAAGAGGCTGTGAATGAGCCTGCCCCAAATGTTCAAAGTGATAGGGGGAATGTTAGTCAAATACCTGAAGTGATTCAAAGGTTAAACAAAGAGGGACATGAGATTGATCCCAAAAGAGTTTCAAGGGGAGACTTGTTCTTGAGAGCATGTAAAGGGCTTACTTATGATGGAACCCCAAAAAATGAAAAAGCCCTTATTCTTGAGCTTGAAAATAGAATAGACAAAGCTTATGTCAGTGGAGCCTTGAACTACCTCAAAGCCCATTTCATAGCTGAACTTCGTATGAACTATCCTGATCTATCACCTCACTCTCTCCCCAAACCTTTAACCAATCTCTCTGCTCCTTCCAAGCCCATCCCTTCAATCCTTGGAAATGAATCCTTTCAAGAACCCTCTCATAGCCCAAACCTGGCTAGACATGGCCAAGATATCTCTGACAGTGAACCCATCCATGACAGTCCTCTTAGTCCTGACAGTCATGACATTCCTCCATCTCATTCAAGCCCTCCAATTCTCAATCAATTCTTTCTTCCCAAAAGAGAACCCTGGATGCTAAAATGTGGCATTGATTTTTCTTACTCATCCATCAAAAAGGCAAATGATAAGTTAGAGGATGTTGTTCACATCCCAGAAATTGCTAATCCCTTCACTTATCCTAAATTCTGGGAATTGTCCAGAAATGGACTGATTTTAGTGGCAAGAAACCTTGCAGGACTGGTTTTCTTTGCCTATAAAGAATGGAAAAAGTCCAGAACATCCTCCACCTCCAATTTTGTCCATCAAATCCCATCTCTCCCTAAATTCATCACTCCCAATACACTTATTGATTGGGAAAGACTCTTTAGCCAACTCCTATCTCCTCACTATATTCCTGCCTCTATATGCCTCTGGGAATAGTCTACTCCTTGTGCATTGATCTTGCCAAGACATTCTATTATTCTCTGTTTGAGAGAAAGTTTGCACTTATGCTTTTCATAAGCAAAGGAGGAGTCAATATCTTTCATCCAGTCCTTCACCCAGGAATTGAGCCACTTCTTTCAAATCCAATCTCTGTTGATCCCTTACTTTTTAACTCTCCCAATGTCAACTCCAGCTCCATGAGAAAGAAATCAATCCCAGAAATCAAACAGTTCAGGGAATCCTTAGCTGTCAGCCACAACAGAGTCAATGATATTATTGATGTCTCTTCAAACTCTGACAGCTCTGGAAATAATGATGATGATAATGCTACAAGCCCAAATGCAGACTCACCAATCAATATTCCATCTCCTACCACCAAAACCCCTCCTCAGCAATCCTCTCATACTTCCCCTGAACCTCAAGCACCAACTCAACACCAACCTGGCCCATCCTCTATGCCCAAGCAAGAGAAGACAGCAAGAAGAAAGCAAAAGCACTTGTGGGGTCCAATGAGAATCAGAAATGACCAAATGCCACTGAGGAAGGATCAGCTCAGAGCAAGGGAAGATGACTCCTTCAAGTATGATGATAGGATGACTTGGGAATGGAACAATGAGTTCTATTACAGAGGGGTTGAACCAGATATGAGAAGAATGCTGGAAGAAGAAAGAGATGACCTTCTGTCTGCAAGACAAGAGCATGAAGAATTCTATGATCAACTTCATGATGCATGATTTTTTATGGTGTATTGAAACGATTGTTCTATTTTGGTGTTTGAAACAATTTTTTTTGGTATTGATGGATGTAATCCCTAAACATATTTTCTTTGAGTTACATTCAAGTATTTCAATTTCATTCAAAAGTACTTGTGAATGTTGAGAATCCCTGAATTATCTACTTTCATATCTTTCTTATCATTAACTGTGAAGACAAGTTCTAAATATATCTTTCTTTACCAAAAAGGGGGAAATTGTTAGGACCTAACTTTGATCAAAGTCATAGTTAGATGGTTTTGATAAAGGAATATATAAGGAACATGGTTTATATCAAAAGATGAAAACTGCCAGTCATAACTGTTAGTCATGACTGACAGTTAAGATAATAACTGACCAAATCAACACTCATATTCATCTTGTTACTCAACAGTTATGTAACTAAAAATGGCTGAGAACAATAAGTTAATTACATGTTTACATTATATAAATCAAATACATGTCTTAACTAATGATCTAAGCCAGAGTATAAACTGACAGCTAAGGCTTCAGTTTATCTGACAGCTGTAAGTCTGACAGCTATGATTCTCATTCTTACATTGATTGTACTACTTCAATAACATGAATCATATATCTGTTCTAAGCTATCAAGATCTTTAACAGCTCCTCCACCTATATTGAAGATCATCTCTGATAGCTAAGCCTTGTTATGATCTGACAGCTATGGCTTCTTCATCAGACAGCCATTGTTCTGTCTCATCCTTTGCTATCACAATCTCAACCAAGATGGATCCTGTATCTTCACAGCTATCAAGACCACCATTGAAGACCATTGAAGACCTTCTGGAAGCCATTCCCTCAATCCAGCTCAATGAAGACCTGCAAGTGGACAAATGGGGCAAAGACCAGTCAAAGACACATTAATGGTGCTGCAACAGTCATATTCCAATGGCTACATTAATGTGTATAAATAAAAGACTTCATCCTCTGCACAAACCACCCTTTTGATAATCCAAAAACACCCTTTCCCTTACCCCTTACACTCCTCCTGGAATTCAAACCTTAAACATCAATCCCTACCCTTCAAACACCATTCCAAACCCAAACCTTCAGCCCCTGTTTCTACTACAACAACCTTAGTGTGATGACTCGCAATTAGCAAATCTTGATACTGTACTTCAAGTTGAAAAAGCACTTAAGACTGTAATTTAAGTGTATGATTGTAAACACCTAAGACTGTGCTTTAGGTGTATAAATATTTTGTAAACACTCAAGACTGTACTTTGAGTGTATTTATGTTGTAAATCTTGAGACTGCACTTCAAGTTGTAAAAGCACTTAAGACTGTACTTTAAGTGTATCCCTAGTTGATTGTACTAATTAGGAAGAGGAAGTTCAAGGAACTTACCTATCAATTTGTGTAATTCTTGTTGATTAAGATTATAATAAATTGATCTCACTTGTCAAAGTTTGACAGTGGGGGTGGATGTAGGAGGAGTGAACTCTGAACCACTTTAAATCTTGCTGTGTTATTTCCTTTTCTGCAATCACACACACACACTTGCATTATTTCATTGTCCTATCATTATTTCAAACCATATATATATATTCCGCTGCACAACTCTTCAAATATCTGACAGCTAAGCCAAACCATAGCTGTCTGATCATTTGCATTTCAAACAAGGGCCTTTCAGAACCTATTGGGTCCTGGAGGGAAAAATTGATTTCTGGGCTGAACAAAAGTTGGGGGGTGGGGGGGGGGAGATTGAAGTGATGAAATGTTGGTTCGGGCGTAAGAATTTGGGGTTAAGTGAAACTGGCAAGTTGGTTAAGTTTTGGGTCAATAGTCCTTTTAAGTCCATGACTAAAAGACATTTAAGCCCCCCAAAATTTGACATGAGAGGGGCGCGTGTGCAATTCGTTAGATCTTAAACGGTTTGTTAATTTTAAGACCTTATATGGGACAAAATATTAATTATGAGCTTTGCATGGGACACGTTATAGTTTAGGACCCTAAGCGGGGCTGTAATAGAGGTTTTGGGTACAAACATGCATTTTGGCCTTGTTTTATCATATTAGTTTATACAATTTGTACCGTGGAATGCTTGTATTTATCACGCAATAGAATCAAGAAAATAATGTTTTCATGAAATTTTTATTGTTATATTGGTGTTGAGTTGACAATACGAAGATGAAATACTGGTGTTTTTCAAATAAGTTTAGATACCATTTTTGTTATTGAACTCATCATAGTATAGTAGTAAATAATTCTTTTTTATTTTTTCCTTTTTCAGGCACATATGGAGCTGGTTGCAGCAAAAGAGCGGGCTGCAGCAAAATAGTTTACTTGCATAATTTTAAGTCTGTAGTATGTCCGTGGACAGCATTGCAAATTATTCACTTATTTACCTTTTTCTAACTGCAAATCCGAGGAAATCAATTTGCTTTTAGATATAGAAAATTGATTTGATTTTCCTTGCTTTCAGTAGATTTATAGATTTGTTTCAGTAAGGTATAAATACATAAAACATGATTTTTAGAAGTGTTAAAACTTAAATAGTAAGACAATTTCATAGATATTGTCTAAAGATGAAGGGAGTATATAACAGAATACTCTCGCCATCCTATCTTAAGTTTTGAAAGAAAGCAAGGGAACAAGAACAAAGGAAAAATGTATAGTACTAAAGCGTTGTACGAGTGGATAATGAGACATCTAATGTGTGTGATAATTAGGGAGTTGTAAAAATGGGGAAAAATATGTTTTACACTAAGTTCGTGTAAAACTTTTTGAGAAAACGGAAAGTTATTTTATCACACGCATTAACGTTTTTATAATAACTCTTGCTTATCATAACTGTAAGTGTTGGAAAGTGTCAAACCATATACATAGGCACTTATTAACACTGGCACTGGCACTTTTGATTTGTGTTAACAATGATTATAAGTGTTAGTGTAATGATTGACACTTTTTAATAATAACATTGACGCTTATTAAAGTGTTAGTGACAATGTTTATAAACATCAGTCCAAGTGACCGGCACTTTGTAATATTAACACTAACATTTTACCATTTTCAACCGACACTTTAATAAGTGCTTTACTTTAAGAAAACACGTTCTTTCATTAGACTGAATTATAATTATTTTTAGTACAAAAAAACAATCAATTTAATGGGATACAGCCTATTTTGGTGAGGAAAAAAAAAAGCTAAACAAATTATGTGTTCAACCCACAACAACATCAAATCTTAACTCCCCTCCTTCCCTCTTTACCCTCAGATTCATTGATTGAAAACCTCTTGCTTTCTTTTTATGTTACTCTGTAATATGTGTGTGTGTGTTTACTTTTGTATGATTCTTCTTTACCCCCTGAAAAACATAGTCAAATGTCTGGGACATGTGACATTCTCTCTCTCTCTCTCTCTCTCTCTCTCTATCTCTGTGTGTGTGTGTGTGTGTTTGCTAAGAGAAAATGCAAAATTTGCAATGTTGACACCTTAAAAATTGCATGTGAGTCCCCTTAAAGTTTACTAAAAGAAAACGGGTTAATTGCAATTTGGTTCCTGACTTTTTCCGAAATTTGCAATGTTGATGCTGTCTTTTTCAATTTCGCAAATTTGTTTCCTGACTTTTTTCAAAATTTGCAATGTTGACACCTTAACCACAATGACCAAAGTCAAAGCCGAGAATCACTAAGTCTACAAAATTGCAAGATCAAGAATCTCAAACCTGTAGACAGCCAGACACACAGATGTAGCAAAGCGGGCAGTGCTCACAACACCTCACACAGTCCGTGCTTGGGGGAAAATAGGAATGTCAGAATTATCTCTCCTTGTTATCACGCTACTCCCTCACAGATTAAAATTTTAATTTTTCTTTTTAGTTTGTTTCATTCTAAATACTTTATTACTTAAAATAGAATTTATTTGTGATTCTAAAAAAAAAAAAAATTTTTTTACCTGTTTTTTCCTCCTACTTTCTCTTACTTTACTTTTCATACTCACAACACTTTTTTGTTTTTTTTTTTAATTTTCGTGTAAAGTCAAACTAATAACCTTAGTGCGGGACGGAGGGAGTATTAAGTAATCCATCTGTCTCTATATATTTACATATATATACATGTACCAGGATATTCGTTGATTTCATTTATTTTTCTTGATGGGCTTCTATCCAAAAGTTAGAATTTAATTGCCCACTTTATTTTCTTAGATAGCCATGTCCCCATTGTTTGGAGTTTTTATGTAGGAAAAGGTTCAAAGAGGGGCATAATTGTCATATTCTAGTCTCTAGAACAGCTGGGATGGGGAAATGCCCCTTGGCCTTGATCCTTTCGAGTTTATTAGAATGACATATGCGTTAAATTTTTTATTTTTACCCCCTAGATTCTTAAAAATTGCATGTGAGTCCCCTTAAAGTTTACTATAAATTGAAAAAATAATCCGAGAACACTGATTTTGTCGTCTCGACGAGGCGAATCAAACTACATCGCTATTGAAAAAATAATATTGAACAACGTATAATTTTCAAAAACGCTTACATAATTAGCTGGTTAGCTACTGTATCTAAGTGTATTTTGAATATTGCACTTGGGTATAGATATGTTTTTGCAATTTAAGAAATGGCAATGAACACCTAAGTGGCCTCAAAAACCAAACATCATTAACCCAAACCACCTAAAATGGACTGTTTAAGGAACATAAACCATGAACACATCCAACTTCAACATATCGAAAATTAAATAAAGTCAAACCCTTCCCTATGCTTGTAATTCCAGCTATAAAGTCCTATATGAGATCAAGGAAGCATTGATACAGATCTCTTACCATGTTCTTAGTACAAAACCGTCCAATAGCTGTTAACCGGAAACTACTGAGTGAGAAGTGACTTGTATCAAGAGGCAAGTACCAAGGGAGGGTGAGTCCACTGCGAGATCCTTCTCCCAAATAACCTAACCTTAGATTAAAAAAAAAAAAAAAAAGTCAGTTTTTCTGCAAATTAGCTGCCATTTTAACAAAATAAGAGAAATAGGGTTCAATGCATTGTTACTTACTTCAAACCCAACTGTAATAGACTAGATGGTTGATCAATATTATGGAAATTCCATGGTTTGGTACCAAACTTTTTTTTTTTTTTTAAAAAAAGACATTGTTTAGTCAACCTGATATCAGGGAGACCATCACCAATCTCAATTTCTGCCTGTATCGATACAAGTTTTTTATTAAAGCAAGCACTGATGAAAAAACGGATGATGAATGTAGGATTAATATGATGAAAATTGAAAAGACCTTGATTTTTTGGTACCCTGCATTATTGGGGTCAAATGCATCGGTCATGCACCATTCGTATGCGGCAAAGCACTGACCAGGTTTCAAGACTCTGTATATCTCTTGATAGCATCCAACCTAGGGATAAATTTGCAAATTAAGTCAGTATACCCATCACAAAACCAGGAGAGAGAGAGAGAGAAAGGGAGGGGGGGGGGGGTAAAATGAAGGTTTTAAGAAACAAATTCGCACAACTAAAGGATGTCTAATGTCGTATATCGCAAAGCAAGAATCAGTGATATACATACCGCATCAGGAGCATGGCATGTAGCCTCAATAGCATACACTGCATCAAAACTATTGTCTGGAAATATGGCATTTTCATGAAATCAGCCTGCAAACATCATGACTAAGAATTAAAAACACAAACAAAAACTGAAAAAAAAAAACGGTAAAGTTTATTAAGAAAACATGTACTGATTTGTGAAAGTTCTACCTTTGTAAAATCGCAGGTTCTCTCCACACCTGCAACATGGTTCAAAGCCTGTAGAAAGCAAGACACAATGAGACGAACACATTCTCTAAAATAAGAAAATAGGGCAGGCAGCAACCTTAGAGTACAAATTTCATTTCCATTCCAGCCTTGAGAAGAATTTTCTTACTTTCCGAAACCCTATGTAGGTTTTTACAAGCATTGTAACCAAATCTTGCAACATTTGAAGCTCCTCAAACTCATTTAAGCTAAAGAGGAATGTGTTTATTTTAGAGATCTAAAGGTGTGAGGTAAACAATGTATCACTTGCAGAGCATATGATCTGCATTACAATCTCCAATAAAAATTGGCGACTGTCTTGCGAAACATTGGCAGGTGATATGGAAAGGAAAAGAGGTAAGCTTTGGTGAAATCATTGACTAGGTGGAATCAATGGCTAAGCCAGAAATTTGTCAACATTTTTAGGAGACAAATATACTTATCATATAAAAATATTGGCACAAAAGGTGATCAAATTCATACATGGTAGTACATATAATGGAGTATCAATAACAAGTTTAAAATCTCAATTACGATAATTAAATTAACATAAAATTATTGCTCAAAGTATCTTGGTGGTAACAACAAAAAAGATAGGACTCTTACTCTGGGGCAGAGGGAGTACAAATTTTAACAAAAATCAAGGGGGTCAAAATTGAATTAAAAAAAAAAAAATATGAGTAGCAGTTTTAGTGTTTCCAAACTTAAAGGTACTAAATTGAAAACAGACATGGTGTGCACAAGCCACAATGTATATTCTCTGTTGCAGATAGACAACAAAAGTGGAAGCCTACCTTTCCTCTTGATATCTGATATTCATTGTTATTCAGGCCTGTAACTGAAGTTGAACGGCCAGATGTAAGATAAAGGTCAATTACCGAGGGCTAATGCATATATAATATTGTACAGAAGTTGCATTTCTTGAAACCAGACACTTAGAAATAACATAAAATATATACCGATATTAGCTTGCTCTATAACGAAATCATATTCTGACATGTTAAAAAAAAATAAAATTGTTTCTCTTATCTTAACATTTATTTTCTTGTTTTCATAGACAACAGAAATGAGAAGCCAGTCATCTTGGCACCAGACATAGGTACTTAAGTTATCTTTTTAATGAAAAAATAGGCTCCTTTGTGTGTCCAAACGAATCACTTCAACAAAACGAAAATACACAAATAAAAAGAAATCATTTTTGGTTTAACTTCAAAAGAATCAAAGACACCATCCGGTGTTTGCTCGAAACAATAAAAAAGAAAACATATTTAAAAGGAAAAATGAAAGGGACGAGAAAACAAAAAGATGAACATAAAACCACATATGAGTAATCACCTGAATCGAGCAATTTCCCTCAGAGGTCCACCAATGCCACATCCTACATCTAACACCTGCAGAGGACAGATTTTCAAGTTTTAGGTAGAACTCAGCACTTGAAAATTTAGTATAGCAGTTTCCACCTGCGAGGTCCAAAAAAACTCAATATTACCTTTTCCTTTCTCGAGATATAAAAACAAATTGCCAAGCCATAACAAAATAGTTTAAAGAAGAAGAAAGTGTTTTGAGTAATATAAAGATGGTAAAAATTGACCTTGGCACAAAATGGAATGACTCTCCCCAGCCATACTCATAGAAGGTCGTAACAAGATCATAATATTTGTTACCCTGAAACAAATTAGGTAAGGTTAAGCAAGGAAAAAGCCAGGACTTCACTAGTATTGGACAATCTATCTCAAATATACTAAAGAAATAATCATAGACCGATATATAGACTTGAGGGGCTAATCCTTGACACCAATTGGTTTTAAGATGGAACCTCCAATATAGACTACTACTAGTCTGGTCCAAACCCCACCGTCACCTGCGGGCCTCATGTAATGCCCCGAGCCCGAAGACCGGGTCGGAACGCTATCAGATTTGACAGACTAGCCCCACAAACCACCACCACAAGTCTTTTCAGCACGTTTTGTGCTCACTGAGAAACTTCCCAGTGGGTCGCCACTCCTAGAATTTCCCCAGGTCAAGCACGCTTAACCTTGGAGTTCTTGTAGGATGAGTTTCCGAAAAGAAGATGCATCTTGGTGATATGAGTAGTACTAATCAAATCATATCAAACATATCAGGCACACGCATTTTTGGGGATGTTACACCTCACTCTATCTCTTACCAAATTCTGATTCTAGGAATTAGATGGGGGTCAATATTATCTTGGGAATGGAAATTTACATGCTAGTATCATTGTTTTTTTCAAATAATGTCGAGATTATGAGATAACACTGTAAGCTTTGCAAGGATTTGATAGATTATATAGCCAAGATGGCAAATAAAAAGACTAGTTAAGTGATTAACCAATTGTATATAGGTATCACTCCTGAGAAAGTGTGAGTATGAAGCATCACTTAGTAAACAGCGGAGAAGAATACTTCCTCCTTTTCCTTAAAGAACCATAAAAAACATGGTTACAAAAACGAACCACGCTGATCAAACGACATGCTATTAATAACAGTAAAAATATTATCCTTTCACATTCAAAGTTCAAACCAAGACGCACACAATCAAGGCATGCCTTAATAGTATTAAATGTTCAAAGTAATTTATTCAGTAAGGATCTTCTGCATAAAAGCAAATGAAAAACTAAAATGGCTGAATTGACAAACGTCTTCACATAGCACAAGCACAAGTTCTTCACACCAACTGTCTCCAACATGCTGATAGAATTATCTCATGGAGTTTCTCAAGTCTTTTCATCCATTCCACAAGAAAGTTTCCGCCCAGGTGCGATTTATCCAGCTGGTATAATACAAAAAAAAAAAAAAAAGGGTTAAGTTTTGAGATTGTACTAGCTAGTGTACAAATACAGACCCACACCTACAAGAGAGCGGATTCACAACAAATGTCCACAAAATCTCAAGTCTTCATTTCAAATACTGGCATGATGTAGAAGTCATTTTGGAGTTGAATTGCAAAGAAACAGTTTAGTACGCTTCAGTCTACATTCAAACAATTGCATTCAGTAGCACAATTTACAGTCTAACCGATCAATAAAAGAATTGCATCACATTTCTGTAAGCAGATAGTATAATATTTGAGAAATAACAGCTAAATCCAACACAAGTAACGAAAGGAACTGCTACCCTTATTTGGAATTGGCCTTCTAAACTCCATGATTTTTCTTCCAAATTACTCCCTCCGTCCCGAAAAGATAGTTGTGTTTGGTGTCAAATGTCAACACAAGTAACTTTGATCACATATATTAATAGCAATCTAATCATCCTAGTGAAATTCAAAAAAGTTAATATTCATAAATCACTTAATGATTCACTAATAACATTTTTTAAGAATTTCATCTGAATGATTAGATTGACATTAATGTTAGGTCAAAATTCACAAATGTTGACCATTAGAAGTCAAACGAGAATATTTTTTAGGGGCGGAGTGAGTAATATATACAGGGCACACACGCACAGTGCACAAGGTGCCTAAGCATTTCCAATGCAAGCAACATCACATGTACTAAAACAACTACTATCTCTGTGTGCCATTAAGGCAAAAACTGTTGGAGCAATATATTGTTCCATGAAAATAAATAAAATCAAAGCTATCTTTCAGTATTTCTCACGCTCAAAAAACATTAAACATTCGCGAAGATGATTTTACTACCCAATTTCCAATTAGGAGGAATAAACCAAACTAGACTTACGAGGTACCTCTTCATGTTCAATTTGAAGAACATAAGCATTAGAAGATGTATACACAACTAAGAGAGAGGTACTTGGTATGCCATATTCAGGGGGAGACAGCTAGCAAAGTAGCAACATTTCTACTATAAGGGAGCACTACACTTTTTTTCGGGTAGCCAACACTGTTTCTACTCCAAAAATTAAGACCAAAGAGCTCAAGTGATATCCGGTGTTAGCTTCCATATGGAGGTCACAAGTTCGAATTCCGTTAGGGACATTTGTGTTAGCCTATATATAGAGTTGTAGCCTTCATGGCACTATGTAATAGCTTTAGGGCATTTGATTAATAAAAACCCCATTTTTTATTCTTTAAAAAAAAAAAAAAAAAAAAAAACTCCAAAAATTAAGGCCTTGTACGTTAAATCGCTTACTTACAACTTCCAATTTTTTAATTTTTTTGAATGAGAGCTTACTCGCAACTTTCAGATAACTACCAACCTTTCCCACCATCCAAAAAAAAGGTATTTGTATAGATAACTACAGCAACAAGTTTTAGCATTTCACTGTTTACATATAGTGCGTGCCACATACTAGTAATAAGAACAGAGCTCCTAAACATTTAAGGAATGTTGATCTGATAAGCAGGACAAAACCTAAAGCTTTCTGCAGGTACTGTAACCAAATCCTTAAAAAAGAAAATCAAGAATAACATTACCTTAAAGAAATCCATAGCATAAACATGAGGTTTGTCATAGGCGACAGCCAACATACTATTAAGCTTGAAACTTATCAGCAATGAATTTAAATTTCATAGGCATCAGAACACAACATATTATGGGGGAAGATGAAAGTCACCTTAGTGAGATCTCTTTGGATACGGACTTAACACGGGCGCAGCAGCATGCGCGATAGCTCGCGCCCGGTGCAGGCTTTCCACCCCATCCTCCTGCACCGACGGTGGAGAAGTGATCGATTGCTATTCAAAATCATCTAATTTTTCCCCATCAGAAAAGTCATCCAAGGATCGGATGTCGACCGGGTAACGAAGGATTCCACCAATCCCTCCAAATCCTCTACAGAACTGAGATCCCTCTTGCGATTTATTGGTGACGAACTCGAGTGAGCATCCAAACTGTGTATACTCTTCTGCGAACCATTCAAGCAGCGACTTCCTCTCCTGAACCTCCAGTTCAGCATTGGTGACTGGATTCCGGAAGTTACTTTGATCAGATACTTGTTCTTTGTTCAGGTGCTTTATGACAATTTCACCCGTCGCGGTATTTTTAAGGATAAACCTATTAATGTCCAGATTTTCCCACACGATTAATATTTCAACAGCCCCCATTTCGAGAGCTTTAAGGGTATCATCCACACCAAACACATACTTTCCAGTGTCCTGACTAATTTCTTCGAAATACTTGCCAATCAAACGCTTCTCTTGTATAAATTTAACATTAGCAAGTATTTCAGCGGACAACTCAATCGCCTGATTAAAACCATTCTCACCCCCATAAGAGACATCAACCACATTCAAAATTTTCGCCTGAAGACGAGGATCAAACATATCGGATTGACTCAGCACAGTCTTAAAATCAGCAGACCCAGCAAGTATAAGTCCTGAAACATTTGGCTGGCTAGTAGCAGGATTGATAAAGAATTGTGTTGCAAGCTCTGCTGTCTTCCTCACAAAGTTATGGCGCTTCTCCATCCGAATACGTTCAAAACGAGAGGCTGACTGCCCTCCTCTTCCATGCTTCTTTGGGAGGTCAACACTAAACTTGTGAAGCACCTCTCGTGTATTTCCACTCAATGTCCCAAAGAGGGTCCCGTTTCCATCCATTATAATGAAACCAAACTTAACATCAGATTCTAGAAGTTCACTGAGAGCTTCAGTATGGAACTTGTTGTCACAAAGATAAAGAGATGCATTTATGGACCTAAAGGGTTCAAAGTCAATAGTAACCTTCTTTTCTTTGCCATCGTCAGTGACAATAGTTCCAGTATAGAGGACAAGTCCATTCGTAGGAACTTTGTTGTACAGCTTGAGTCTCTGCTGAGCGGATGTGATAGCGCCTAGAACTGACTGCCGATTCACTCTGCTTTTGATATTAGAAGCAGTTCCGAATTCATCTCCAAGCATCTTGGTAGCACGGGATATTTGATCACGTGGAGGCATAATAAGAGAGATCATGCTGGTTCCATTACCTCGAGCAGCTTCCAAACCCTTGATAAGCTTCTTAATCTTCCATATCTCGATGTTCTTATTACTTTCTTGACCTGCCGCCATCTTAATAGACTAATCTTGACGAAAATAGACTACCTGCAAAATAAACATTATTTGTCCTCATTCTTTGAAAATACAAAAAGCATGTATTGAATTGCACTAAGGAATTGTGGATGCAAATCGGTCACGTAAATAATTATCCAAGCAATAGCAAAGATGAATATAGTAAATAACGTACAATTGAAGAAGCTAATCTAGAGTCCCCAATTGAGAATGAGCCTCAACGCTGGTTTACACATCAAATGCATTGGTTTTATCATTAGATTAAAACTGGAAAAAAAAAAAAAAAAAAAAAAACAATTGTCTACAAACAAGGAAAAAACCTAATCACTAAACAGATTCAGTCCATAAATTAACAGAAAGCTCCACAATCAGTGGCGCATTCAGGATCTAAGGTGAGGGGGGGGGGTCAAATGTTTACCCAATAAAATTAAAAATCATACTATTCCAAACCATAATGAAACATATAATTTTATTTTCAGTACTAAGTTTTTCAACACTGATTCAAAATATGTATAATCAATAACACATTTCAATAAATCTCAACAGCAATGCCACGGGCCAAATACTAATACACTAACAAGGACACTGGCCATAACAATACACTAACAAAGCCAGTGGTTATAAGCAATACATTATCCCTCTCACATATACACTAACACGGTCATCAGCTATAAACAAGTACACCACTAGAGACACAATAAAGAAACATACGCTCACAAAGCCACTGGCCATACACAGTTAGACTTCTACAAGCAGATAAGTGTTCCTACTTTCACAATTTTTTTTTTATGATAGAATTGACTAGTGAAAAACTAAAGTCTTACTCTGCCTTCACGACTCTTCTTCATCCTTTGAAGGACAATAAAAGATTTAGATATTTATCTCCAAATCAACAGCAAAGTTTAATATCCTTGACAAGTTCAGTCTGCAACATGAACCTTCGCTTTGCTACTCCAATTGCCCCCCACCACAATACTAAACAATGCTATCTTTATTCCTGACTACAACCTATGTTACTCGGACACGCCAAAAACGGCGCCGTACTGGTATGGATACGACACGATACGGATACATAATACGCACCGGATACCCCATTTTCACTCGGATACAGACAGACGAAAACCTTTAGTTAATATTATGATAGCCTCCGCCGTGGGTTCAAGAAAGGGTTATCAATATGTTAACGTTTGGCAGGATAGGAAGTCAAAACCTTTAGTTAATATTATGATAGCCTCCGCTGTTGGTCCATTGTTTAAGAAAGCAATTGATGCTAGAGAAGTCCTCACCAAAGATGCGGATTATTTGGCAAACGTTTTTGGGAAAATAATATGAAAAGACATATATATTTAGTTATTAATGTATCCCGTACCCGTGTCCAAATTTAGGATGGTATCCCCGTGTCCACTTTTTATATAAATGGTGAATCCGATACTCGGATACATACCCATATCGAATACGGGTACCCGAGTCCGAGTTGTTCAAAAAAAAAAATCCTTCGGTTTTTTGCAGAAATCTTGACATGTCCCAATAAATTCAACTTTGGAGACTTCATATAATTTTGAAGAATCAATACTCTTCAAAATAAAAGTTTCAGATTCTAAAACCCTAAATATTTTTGGATTTGAGGATTTCTTTGAGATTAGAGACTAAGAACCGAATAGCCGACAAAGGAAGAGGAGAAGATACCTGTTCAAAGCGATGATGGTGGCGTGCGACTCTTCCCTGCTCGACTTTCGTTGCTCTCCTCACAATTGTAAAATCGCAAAGGGCAAACTGAACGTAGCAGCTGCAAACTAAATTATAAAGCGAAAGTGTGTTGGGTAAAAATTTACTTATATAGGTAGGGTTTAATGTAAAAAGAGGGTCAGTAATATTAACCACAATGAAACCCTAAACTAGAACAAAAATCAATAAGCACATTCTGATACGAGCACAATAGATAGTATCGAAAATCTAGAGTTGCTTATACAGATCCGATTTCATGCCAAACGAAATCATAAAAATCAAAATAAAATCACAGGCGGCAAATAAACGAACATAAACTCTAACTAGACCTAATTCACCAAAAAATCAACTCAATTTAAAACACGAAAACATGTATACAAATCAAGGAGAACAAACAAAGAACTAGGGCTTACCGCAACAACGAGCGCGAAAGGAAAACGGTAGCAGGAGATAGAGACGAGAGCTTTGTAATAATGAAGCAAGAACCTTAGGTCTAGTTTGTTTATATATGAGGGGAATAACGCGCGGTAGAGTTTAATCTTCCGTTTGCGTAGAGGACAAGGAAAGGAACTCGGAAAACGGTTAACCTGTGCCCCAATATTTAGAACACTCAACTTCTTTTTATAAGTTGTTTCCATAATTATATAAAAAATATTTTATATTTATGTTAATATACGTATATATGGGTTTCAAAAATAAAATAAAAAAATACACGTATATATATGAACACAAACAGAATTATAAGTTGTTTTCATAATTGTACAAAAAACTTTTATATTTATGTTAATACACGTATATATGAACACAAACATCTGTTTTTGAATATGGAAACAAATAGTAAAAAATGAGTTTATATAATGAAGCAAGAGTTTTAGAAAAAGGATGTGAAAATCTAGAGAAAAAAAACCCTTTTTTTTTAAAGAGATTTAGAAAAAAACATTTTGCAAATATGCATTGTCATTTTTGTAATTAAGTGGAACTGTTTTAAAATAGGCGATGACATTTTTGTAAATAATTGATAATTGTTTAAAAAGTGTTTGATGACAATTTCAGGCTGTTCGTTGCAACTGATTGCTGATAACTTATAGCTAATAGATGATGACTTATAGCTGATGAACAAAATAATGTTTGCTTCGACTGTTTTGAAGTGACTTATGGTGGTTATAAGTTAATTGTATTTGTTTGATAAAAAAGCTTGAAAATATTGAATTATGATAAGAATACCGAAAAGCCCCTAATGTATAAATTAACCCATATGCATGTTGATCGTCCCTATGATTAAAGCATACAAATTATTTTGTTTTACTAAAATATAATCGTAAACATTTATAAACATGATTAATTCAAATAAAAGATCGTTTTATGTTTCAATTAAAATATATATATATGAATTCATAATATTCTTCTATAAAAGAATAAATATACCTACTAAAAATAGGGCAATTTAAAATAAATTCACATTATATTTCAAACCTATAAACTTTCATGTACATATTAAAAAACAACAATCCTGCAAAAAAAACAAAATAAATAACACATTACTTCCAAAATAAGTTTATTTATTAAAAAATGAATGAATTTCGTGTAAACATAAAATGAATTACTTTGAAGAAACAAAAAAAAGTAATGAAATCAACAAATATTTTTCGCAACACTCTGCCAAAAAATAAATGAAGAACAAAGACAAATTTTTAGTTAGTGAGCATTTGTCATTTTTAAATTTCTTGTTAGACTTTTGATGAATCTTATGATTAATACAATCTCATATATCTTACCCAAATCTTAAAACTGCCATAAATATATATGGAAAGGGTGGGTAGTTTGGGGATATATTTTTTTTTTTTTTTTTTATTAAGAGTGAATATAAATGTGTTTTCATATATGTGAAAAAAGCAACATTTTTGGGGCTTTTTGGCTTTCACTTATTTATGCAATAGATAGGACACAAAAGTAGGGATGGCAACGGGTCGAATACGATCCGGATATTGCAAAACCCGTATCCGACCCGAGGCTACCGAGTCCGTATCCGAACCCGTCCGTATCCGAATATGGGCGAATCCGTATCCGCCCCGTAAAGATCCGCCCAAAATCAAAATACAAAATCAAAATAATTTTTGGGGACGGAGGGAGTTAACTTCCAGTCAAAAATAACCAAAATCAAGAACAAGCTATCCGTCTAAAATCAATATCCACAGCTAACATTCATATTTTCAAATTCGAATTCGAAGAGAGAGTAAGGAAATTAACTGTACCTTCAATGGCTTCTCGAGGGGTCTTCAAATTCGACGCTGGTGGAAGGAAGGCGGATGAGTGTGACTGGAACAGGAAGGCTCCTTCAAGATCTTGGCGGAAGTGCCGGCGGCGCGGACTAGTTTCCCGCCTTGACCGGGATTCATCTCGATGTTGTGGATGATTGTGCCGATTCGGAAGAAGATGAGGAGGAGCTGAAGACGACGCGGACTAGTTTGCCGCCTTGGCGAATTGGGACTGACGGAGGGTGGTGATGGAGACGACGACGACGGCGTCGCCCCCTCTCTCTCTCTTAGCTCGACAAATTGAAAAATCAAAACCCTAATCTGAACTCGAGTGTTGTCGCCTCACGTATATAGAAGGTAGGGGAGTAATAATAATGGAAAGCAAGGGTAAAATAGTAAATAACCTAATAGATACCTATTCGGATATGTTCGGGTCGGATACAGACGGATCTCGGACAGAATCCGAACCCGTATCCGAACCCGCCGGATTTTTAAAATCTATTACCAAACCTACCCATCCCCGGTCGAATTGTCTCGGATACGGATCAGGTTCGGTAAAATTTCCATCCCTACACAAAAGTAGTGTAATTTTGTTTGTATGTTCAAAATGAGGTGTCTACAGAGCCCCTCGGCGACGATACTTATGAAAGAAGTACCGTCGTCGATAGAAAAGACACCATTTAGAACTTTGGGTATGGTCGTGCTAGATAGCTGCCTACGTATCCTCCGAAAATGAATCAGACCAAACGCAACTCGACTCCAAAAACACGCACAAACGGTCGTTTGAGGTATTTTGAAAATCGTTTTGAGAGTAACCCATACTGAGGAATCAATGTCTTTGACCCAATTCTAAATATACCCTGATGTTGGTGACGAATCGTCTTTGGTTTGGTGGTGCTAGAGTGACCTTAAAGGGCTTATTGAGGTGCTTTAGTGACCACAAGGTGCTTTTGTGCCGGAATGACCATAAAGGTGCTTATGTTATGCCTCAATGACCATAAGGTGTCTTGGTGCCGGAATGACCATAGAGGTGCTTATGTTATGCCTCAATGACCATAGGGTGTCTTACTTTATTTTCTTTATTGATTGTTGGAACGTAGGTTCCTGTTTGGAGACGCCAATTACTTGGACCTTTCTTCTCCTTCTAGCTTAGGTCTACTCTTGCTGGAGATTATGTGAATATTATATTGTTAGCTTACACCTTGACAACAATAGTAGGATTCCGAATTTGGAGATGCCAATTACTCAGACCTTTCTTCTCCTTCCAACTTAGGTCTACTCTTGTTGGAAATGATGTGAATCCTATGTCATTATCTTACACCTTGATGACAAATGCGGATTCCGAATGCTGTTATCCTTGAGGACGTCGTTACACAAGAGTTGTCGATAATGACGGTTTGAGTTGATGTAGATTTCTTTGGTTTGTGAGAATAAATTCGTAATGAGAAACAATTTCATTTGTTCCAATTCTCAAAATATTCTTTTGTTGATGACAACTCAATATTCTATCTTGAACCGGGTTCAGATTTGACCTCTTAGTCAAAGTAGGGCTTTTGTGACATTTTTGTTTAAAGTAGGGCTGCTCTGGAATTTCAAAGAAAACAAGGTTTTCTGCTGGAATTTGAGATTTCTCATACGAGATATCGATGTCTCGTATGAGACATCTCTGAATTTCAGTATATCAGGCGGGCTGAAATGTGATTCAAAATCGCTTTTCACATTTTGTTTTTCAAAGTACTCCGACCCTAGGCGATTTTATTCCCAAAATCTTTATTTTCTTCAATTCTAGGTGACCTCCAACCTTTTTTAATGGCCGGTGCAAATCTATCATATAAGGAACACCTCTTTGGCCAACATATGAAGGGGAAGGTGTGGAGAACGGATAAGCTGTGCCCGTTCCCTCAAGAGCATGTTTCTTACGCTGTTCGGATGAGGAGGGTGAGGATTTCTCCCTTTTGTTGAATTCTCCAGTCAATTTTATAGTTGCATGTCTCAATTTATATGCTTTTGCTTGTAAATTATGTCGATTTCATCGATTTTCTACCTAGAATTGTCATTGGTAGGGTTTGTCGTGCATGATTTTAACTGTCATTCTCGACAATCTGGTGATTTCAGGTAGAATGCTTAAGTGAGGATTTTACCAATTTTTTCTGACATTCGTCTCTTTTGCTTTGTTCTTGCGGCCATTCAAGGTCATTGACAACTGCAGGGGAAGCGTGAAAGCGGTTGTGGATAAGTGGGGCACTCTCCATGACGAGGTGAAGGCGGAGATTGAGAACATGGGCCTCAAAACCTTTTTTGACGGCTTAGTGGGCTCGAGGAGGAATATGTGCTTGCTCCAAGTTATTCGGGAGCGTTGGTGGGATAGAACCCACACGATGCATATGAGGTGGGGTAAGGTCACAATGACTCCGACCGATTTTCATGCCATTATTGGGCTTCCTATTAGTGGTGATCTGCTTGAGGTGGATGCGGATTTCATTCCCAGTGACGATGATATGAGGCAGCTCTTGGGCTTCTGTTGGTCCCAAAGGGCAACAAGGGTATAGAACCGCTAGAGGGGGGGGGGTGAATAGCGGTTTAAAATCTTTTTCGAAATACCCTTGAAAATCAACCAAGTGCTTATCAGTTTGGTCTATTGCGGTTTAAAGCACTAGAACCGCTCAGATAAAATGCACAGCGGAGTTTTGCGGTTATGGCCAAACTGAATTATAAAGAGTAGGGCGGTTTAAGTGGTTGAAAAAGGAATTATGCAACTGACAAGGCACAACTGAAGTATCACAGAAGTATGCAAATCATTTATC
Organism: Campanula takesimana; assembly: GCA_026119855.1. Classification (NCBI taxonomy): domain Eukaryota; kingdom Viridiplantae; phylum Streptophyta; class Magnoliopsida; order Asterales; family Campanulaceae; genus Campanula; species Campanula takesimana. Next base: position 756,951 of record JAOWBW010000361.1, on the reverse strand, counting down.
AAGTCATTTCTCATAAGAGTAAATAAAGCTCACAAACATAAATGTAAATGACAAGACAGAAATTAAAAGATCAAAGACACACAATTTGAAGAGGTTCGTTCTTGAAAGAACTACGTCCTCTACCTAGGTGGTTAGCCTAGGATTTTCTAATAGCTACTAGACTTGTATTGATTTAGAGGAGTTTTTACAAGATTACAAAAGAATCTAAACTCTAAATAAACAATCTAACCTAACAATGCTATTATAACAACATGTGTTTTCGAGGTATATAATCTATAAGAAAATATACTCCGGGTGTGTGGTGTGGAAAGAAATCAAGAGCTCAAAATATCTAAGTGATGGCGAGCAAGTGATTACTTTCTGTGCAAGGCTGGGTTGTGTGATTTGAAGGCTTGAAGCTTTGATGAAGAACTCTGGGTTTGCTAAGGAGATGATGAAGATATGAATATCTGGGTTTTCAATCTTCAAAGCAAACTTGAATACTTGGGATATTCTCTTTGAAGCTCAGCAACCTTCATTGTTGAGAAATGAAGGCTATTTATAGTGAAGGCATTAGTGACCGTTAGACAAAGAGGTGAGTCATTGTATGGCGGTTCTATGCGCTGTCACAATCCCATTGGTTGACCTGTCACTGTCGTCCTTTGCTTTTGCTTTGTGGCAGGAAGTTGTTGGATCACTACCTGACATTGTCCTTTTAGTTGTTGGAAAAGTACAACGGTAACTTTTCAAAAAGCGAGACAAACCGATATTCCAAGAATAACTGAAATATGACTTGAAGTTTAAGGACAAGTCACCAGTCATTCATTTACAGTTGTAAAGTGAATGTTTGTCTTCAAGGAGTAAATGACAGCAATAACTTCTTCAATATCTTGGTCGGCGGTTCCACCAGATGTATGTGCGGTTTCATGAATGAACTTGAAGTGCGGTTTCATCAAAGACACAAACTGCGGTTTGATGAAGGACTTAAGACACCATGCTGGCGGTTTAAAGATGGCGGCTTGAGGGACACTAAACTGCTATGGATAAACCGAACATAACTCAGCCTAACTACTAACATCTAGAAATGGACTTGTCTAAAAATTGAAGTATAACTTCATTACATGTAAACCTAAAGTCCACAAAAAGACACGTGGAATGGGTCAATCAAATCAGGTGGGTGTACTAACAATGAATCCTAACAATCTCCCCCTATTTGATTGATGCCATTACCACACTATGATAGAGCAAACATTGTACTTGGTAAAAACATGCTCAAATGAATATGTATTGAAACTGCATGTCCCAAGTCAAATGCACACACAATGCTATACCATAGATTTCTAGTCTATCAAAAAAACAAAGGAAATGAAAAACAGATAGATAAGAAATACATTCAGATGCATATAAAGAGATAAGATAATGAAAATCAGATATGCATGTTTAAACTGAATGTTTAAAACACATACACTTCGAAAAATGTTTTCATGATGAATAAAGTGCTTGGGTTTTGAAAATGCATTGTTCCACAAACAAGTAGTTTGAATAAACAAAGTTTTGGAGTATTGGATGCAATGCATTCATTTTCATTATAATCCTTTAACGGTTTTGGAAGTTACAAATTACAAGGAAAATAATGAAAGGCAAAACTGATTACAAAAGGATAGAAAGAAATCTAGTCAGTTCTATCAGGAACCCTGGCGGCGGCTTGGTCTGCGGTTTGAGCAGCATCAGAAGGCTCAACTAGGCTGGCGGTTTCAAACACGTATTCAGCTGACTTAAGACGAAGTGAGGTTGGTTCATTTACCTTTTCTAGGATCTTTTCAGATAGATTCTTGAGGTCGCGAGCAAAATGAACTAGATAGTCAGTTGATGAAACCGTCAGATCAGCTAGTTGGTCTAATTTCTTCTCTAGAGCCTCATTCATTTCTTGGGCCGCTTCAAGTCTGAGAGAAGTCAGCTCATTTAGAGTTTCAAGCTTATGTTCTATTTTGAGCTGGTTCTCCAGAAGGGTTTTTATCTTGAATTCCATCCTCCCAATTCGAGGGTCAATAGCATTCTCCCTCTTAATGGCATCAACAAGGAAGGGTAGACAGGAAAGAAATGCAGATCGGGTAAAAAGTGAATCCAGAACAAATTGAATCTTTACTGGATCAGTTTCAAAAAGGAAGGAAGGGGAAGGTGACACGCCCTAAGTCCCGGGATCCCCTAATAGAACCTTGAACCTGGTGCGCGTAACTAACAAGAAACAAGAAACTAACGGGAAACAGGAACAATACCTGTTAGAAACAAACTGACATGATATATATACTCACGAGTAAGGAGATAAGATAGCTCACAACGAGTTCTAGACCAAGAAAATTTAAACCAAACATGGTTACATACAGCGGAAGACATGCCTAGCATATAATCTGGCATCAAGAGATGTCTAGAGACAACAAGTACTACACAAGTCTACCCCAAACAAGCCCTGAGTTTAACAACTCATACAACATCGTCCTTACCAAAGTGTAAAAGGACACTAGTCTCAAACAAGAACATCCTGCGGAGTACGTTCCCAGCTATGACGAGCCTCACTGCATACTATCCCCTACTTTCCTGGGGGGGGGAACAAATAAAGGGTGAGATAAATCTCAGTAAGCTATTAACATGCAACTACATGACATGTTATCACGAAATTGCAGTAGATACTCAAGTAATCATATATCAAGTATCATCAAGTAACAGGTATAGGAGAGGCTAAGCCAACTCAACAAATAATCAAGCTCAAGATATAATCAGGTAACAAGTAGTCAAGTAGTGTGAGAGGCTAGACCAACTCACCAAGATGCACATAGGCCTATCACGTATCATTACCTGAATCCTTCCTTATTCCTCCCAAGAATACCATTGTTGTCGATGCTTGCATAGCTGATGACAACCACAATCAAGATCAAGAGACTGCTATGCAGTATATAAGAAGACCCGGTAACCAGTGTCATTCACAAGAAAAAGATTCACGAGGTGTTCACGAGTTAGCATTCACTTATATCAGGCGTATTGCTCCAATATAGGATGCTAAGCCCTTACTATGGCCGGTAGTAAGGGAAAAACAGACCGAATGCATAGACCCACGATTATCACTTATGCCCCAGCCCTCGTAATAAGCGTGAACCTATACACCCCTCTGAACCAAATAAGCCAGCAGGACTCACACGAGAATGCACAAGTAGATGTTTACTTGAACTACGAGAATAGAACTAAGTCCCATATTAGTGGATCAGTCTTTATGCACCATGTAATCATGTATCATGTGCTCACGAGAATATGCACCATGTAATCATGTATCATGTGCTCACGAGAATACAAGTACACATACGCAATCATTGCGAAGACAAATCAATCTAACAATGGCACGTAGAGTGTCCATATAACACGGTCAATCTAAGTTAGAGTCTATTAATAACAGACCTCAAACAAGTAGTAGGGTATATCATTCTATATCACTTTGTCACATGCCAAGTTTGCACGTACATATTCATATCACGTTTAACACATTAAAGTGTCTATCACGATACCCTTACTATCAAATAGAACTCAATACATTATACTCTAAATACGTAGAATAGGTCACATCATACCTAATCACAGTCATATCTCACGTATATGTATCGTTAATAATCGAATACATTTTCCAACACATATTGTGTTCTGTAGTTATTCTTATTAACTTAAATCGTAGTATTCACGATTATATGAATTATCTTCATATTACACTAGTCCCTATTTTCTTTAGGAACCCATTTCAAGACAAGATATCTTCTTTATTCTTTATATACTTTATTAAGTATATACACGATTAAAACCAATCACTAGCACTTTAGTGTTTGTTCATAACACTTACAATACACACGTATCAAATTCAAGTATGTAGTAGAGTTAATCATTCTCTATCTCGTTCCATATCCCAACTCTTTTGGTTATTCATACCATGTATCAAATAATCAAGAAGTAACATTCTATCAAGTAAATATATGCAAAATTTGCATATACACATCAAGAATCTTTCAAGTTCATTACCATACACATATATTGGTGTCAAGGCACGTACAAGATTTTATAATCTTATATTCAAGTCTTAATCCAATTATTTGGATGTTCAAGTCATGTACAAGATTTTATTGTCTTATACTTCAAGTTGCTGTCTCAACTTAAGACATTCAAGACATTCAAGACATTCAAGACATTCAAGACATTCAATACATATACAAGATTTTATCATCTTATATCCAAGTTCTCAATCCATTTCTTTGGATGGTTAAACATGTACAAGAGTTAATTACCTTATACTTTAAGTTCAAGCTAGGTAGATGAATTATACATCTTTCACGTATTAATTCCCAATCCTTTTATTAGGACATTCAAACTCAAGACATTAGTTGGTGCCCCTAAGGTACACAAACATTAACTTCAAGACACATAAAAGAGTTACTACTCTTATACTCAAGTTATCATTTAATTATGATTCAAGTCCACATTTCATTTGTTCACAAAGGGACTATTTTTCATTACTAGAGTGTTCTACAACACTCATCTAGGCCATATAGGGTAGTACCCTAAACCTAGACCAAGAATACTTCGAGTTCAATTTAAGTAAATGAGCTATACAACTCATACTTACAAGTTCATAATCCCCTACATAGGATATTCGAGCTCAAGACACTAATTTGGTGCCCTCTAGGTGCACAAGCATAGGTTCCAAGACAAGCATAATACATAAGTGCTTGTTCATAGCACTTTCAAGACATAAAGAAGAGTTCTTCCTTTTATACTCAAGTTCTCATTTTAATTTAATGAGTATTCACGTTCAAGGCCAAGTTATAATGCCCCAAAAGGTACATATACACTTGTTAGGACATCTTATACTAAGGCTATATGCCTTAGGAGGGATAAACTTTCATTTCATTTTAGATTTAAAACACTTTGGTTGGAACAGGGGACCGGGCGGGCGCCTAAGGTAGACCGGGCGGCCGCTCATCCAAGCATTTGTAAAACCAAAACTTCTGGCCAAATGGGCGGGCGCTTGGTGCCTAAGTGGGCGGGCGCCTGGTACAATTTTCAGCAACACTCAATTTCTTTCCAGGCTTAAGAATTCTCCGTCCCAAGCGTAGGAGTAACTTTTTACTAACATATTAACATTTCTAGGAGTTTACAAACATTTTCTTAACACCTATTTCAAGCTCAATTCATTTCTTTTACCGTCCCATAAATAATAGGACAATTTTCTTGTATTCCAATTAAATATTTCACCGACCCAAAAGTATAAGTATCATTTTCTAATATACTAATATAATCATTTAGGGATACTTCCATTCATTTCCCCGTACCACAAATAATGGTACAATTTTTTTAATAATATTTAAATCAAATTACTATTTTACCGTCTCACGAATAGGAGTATAATTTTTCAATATTTTCTCAAGTCATTTCCCAGGTGCAAGGCTATTCATTCATGTTTATCATACGAATACTACATTCGTCCCAAATTTACAAGTATCACAAAAATTACTCAAAACACAATTTTAACAAGAACAAGTATCGGGAATAACATATATGCATGTTATTACAAGTAAGGGGGAGTCAATAACTTACCTAGTCCGAAATCAAGTTGACCCAAATTAAAATCTGATCAGTCGGAAACGCTCTATTCAACGCCACGAATATTTATCCGGGACCGGAATCACGAACAGAGGGATAATTAAGCTCGAGGAGTCGAGAATAGGAAGAATCCTAACCTTAGCTTTTCACCCAGAGAGAGTACGAGAAGATTTGAGAAAATAAGCTTTCTCAGAGAAGGCAAACTTGAAGATATACTTGGAACTTTCCAAGAATTGCAACTAGGCCCCTCAAGTTCTAACTTTGACAAAAAGGCCCCTAAACTTTCAACTTTGACATTTAACCACCTTAATTTTCTAAAGTAGTTAAATAATTAACTTAAATAAAATAGCATATAAATATGCTAGTCAAGAATTTAACAAGCAAGTCAAGAATTTAACAAGAATTAGGATGGGCGTTACATCCTCCCCTCCTTAAAGAAAATTCGTCCTCGAATTTTACTGATCAAGATTATAACATATATAATCTACAAATAGAACTCAAGAGCATCAAGACTATACACATATACTCACAAATAGATATTACACGTATGCTCACAAATATTCTATGCAATCCAGATGTATCAATTATAACATCGAAACACATAAAGTCAAGCAGACTCGATTAGTCAATCCACTATATTGGTGAAACTTGACATATTGTTAGGCCCAATTGGTAGGAAAATAGGCTAGAGGGGGGGGGGTGAATAGCCTAATTAAAACTTTTTCAAAGAAACACTTTTATAAATGCAAAGTCACTTATCAGATTGCAAACTATTATCAGTAAGCGCAGCGGAGAAGATATGACTTGTTTTAACTCACACAAAATCAGTTTATAAAAAGGTTTTGAGAGCTTGGAATAAACACAAAGTAGTTTCTAAAAGTTCAATGCAGTTTCAAGAGATTGGTCAATGGAAATGAAGTTGAGTCAGTAAGAACAGTAATGATTTGCCGGTGATAGAGTTCCAACCGGCAAGGACAGTAAGTAACAGAGGACACAGAGATTTGGAGAGGTTCACAGTGTAAATACTGCTACGTCCTCTACCAAGTTTGGTCAGAACTTGGATTTGGGTTAAGAGCACTATTAAATATCCCTAGTCTATTACAAGAGCGGCTTTGCTGGATACAAAGACTAAATTCTTAGAGATAGTTTAATGAATCGTAAAGCAAATATCTGACCAAGTGTATTTGAGCGGCAAGTTCAAAAGAACTTATCTCACTCAGGTGGGTGTGTGAAAACTCAGACAACGTATTCCTTAAAATAATCTAGTTCGGGAATACTAACAGTGTTGTAGAGTTTGTGCACAAGTGTATGTCCTATTAAATGATCTAATGATTATCTGGACAAGGAATGTTTGAGCTTCAATGAATGCTGCAAACAACCAACTCTCTTCAATGCACTAAAATCACCAACCGTCTTCAATGCACCAAGTCCTCTATTTATAGGGAGAGTAAATGCCTGGAGTCTTGGAGAAGAAGGTTTACAAGTTTGAATATCCAGCTGGGTAGGTGAGGAGCATTTAATGCAGTATCCTTGGCATTAATGGCGAAGATACGCGTGCCTTAAAAGTCTGATGGGTAAAGACCCCTTTGTCTCAACCGGTTACCTGCAAAAGCAAGTAGAGACAGAGTATAGCTAAAAGTAGCTATGTGTCAGACGGCGTAGAAATCATTACAGAGCAGGTAAACTACTTTATGATAAAACAGTATAGAGACAATCAGCAAGGTTGACTTTAATGAAATGATGTCACCTGACTGACAGTGCAGACTGTCTATTATATCGGCATGTTGTGAATGGAGTTGATCGGCAACTTCTTTAATAAGTTGATCGGCAACTTCTGTAGCAAGTTGATCGGCAACTTGTCGCATGTTAAGAATAGGGTTGATCGGCAACTTGTTTACTGGTCTGCTGATTTGCTTCCTCTTGCTGGTTTGTCTTGTTGAAGAGTTGAAATACACCTGTGCTGGTCACAAAGGATCCTAAGGGCACCTTAAAAAGGTTCTAACAAAATTGGGGGACCCTAAGTGTAGACATGATTGGGATTAAGTAATTCTAGGACCTAGGTATCTATTTGAACAACAATCTCCTCCTAATTACTTAAGTCCAATCACCCTTAAAGCTAAAGACATATCTTATCTTAGGGAAAAGATTTCTAAGGATATCTAGGTATAACCAAATCCTAAGGTAAGTCACACTGGATGTCTAATGCAAAAGGTGGATTCACCAAAATAAATGGTGAAGCCGGTTCAAGGAATCGGCAAGAGTGATGATCTGCAAAAGGAAATAGCACAGAATAATGCAGATAACAACACAAATATAAGAAAAACATATTAGCACAATAAAAATTTTATAAGCAAAGAAATTTGTCTGTGAAGGTCTTCAATAAGATATCTACATCATAGGCTATGTGACTCAAGGATCAGCAGCTGGAGGATCAGAAATCTTGGGATCTGCTGCTGGAGTTGAGTCCTTTGTAGATTCATTCTTCTTCAAGTCTTCCCATATCTCTTATCTGCAGCCTCTGATTATCAACAAGATTCTGTTGAATGATATGAGTTGACCCCAAGGATTCAGAAAGAGCCATAACACGCTCTTCTCTATCAGCAAGGAGAGCTTTCAATTCTTTGACCAGAGTATTCTCCTCCTCCTGATTGGACTTACGCAGACGCTTAACCAGGTCTTTGTGAACATCCTTAACCAGGTCACCAACAGAAAGAGCCATATCACCAACATCAGCACGAGTGGCAGGCACCTGCTGATTTGTGAAATCGCCTTCACTAAACTTCAAATACTCATACAGACTGTTGACGATGGTCGGCTGGAAAATACTGGCAGACGACGGGAGCACTATTGAAGGGATAAAATCTTCATTATTCAGATCAGCATCTTCAATAAGCACATCATCAGTCATCATCAGAGGAGATCAAGATCGGCTGAGATGGAGAGGGAGGAACAGGAGCAGCAGGAATAAGTAAGAACCATTGAAGGGCAGCATCATCAGCAGATGAGAAGAAATCGGCAGGGACAAAAGTTGAGACAATGAGATCATCAGAATCATCGGCACGAGAGATCGGCAAAGGAAAAGCAGGATGAACTATAACTGCACGATCAGTCGGCAGCTGAAACATACCACCGTCTTCAAGTGAAAGGAAGGTAGCCAAGATTAAGTTCAAATAAGCACGACCTTCAAGAATCATAGTCATTAACCCGGCATTCATCAGCCTTGAGGTATAGACTGGATGATCGGCACGCTGACGAGGATGAAATAATGGCAGAGTCATAGCCAAAGCGGCAGACTTGATCAAATGAAGAAGGCCACGAGGATTGGTATGCCTAACTTCAATGATGTCAGTCAGCAAATCATTGATCATCAAGCAGCTTCTCATCCATCCATTTGTAGTGATGCACACTTCAGTTGGAGAAGGACCGGGAAGGGTAGATTCACCTCTAATCTTTATCTGTCCTGGTCTAGATCGAATTGGATCATAGGCCACTTTCTTCTTAAGTCTAGAAATCCGAGGAGTCTTTCCCTTTGTACGAACAATGTAATCATCATTGAGAATCCAGGGAAGATAGATTGGACTATCACTGGTAGAATCTCCTGGAGAAAATTTATACTTGGTGACATGAGGGTGGTCTTTGCCGAATGGGAGTGGACATTTGCCTAAGGTATACTTGAAGGATAACCTTGGATGAACAGTGAAGAGAGGCTGTCCAAATTTGTTGGAGGGGATAGATGCATTGGAAGTGTACCAGTTTGAGCACATCATATCCTTCCCATTGAGAAAATAATCATAGCTGGGTGGTGGAGAAGTATCAACAGCATCAGGATCAACAAAGGCTTGTTCTCCAACCACCATGTAATCAGCAGGATCTATCTCATCGGCATAATCTACATCGGCACGAGCAGCAGCAGGAGCCGGCAAGAGAGGGGTGATAACAGTCGGCAAGCAGAACAAAGGCTGTAGAAGAATCTCTTCAAACTGTAGACTAGCAGCAATGTCAGCATCCAGATTAGGAGTACTATCATCAGCACCTCCTCCCAACTCCACAACCTCCTTGATTCCAGTAGGAGGAACAATCTGTATTTCAGGGGTGACTGATATTAACTGAGTGTCTGTAGTTTTCTCAGTAGGATGAGTGTCAGCAGTTGTCTCATTAGTCACTTTATCAGCAAGTTCTCCTCCTGAAACAGATACATCCAACTGTTGAGTGTCCATAGTTATCTCAACTGGAGCAGGAAGGTCGGCAGATAGACCTATCAGAGGTTGAGTGTCTGAAGTTTGCTAAACATGAAATTCCACTATATCTTTGATAGAATCATCGGCATGACTTCCTTCAACACTACTATCACCCTCCAATACAGATTCTGCAAAGACTTCAGCAGTGGAAGCTTTAGTCATGACAGTTCTGATTGGCATCTTGTCACTATCTGTTGTAAATGAAGTGGAAGGAGAGTCAGCAGCAGCTTTGTGAGCACAGACCAAATCACCAAACAAATCAGCACCATCATCATCATCAGCATCCGAATCACTGTCAGCAGAATTACCATCGGCAGAATCATCTGAACCATCGGCAACTAAGGAATTATCAGCAGCATCTACATCATCGGCAGAATGAACATCGGCATCTGATAAAGTCTTGCTGCTGCTGGGAGAAGGAGCTTGAGCAGATGGATCGGCAAGATTTTCGGCAGCTAGGCGATCGGCATGTTGCTTCAGCAGAAATTCATTGGATTTGTCAATCAAGTCCATAGTGACTTTCTTGACTGATCTGAAGAAGTGTACATTGAGAGGACTGTCAGCAGGAGCCTCGTCATCATTGTAGGTCAGAAGATCTTCATTATTCTCCATTCTGCTTATCTGATAAGGATCAAACTCAGTGAATTGAGAGAGCTGATTGAAAGTCCTGGCGTAGATAATCCATACATCCTGAACCATCACATCTTGTCTAATTCTGTCTTGAAAGAGATAGATCTGGTTCCAGGAAAGTGGTAGGAATTCAAAATACCGACCAAAATTGAGTTTTAGTTCAGCCTCTTTCAACTGCTTGAACTTTGATAGAGGGACAAACTTCTCTTTCCACATATCAGTGCGTCTGTCCAAACTCTTTTGATCAACATAATCAGCAGGATTTCCGGGAGTGACAGTGTCTTTCATCTCTTCATGAAACTGAAGAAGACGACGAATAAAGGGAGGCAGATGGTCAATCGGAAAGACCCATTTCTTGTTCAAGACCTTGTTGGTGAAGGACCAAGGATTCTTGTAGAAGGTGTGGAAAGTTGGGTTTCTGATTGGAGCGCATTTCCTAGGAGTCTGAGACTTGAGCTTCTCAATGACATCCTCAATACTTTTGCCATCGGCAAAGTCATCAGTGAATTCTTCATCAGGAATTTCAACCTTGACAGCAGGATCGGTAGATAGGGAAGCACTGGCAAGATGATCAGGGGCAAACCTAATTAGCTTGGCTCTTGGATCAGCAGGAGGAATAGTGGAAGAAGGAACTTCATCGGCAAGCTTCACCTTCTTAGTCACCACTTGATCGGCAACCTTTACCAGTTTCCTTTTCTTTGGAGCACCAGGAGTAGAATCGGCAAGAATTCTATCAGTTGAAGTAGCAGGAGTAGAGACTGCTGCTGATTGAGAAGCAACTGAAGGAATGGTCTTTGCCTTTTTCTTCCTCTTAGTAACAACAGGTGCATGAGCAACAGAGGGGGCATCGGCACTGGAAGCATTCTTTGAAATCCTTTTCCAATCCTTAGCATCAAAGAACTTCAACCTATTGAAAGGCAAGCTGGATGGAAAGCGATCGGCAGCCACTACATTGGCATTTCTCCTCAGAATCATACTTATCAACAGATAATGGCATCCTTTTCCAGGATTGGCCTTGTTCTTCAATCTGTCAGAAGCCCACTTATCAGCAGCCGTAGCGATAATCCTGAATATGTAGGCACACCAGTTGAACTCAATCTGCAGAACAATGGCGGCCATAGCTTCAAACTGCACATCAGTGATATTGCTGTGGGATCCAGATCGGCAAATGAGACATCTATCAACTATCTCAGCCAAAGCATAGTATCTTCGGGAATAATGAATCTTCAGATGATTAGTGCCACTAAGCCTAGTGCCAGCACCTCTCATGATAATCCAAGCCCTATCCAGTTCCTGCTCATCAACTAGAGCACTCAACCCTTCATTCCCAAGATTGGGAAAAACTTCAGAGATAGAAGAGGGAGTAAGAGAGATCTGCACGCCCAAAACAGTAGAATTGATGGAGACGATAACGGAAGAGTCAGCACGAGAGCGGACAACAGAAGAGTTTGAGAAGAATTCTTTGACAAGATCCACAAATACTGAACTAACTCCTGATGGAGTGATGAACGAATCAAGCAAGGACCCAATAAGAAGATTCTTCAAGAAAACCCCGTCGGCTTCGTCATTGAAGTAGTCGGAGTCAACATAGCCTCCGTAGATATCTTTTTCGCCGGACATTGTCTGCAAAAATTACTCAAACCACTCTCAATGTTAGAAATAAAGACAAATCAAACCATAAATGATTAGAAATGAGCAGAGAATAAACATTAACACTTACCAGATTATGAATAGATGAACAAATAAAACGATGAACTGATAATCTGGAAAGAGGAGAAATAGAGAGAATAGAGAGCAGAGATAAAAAATGGCGGAGAAAAAGTTTAATGGAATTTTGAAAGGCGTTATATATGTTATGGTGGAGAGAGAGAATATGAGAGGGCAAGGGAGAGAAATAACTGTACCTATAGTCTCGGAGAACGTGCGCACGCAAAAAATTAATGTGCACACAAATCAGTAAGGTGAACAGTTAAAAGTAAGAGGGAGAAAGGGTAAATTAGTCAAAAATAAAATAGAAGTGATGATGACCTGTTTACCTTGCTGATGTATCGCATTAAATGGAATACATCTTGACACGATTTTGGATAAGAAGGGTACACACACGTGTCAGGGAGATGGTGTGACCGATGTACCTTTGATTTGATTGCTTACGTCATGTGTCAGGAATCTTATCTTTTGCAGAGACGTGCTGATTTGATTTTACCAATCGGAAAGATAACTTGAATCGGCAAAATGATTTAATCGGCAAGATATTGACTCGGCAAGATTTATAGATAGAATCGGCAAGATATTGACTCGGCAAGATTTATATATAGAATCGGCAAGATGATTTTGACAAAATTTCGATCGGCAAGATTTTGTCGGCAAGTTCGTAGCCGGCAAGATAATTGATGCTCTGCTGAGTTAATCGGCAGACTAAAACAAGTAGCAAAGTTAGCACAATTTTAACCATAAAAATCAATCATACCTAATTCACCTCTGAGGAATTCAAATCTTTTCTGATCCAAGGGCTTTGTTAGTATGTCTGCTCTTTGGAAATCGGTATGGACTTTGAGCAGCACAACATTCCCTTTTTCAACATGTTCCTTCAGGAAGTGGTATTTGATGTCTATGTGCTTGGTTTTGGAATGCATGACCGGATTGTTTGATACTGAAATTGCTGATTGGTTGTCACAATAGATGGGACAAATTTGAGATGGTACTTCATAGTCAACCAGCTGCTGCTTCATCCATAGAATCTGTGAACAGCAACTGCCGGCAGCTATGTACTCAGCTTCAGTAGTGGAAGTGGAAATTGATGCTTGCTTCTTACAGGACCAAGACACCAATCTGTCACCAAGAAATTGGCAAGTTCCACTTGTACTCTTTCTGGTCACCCTACAAGCTGCAAAGTCTGCATCTGAATAACCTATTAGATTGAAAGATGAATCTCTTGCATACCATAATCCAAGGTTAGCAGTGCCACATAAATATTTAATAATACGTTTTACAGCCTGCAAATGGGATTCCCTAGGGTCAGCTTGAAACCTGGCACAAACACAAACAGCAAACATAATATCTGGTCTACTGGCAGTAAGATAGAGGAGTGAGCCGATCATACCTCGGTAGACTGTTACATCTACTTTCTTACCAGACTCATCCTTATCTAAGTGAATGTTAGTGCCCATCGGTGTGCTTTGAGAGTGAGCATTGTCAAAGCCAAACTTCTTGATAAGTTCTTTGGCATACTTGGCTTGACTGATGAATATTCCTTCATGGGTTTGTTTGACTTGAAGTCCAAGGAAATATGTTAGTTCACCCATCATGCTCATCTCGAACTTGCTCTGCATCAGTTTCTCAAATCTCTTGCAAAGTGACTCGTTAGTGGAACCAAAAATAATATCATCGACATAAATTTGAACAAACAATGAATGACCCTTATGATTGGCAACAAATAAAGTAGTATCGATTTTACCTCGAGTGAAGCCTAAGCCATCGCTAAGTAAGAACTTAGAAAGGGTTTCATACCATGCTCTTGGAGCTTGCTTTAAGCCATAGAGTGCTTTCTTCAATCGGTAGACATGATCAGGCTTCTTGGAGTCCTCAAAACCTGGTGGTTGTTCAACATAAACTAGTTCTTGGAGTTCTCCATTCAGGAAGGCACTTTTCACGTCCATTTGATATAGCTTGAATTCCTTGAAGGCAGCATAGGCTAAGAAAAGTCTTATAGCTTCCAATCTTGCAACATGAGCAAATGTCTCATCGTAGTCGATTCCTTCCTCTTGACGGTAGCCTTTAGCAACTAACCTAGCTTTGTTTCTAATGATTTTCCCAGCTTCATCCAATTTGTTCCTGTAAACCCACTTAGTACCAATAACTTGCTGAGAAGTTGGTCTTGGCACAAGTTCCCATACTTTGCATCTTTCAAACTGATTCAGTTCCTCTTGCATGGCTTCAACCCAACCAGGATCGGCAAGAGCTTCTTCAGTCTTCTTTGGTTCTATATCGGAGACCATAGCAGATGAGAAAAGGCTTTCAGCAAATGCTCTACTAAGGTTCCTTGTTAATCTGGGACCAAAGATATCACCAATCACATTTTCTAATGGATGATCACGAACTGTTCTGACTTCTCTCGGCACATCTTGTCTTACTGATTCTTGTTGTAAGGATTCTAGAGGACGATCAAGATCAGCAGATGGTGTAGGAGAAGAACTTTGAGTGAGAGGTGGATGAAAGCTTGGAGGATTAGGTCTTATAACAGAAATTGGTTGAGGGCTAGATCTGTCTTCAGGATGATCAGCAGAGTTTGCATCGGCAAACGGATTATGAAATTCATCAGCAGGTTTTGGTTCTGCTGATGAAGGAAAATACGGAGCATCTGCTGATTCTTCTGCTGAAATGACTGGATCAGCAGCTGGTACTTGATCTGCAGGATTAGTATTACTGGATTCACCTGTCTCATGAGCACTAGACACATTAGTACTATTTGGAGCCTTGTCAGACTCTAACAAATCAAATTCATCAAAGGTTACATGAACAGATTCAACAATTTTCAAAAGTTTCTTATTGAAAACTCGAAAGGCCTTACTGTGTTTAGCGTATCCAACAAAGATTCCTTCATCAGCTTTCTCATCAAATTTACCTCTGTGCTCTTTTCCATTGTATAGCACGTAACATTTGCAGCCGAATATCTTGAAGAATCCAATGTTGGGAATTCTGCCTCTCCAGAGTTCATAAGGAGTCTTGTTATGGAATTTGTTGATTAGAGATCTGTTCTGGGTGAAGCAGGCTGTATTGATCGCTTCAGCCCAAAAGTACTTCGGCAGCCTGGCTTCGGCAATCATGGTCTTACCAGCTTCAATGAGAGTTTTGTTCTTCCTCTCAACAACACCATTTTGTTGTGGTGTACCGGCAGCTGAGAAGTTGTGGTCTATACCATGATCATCACAGTATTGAGCAATACCATTGTTCTTGAATTCAGTGCCATTGTCTGATCTCATACTGATGGTATCGCTTTCTTTCTGAGTTTGTAGTAGTCTGAATAACTTGGTGGCAACAGCATAGGTGTCATCTTTGTGACTGAAAGTTTCCACCCAAGTATATCTAGAGAAATCATCTACTACAACCAAGGTGTATCTACTTCCCCCGATACTTGCTGTAGATGTGGGGCCAAATAGATCCATATGTAGCAATTGGAGGCACTTAGAAGTTGACATGCAGGGCTTGCTTCGGAAAGATGACTTATGTTGTTTTCCAAGCTGGCAGGCCTTGCATTTCTTTGCTTGATCAGTAGACACTTGAGGCAGACCGGCAACAAGATTTGAACCGGCAAGCTTGGATAGATATTTGAAGTTCAAGTGACTGAGTCTCTTGTGCCATAGCCATGAGTTCTCACTGATGTTATTAGCTACAAAACAAACATTAGCAACACCAGTAATAGCACTTAAGTCTACTGCATAAATGTTACCTTTATGTTTGGCAGTGAGAAGAGTTTCATTGGAAGCAATGTCTTTCACATAGCAACTGGAAGTAGTAAATACGCATTGCATTCCTTTATCACAGAATTGTGATATTGATAGAAGGTTGTGTTTCAGACCATCCACTAGAGAGACCTTCTGTACAGTAACTGCACCTCTCTTGATGGTACCTATACCGACGATTTTTCCTTTGGCATTATCACCAAACACTACTGGGGGACCTGATGCTTCGATAATATCGGCAAGAAGATCTGCAAATCCTGTCATATGTCTAGAGCAGCCACTATCTAGAATCCATAAATCCTTGCTTGCACCAGTTGAGGCCATGAAGCATTCCTGAAATAAAACAGTATGCTTATGGTCCCCCTTATTCATGGGTCCGAGGGTTAGTTCCTCTTTGGCAACCACATCTGGCCACCACTAGAGGATGTAACCTCAGTGGGTCCAGATAGGTGCTTCAAGAGGCATTCATGAGCCTTGTGACCATAATCAAAACAATTAGAACATCTCACTTGACTGATAGGATGTGGAGTCGGTAGAATATCATTCTGTTTAGTCGGTGCATCGGCAGAACTAGGGAATTGAGCAGGCACAAACTTAGTATGTTTAAAGGTGCCAGTGTTGCCTTTCTTTCCATTCTGTTTACCTTTGGCAGTTACCTTTTTAGGCACTTATCCATCGGCAGCAGAGGAGGTCAGATCGGCAGCACTTGCTCTGCTGATGTATTCACCAAGAATACCGTTATCGGCAGATTCAGTATCAGCAACCTTAACATATCTTTGTTTGTGCTTATCATTCCTTTTGTTCTGGTTCTTAGGATACTTCATTGCCACAGCACTGTAAATTGGCTTAGCATCCTTATGCACTGAGTTAACAGGATTACATTCAACTTTCTCATCCTTTTTCTCGGTAGCACAAGTTTCAGTAGAGCTACTGCTGCTGGAATCAAATCCTAACCCAGATTGGTCCTTATATGACATTTGGGTCTGTAGGATTGTTTCAACAGCAACTCTAGATTTTGTGTAAGAATCAACAATCCTTGAGAGATGATTGTTTCTTTTCACAAGATCTTCGATCTGAGCTATCAATACTGCTACTTGGCATTTGAGATCCAGGTTTTCTTTCTTTAAAGAAATAGACTCAAGCTCGTGTCCTTTGAGAACTGAAAGTTCAGACATAAGCGAGCTATTCTCGTTAGAAATTCTTTTGAAATCAGCAGCCATCACTTTATGAACGCTACTCAGCTTCTCATGATCGATAAAAAGTTCATCCATTGTCTCTATCATTTCAGCTTTGGATATTTCAGGACAAGGATCAGCTAAAATTTTAGGAGCAGAGGCAATGGGTCCAGGAGAGAAGTCAGGTAGGGAAGAGATGGGTTTTGATATGTTTTTGGCAATGCTAGATTGTTCATTGAATAATAGTTTTCTGGTCATCGGTAAGGATTTTGATTTGATGGTGGTAAATTGAGAAGAGTTACACTGGCCATAGAGTGAGGTTCCCACTTGGTGTACTTTGTATCCATATGGGTTTTCAGCTTTGACACTTATTTCTTTGAAGTGTGGTTGAGGTCTTCCAGCAGATTCTTCTTTGACTGGAGTTCTTGGTGGAGATGGATCTCGGTAGACTGGAGTCGGCAATGATGATACATCGGCATCTTCCAAATCTAGGGCGATAAAACTTACATCGGCATCTTCATCTTCATCGTCATCTTCATCGGAATCAGTTTCACACCAAACCGGCAAGGCCTTTTCTGTGCTTTCATCGGCAACAAAGCTTCTAGACTTTGGATGTCTCTTGTTGAATGACTTCCTCATGTATTCATATTTTGGTTGAGGACATTTAGAAGCAAAGTGACCAGGTTTTCTGCAGTTGAAGCAGACCAGATCACCTTTGTTGTTCTTTCCATCGGTAGCACTAGTAGAGGGTTTATTGTAGCTTGCTGGTTTCTGAAATGGTGGTGTGAAGGATTTTGGTTGCTGGTAGTTTCCTTTCTGCATCCTTTTGAAGTCTTTGAACCTTTTGTAGTTCCTAGCGAAGGCGGCAAATTCGTCTTCATCCATAGGTTTTTTTGAGGTTATTTCATGGGTATTGGAACTGCAGGATGTTTGAGGTGGATCTATAGGAGGGAATTTGTTTGAAGGAAAGGATATCTGTGACTGAGCTGATAGAGACAAGTTTTTGAAATTTTTGTCGAGAACGTTAAGTTTTTGCAGTTCTCTCTCATACAAGAACAGACTAGACACAAGATTCTGAATAGAGGTCTTGTTTAAGTCTCTAACTTCTCTAACAGCAGTGACCTTAGTATGATACTCATTTCCTAAAGAACTTAGAAAACGAATATTAAGATCTTTCATAGTATACACTTTACCTAATGAAGCACATAAATTACTTACCTCGCAAAATCTGTCGTAGGCACTCCTTAGTGATTCACCATCTTGTTTCTTGAAGGATTCAAACTCAGCAATGCAATCGTAGAGTCTGTTGTCCTTTACCTGCTCGTCACCTTCAAAGTATGCAAGGAGCTTGTTCCAGCATTCTTGAGCCGTGGAGCACAAGTCAATAAGTTTGTATTGCTTGTCATCCAAACCACAAGAGATAATGTGGCATGCTTTTCCATCTAGGGCAGCAGAAAGTTTGTCGTCGTCGGTCCATTCCTCTCTGGGTTTCTCAATCAAAGTTTCATCAATCTGAACATGGGTTTCCTGTTCAGTTTCTAGATCAGCATGTTGTGTCAGCGGAGTGGAGGGAATAGGTCTGTAGGTGGTTGAAACTTTTAACGGAATGATTGGACCACCTTCTATGACCTTCATCAACCGGTCATCGATTGAGTTCATATACTTTATCATACGAGATTTCCAGACACCAAACTCGTTGACATTCAACAACGGAATGGTGGTGATGTTGAATGACTGCATGATTTTTCCTGCCATGGTATCGGCAAACAAGCTGCAAAGCTTGGAAATTTCTTTCAAAATTCCAAGCTCTGATACCAATTGTTAGGCCCAATTGGTAGGAAAATAGGCTAGAGGGGGGGGGGTGAATAGCCTAATTAAAACTTTTTCAAAGAAACACTTTTATAAATGCAAAGTCACTTATCAGATTGCAAACTATTATCAGTAAGCGCAGCGGAGAAGATATGACTTGTTTTAACTCACACAAAATCAGTTTATAAAAAGGTTTTGAGAGCTTGGAATAAACACAAAGTAGTTTCTAAAAGTTCAATGCAGTTTCAAGAGATTGGTCAATGGAAATGAAGTTGAGTCAGTAAGAACAGTAATGATTTGCCGGTGATAGAGTTCCAACCGGCAAGGACAGTAAGTAACAGAGGACACAGAGATTTGGAGAGGTTCACAGTGTAAATACTGCTACGTCCTCTACCAAGTTTGGTCAGAACTTGGATTTGGGTTAAGAGCACTATTAAATATCCCTAGTCTATTACAAGAGCGGCTTTGCCGGATACAAAGACTAAATTCTTAGAGATAGTTTAATGAATCGTAAAGCAAATATCTGACCAAGTGTATTTGAGCGGCAAGTTCAAAAGAACTTATCTCACTCAGGTGGGTGTGTGAAAACTCAGACAACGTATTCCTTAAAATAATCTAGTTCGGGAATACTAACAGTGTTGTAGAGTTTTTGCACAAGTGTATGTCCTATTAAATGATCTAATGATTATCTGGACAAGGAATGTTTGAGCTTCAATGAATGCTGCAAACAACCAACTCTCTTCAATGCACTAAAATCACAAACCGTCTTCAATGCACCAAGTCCTCTATTTATAGGGAGAGTAAATGCCTGGAGTCTTGGAGAAGAAGGTTTACAAGTTTGAATATCCAGCTGGGTAGGTGAGGAGCATTTAATGCAGTATCCTTGGCATTAATGGCGAAGATACGCGTGCCTTAAAAGTCTGATGGGTAAAGACCCCTTTGTCTCAACCGGTTACCTGCAAAAGCAAGTAGAGACAGAGTATAGCTAAAAGTAGCTATGTGTCAGACGGCGTAGAAATCATTACAGAGCAGGTAAACTACTTTATGATAAAACAGTATAGAGACAATCAGCAAGGTTGACTTTAATGAAATGATGTCACCTGACTGACAGTGCAGACTGTCTATTATATCGGCATGTTGTGAATGGAGTTGATCGGCAACTTCTTTAATAAGTTGATCGGCAACTTCTGTAGCAAGTTGATCGGCAACTTGTCGCATGTTAAGAATAGGGTTGATCGGCAACTTGTTTACTGGTCTGCTGATTTGCTTCCTCTTGCTGGTTTGTCTTGTTGAAGAGTTGAAATACACCTGTGCTGGTCACAAAGGATCCTAAGGGCACCTTAAAAAGGTTCTAACAAAATTGGGGGACCCTAAGTGTAGACATGATTGGGATTAAGTAATTCTAGGACCTAGGTATCTATTTGAACAACACATAAGAGCCAACCCTAAGTGCAGAACATGAATATTATACATAGTTATATCATGCTCATAAAAATAGTCAAACATACTAGCATAGAACTATTCACCATCTATGGTGGCAAACAAGAATGGCATAACATATAGAAAGCCAAATCATAACACGTAAGAGCCAAGCCATAACACGTATCACATCAATGTCCCATCTAGGTAACATGACCAAGTTAACATAGAACGTATAGGGTGTTATCACCCACACTTTTATCAAGCTCTTATACATAACGATATCAAGCATGTAGTCTCTTACTAGAGAATACACTTCCACGTAATTCACGAGATAAGGACAAGCATGCATATATAGCACGAAACAATGTCCACTAGATAAGGTAGATAAGCCTAAGTCTTTAACGACTCGCGCTCTCGATTCTCAAACCATCTAATCCAATTGGATCAACACTATCAATACCAGTCCTATGCCTGGTATGACAACAAGTAAAGGAACACTCTGCGTCAATAGCACACCCATAATCTAACCCACAAATGCCGTAGACCCTATCCAGGCTTAGAGCTAGCCATAGCTCTGATACCAAACTGACACGCCCCAAGTCCCGGGATCCCCTAATAGAACCTCGAACCTGGTGCGCGTAACTAACAAGAAACTAACGGGAAACAGGAACAATACCTGTTAGAAACAAACTGACATGATATATATACTTAAGAGTAAGGAGCTAAGATAGCTCACAACGAGTTCTAGACCAAGAAAATTTAAACCAAACATGGTTACATACAGCGGAAGACATGCCTAGCATATAATCTGGCATCAAGAGATGTCTAGAGACAACAAGTACTACACAAGTCTACCCCAAACAAGCCCTGAGTTTAACAACTCATACAACATCGTCCTTACCAAAGTGTAAAAGGACACTAGTCTCAAACAAGAACATCCTGCGGAGTACGTTCCCAGCTATGACGAGCCTCACTGCATACTATCCCCTGCTTTCCTAGGGGGGGGGAACAAATAAAGGGTGAGATAAATCTCAGTAAGCTATTAACATGCAACTACATGACATGTTATCACGAAATTGCAGTAGATACTCAAGTAATCATATATCAAGTATCATCAAGTAACAAGTATAGGAGAGCCTAAGCCAACTCAACAAATAATCAAGCTCAAGATATAATCAGGTAACAAGTAGTCAAGTAGTGTGAGAGGCTAGACCAACTCACCAAGATGCACATAGGCCTATCACGTATCATTACCTGAATCCTTCCTTATTCCTCCCAAGAATACCATTGTTGTCGATGCTTGCATAGCTGATGACAACCACGATCAAGATCAAGAGACTGCTATGCAGTATATAAGAAGACCCGGTAACCAGTGTCATTCACAAGAACAAGATTCACGAGGTGTTCACGAGTTAGCATTCACTTATATCAGGCGTATTGCTCTAATATAGGATGCTAAGCCCTTACTATGGCCGGTAGTAAGAGAAAAACATACCGAATGCATAGACCCACGATTATCACTTATGCCCCAGCCCTCGTAATAAGCGTGAACCTATACACCCCTCTGAACCAAATAAGCCAGCTGGACTCACACGAGAATGCACAAGTAGATGTTTACTTGAACTACGAGAATAGAACTAAGTCCCATATTAGTGGACCAGTCTTTATGCACCATGTAATCATGTATCATGTGCTCACGAGAATATGCACCATGTAATCATGTATCATGTGCTCACGAGAATACAAGTACACATACGCAATCATTGCGAAGACAAATCAATCAAATAATGGCACGTAGAGTGTCCATATAACACGGTCAATCCAAGTTAGAGTCTATTAATAACAGACCTCAAACAAGTAGTAGGGTATATCATTCTATATCACTTTGTCACATGCCAAGTTTGCACGTACATATTCATATCACGTTTAACACATTAAAGTGTCTATCACGATACCCTTACTATCAAATAGAACTCAATACATTATACTCTAAATACGTAGAATAGGTCACATCATACCTAATCACAGTCATATCTCACGTATATGTATCGTTAATAATCGAATACATTTTCCAACACATATTGTGTTCTGTAGTTATTCTTATTAACTTAAATCGTAGTATTCACAATTATATGAATTATCTTCATATTACACTAGTCCTTATTTTCTTTAGGAACCCATTTCAAGACAAGATATCTTCTTTATTCTTTATATACTTCATTAAGTATCTACACGATTAAAACCAATCACTAGAACTTTAGTGTTTGTTCATAACACTTACAATACACACGTATCAAATTCAAGTATGTAGTAGAGTTAATCATTCTCTATCTCGTTCCATATCCCAACTCTT
Organism: Campanula takesimana; assembly: GCA_026119855.1. Taxonomy (NCBI): domain Eukaryota; kingdom Viridiplantae; phylum Streptophyta; class Magnoliopsida; order Asterales; family Campanulaceae; genus Campanula; species Campanula takesimana. Next base: position 734,252 of record JAOWBW010000361.1, on the reverse strand, counting down.
TTGGTTATTCATACCATGTATCAAGTAATCAAGAAGTAACATTCTATCAAGTAAATATATGCAAAATTTGCATATACACATCAAGAATCTTTCAAGTTCATTACCATACACATATATTGGTGTCAATGCACGTACAAGATTTTATAATCTTATATTCAAGTCTTAATCCAATTATTTGGATGTTCAAGTCATGTACAAGATTTTATTGTCTTATACTTCAAGTTGCTGTCTCAACTTAAGACATTCAAGACATTCAAGACATTCAAGACATTCAATACATATACAAGATTTTATCATCTTATATCCAAGTTCTCAATCCATTTCTTTGGATGGTTAAACATGTACAAGAGTTAATTACCTTATACTTCAAGTTCAAGCTAGGAAGATGAATTATACATATTTCACGTATTAATTTCCAATCCTTTTCTTAGGACATTCAAACTCAAGACATTAGTTGGTGCCCCTAAGGTACACAAACATTAACTTCAAGACACATAAAAGGGTTACTACTCTTATACTCAAGTTATCATTTAATTATGATTCAAGTCCACATTTCATTTGTTCACAAAGGGACTATTTTTCAGTACTAGAGTGTTCTACAACACTCATCTAGGCCATATAGGTTAGTACCCTAAACCTAGACCAAGAATACTTCGAGTTCAATTTAAGTAAATGAGCTATACAACTCATACTTACAAGTTCATAATCCCCTACATAGGATATTCGAGCTCAAGACACTAATTTGGTGCCCTCTAGGTGCACAAGCATAGGTTCCAAGACAAGCATAACACATAAGTGCTTGTTCATAGCACTTTCAAGACATAAAGAAGAGTTCTTCCTTTTATACTCAAGTTCTCATTTTAATTTAATGAGTATTCACGTTCAAGGACAAGTTCTAATGCCCCAAAAGGTACATATACACTTGTTAGGACATCTTAAACTAAGGCTATATGCCTTAGGAGGGATAAACTTTCATTTCAGTTTAGATTTAAAACACTTTGGTTGGAACAGGGGACCGGGCGAGCGCCTAAGGTAGACCGGGCGGCCGCTCATCCAAGCGTTTGTAAAACCAAAACTTCTGGCCAAATGGGCGGGCGCTTGGTGCCTAAGTGGGCGGGCGCCTGGTACAATTTTCACCAACACTCAATTTCTTTCCAGGCTTAAGAATTCTCCGTCCCAAGCGTAGGAGTATCTTTTTACTAACATATTAACATTGCTAGGAGTATACAAACATTTTCTTAACACCTATTTCAAGCTCAATTCATTTCTTTTACCGTCCCATAAATAATAGAACAATTTCCTTGTATTCCAATTAAATATTTCACCGACCCAAAAGTATAAGTATCATTTTCTAATATACTAATATAATCATTTAGGGATACTTCCATTCATTTCCCCGTACCACAAATAATGGTACAATTTTTCTAATAATATTTAAATCAAATTACTATTTTACCGTCTCACGAATAGGAGTATAATTTTTCAATATTTTCTCATGTCATTTCCCAGGTGCAAGGCTATTCATTCATGTTTATCATACGAATACTCCCTTCGTCCCAAATTTACAAGTATCACAAAAATTGCTCAAAACACAATTTTAACAAGAACAAGTATCGGGAATAACATATATGCATGTTATTACAAGTAAGGGGGAGTCAATAACTTACCTAGTCCGAAATCAAGTTGACCCAAATTAAATTCTGATCGGTCGGAAACGCTCTATTCAACGCCACGAATATTTATCCGGGACCGGAATCACGAACAGAGGGATAATTAAGCTCGAGGAGTCGAGAATAGGAAGAATCCTAACCTTAGCTTTTCACCCAGAGAGAGTACGAGAAGATTTGAGAAAATAAGCTTTCTCAGAGAAGGCAAACTTGAAGATATACTTGGAACTTTCCAAGAATTGCAACTAGGCCCCTCAAGTTCTAACTTTGACAAAAAGGCCCCTAAACTTTCAACTTTGACATTTAACCACCTTAATTTTCTAAAGTAGTTAAATAATTAACTTTAATAAAATAGCATACAAATATGCTAGTCAAGAATTTAACAAGCAAGTCAAGAATTTAACAAGAATTAGGATGGGCGTTACATCCTCCCCTCCTTAAAGAAAATTCGTCCTCGAATTTTACTGATCAAGATTATAACATATATAATCTACAAATAGAACTCAAGAGCATCAAGACTATACACATATACTCACAAATAGATATTACACGTATGCTCACAAATATTCTATGCAATCCAGATGTATCAATTATAACATCGAAACACATAAAGTCAAGCAGACTCGATTAGTCAATCCACTATATTGGTGAAACTTGAGATATCCACTAAAAATAGTAGAACTGGTCATATCCTCCAGATCACTGTAATACGAGTCAAATCCACTAGGCAATCTCAAATACTGAAGTCGTGGTCATCCATCATTTCAATATTTAACCATTGACTTCACGTTTATCAATCCATCGAGAAAATCCATCGAAAAGGTGTAGCTCTCGGTACCATGTGATTAACGATAGAGCTGCCTTTGAAATTCATCAATGAATCTCTAACAAGATCAAGAAAATCTTAAGAACACGCGTACCTTGGTTGTTTCCACTTATAGGTCAACAAAGATAGTTACTTCAGGCATCCACTTCAAAATAGATATATCCTCTATCAAGAAATTTCTCAAGTTGAATCTTCAACTCTTTTAACTCAATCAAGGTCAAGAACATTAATCCAGATGTCAGCACTGTATTCGCAGTGTAACAACTCAAGATAATCCAAATTTCTCATCAAGAATGGATACATACATCTGGTTTGGTATAGAAATTCCACTATCAATCACATAGGTTAAATACCCTGTACAATCTCGATAACACTGTTCGAACTTTCAATGCAGAACATGAATATTATACATAGTTATATCATGCTCATAAAAATAGTCAAGCATTGTAGCATAGAACTATTCACCATCTACGGTGGCAAACAAGAATGGCATAACATATAGAAAGCCAAATCATAACACGTAAGAGCCAAGCCATAACACGTATCACATCAATGTCCCATCTAGGTAACATGACCAAGTTAACATAGAACGTATGGGGTGTTATCACCCACACTTCTATCAAGCTCTTATACATAACGATATCAAGCATGTAGTCTCTTACTAGAGAATACACTTCCACATAATTCACGAGATAAGGACAAGCATGCATATATAGCACGAAACAATATCCACTAGACAAGGTAGATAAGCCTAAGTCTTTAACAACTCGCGCTCTCGATTCTCAAACCATCTAATCCAATTGGATCAACACTATCAATACCAGTCCTATGCCTGGTATGACAACAAGTAAAGGAACACTCGACGTCAATAGCACACCCATAATCCAACCCACGAATGCCGTAGACCCTATCCAGGCTTAGAGCTAACCATAGCTCTGATACCAAACTGACACGCCCCAAGTCCCGGGATCCCCTAATAGAACCTCGAACCTGGTGCGCGTAACTAACAAGAACCAAGAAACTAACGGGAAACAGGAACAATACCTGTTAGAAACAAACTGACATGATATATATACTCAAGAGTAAGGAGCTAAGATAGCTCACAACGAGTTCTAGACCAAGAAAATTTAAACCAAACATGGTTACATACAACGGAAGACATGCCTAGCATATAATTTGGCATCAAGAGATGTCTAGAGACAACAAGTACTACACAAGTCTACCCCAAACAAGCCCTGAGTTTAACAACTCATACAACATCGTCCTTACCAAAGTGTAAAAGGACACTAGTCTCAAACAAGAACATCCTGCGGAGTACGTTCCCAGCAATGACGAGCCTCACTGCATACTATCCCATGCTTTCCTGGGGGGGAACAAATAAAGGGTGAGATAAATCTCAGTAAGCTATTAACATGCAACTACATGACATGTTATCACGAAATTGCAGTAGATACTCAAGTAATCATATATCAAGTATCATCAAGTAACAAGTATAGGAGAGGCTAAGCCAACTCAACAAATAATCAAGCTCAAGATATAATCAGGTAACAAGTAGTCAAATAGTGTGAGAGGCTAGACCAACTCACCAAGATGCACATAGGCCTATCACGTATCATTACCTGAATCCTTCCTTATTCCTCCCAAGAATACCATTGTTGTCGATGCTTGCATAGCTGATGACAACCACGATCAAGATCAAGAGACTGCTATGCAGTATATAAGAAGACCCGGTAACCAGTGTCATTCACAAGAACAAGATTCACGAGGTGTTCACGAGTTAGCATTCACTTATATCAGGCGTATTGCTCTAATATAGGATGCTAAGCCCTTACTATGGCCGGTAGTAAGAGAAAAATAGACCGAATGCATAGACCCACGATTATCACTTATTCCCCAGCCCTCGTAATAAGCGTGAACCTATACACCCCTCTGAACCAAATAAGCCAGCTGGACTCACACGAGAATGCACAAGTAGATGTTTACTTGAACTACGAGAATAGAACTAAGTCCCATATTAGTGGACCAGTCTTTATGCACCATGTAATCATGTATCATGTGCTCACGAGAATATGCACCATGTAATCATGTATCATGTGCTCACGAGAATACAAGTACACATACGCAATCATTGCGAAGACAAATCAATCAAATAATGGCACGTAGAGTGTCCATATAACACGGTCAATACAAGTTAGAGTCTATTAATAACAGACCTCAAACAAGTAGTAGGGTATATCATTCTATATCACTTTGTCACATGCCAAGTTTGCACGTACATATTCATATCACGTTTAACACATTAAAGTGTCTATCACGATACCCTTACTATCAAATAGAACTCAATACATTATACTCTAAATACGTAGAATAGGTCACATCATACCTAATCACAGTCATATCTCACGTATATGTATCGTTAATAATCAAATACATTTTCCAACACATATTGTGTTCTGTAGTTATTCTTATTAACTTAAATCGTAGTATTCATGATTATATGAATTATCTTCATATTACACTAGTCCCTATTTTCTTTAGGAACCCATTTCAAGACAAGATATCTTATTTATTCTTTATATACTTCATTAAGTATATACACGATTAAAACCAATCACTAGCACTTTAGTATTTGTTCATAACACTTACAATACACACGTATCAAATTCAAGTATGTAGTAGAGTTAATCATTCTCTATCTCGTTCCATATCCCAACTCTTTTGGTTATTCATACCATGTATCAAGTAATCAAGAAGTAACATTCTATCAAGTAAATATATGCAAAATTTGCATATACACATCAATAATCTTTCAAGTTCATTACCATACACATATATTGGTGTCAAGGCACGTACAAGATTTTATAATCTTATATTCAAGTCTTAATCCAATTATTTGGATGTTCAAGTCATGTACAAGATTTTATTGTCTTATACTTCAAGTTGCTGTCTCAACTTAAGACATTCAAGACATTCAACACATTCAATACATATACATGATTTTATCATCTTATATCCAAGTTCTCAATCCATTTTTTTGGATGGTTAAACATATACAAGAGTTAATTACCTTATACTTCAAGTTCAAGCTAGGAAGATGAATTATACATATTTCACGTATTAATTTCCAATCCTTTTCTTAGGACATTCAAATTCAAGACATTAGTTGGTGCCCCTAAGGTACACAAACATTAACTTCAAGACACATAAAAGAGTTACTACTCTTATACTCAAGTTATCATTTAATTATGATTCAAGTCCACATTTCATTTGTTCACAAAGGGACTATTTTTTAGTACTAGAGTGTTCTACAACACTCATCTAGGCCATATAGGGTAGTACCCTAAACCTAGACCAAGAATACTTCGAGTTCAATTTAAGTAAATGAGCTATACAACTCATACTTACAAGTTCATAATCCCCTACATAGGATATTCGAGCTCAAGACTCCAATTTGGTGCCCTCTAGGTGCACAAGCATAGGTTCCAAGACAAGCATAACACATAAGTGCTTGTTCATAGCACTTTCAAGACATAAAGAAGAGTCCTTCCTTTTATACTCAAGTTCTCATTTTAATTTATTGAGTATTCACGTTCAAGGCCAAGTTCTAATGCCCCAAAAGGTACATATACACTTGTTAGGACATCTTATACTAAGGCTATATGCCTTAGGAGGGATAAACTTTCATTTCATTTTAGATTCAAAACACTTTGGTTGGAACAGGGGACCGGGCGGGCGCCATGGTAGACCGGGCGGCCGCTCATCCAAGCGTTTGTAAAACCAAAACTTCTGGCCAAATGGGCGGGCGCTTGGTGCCTAAGTGGGCGGGCGCCTGGTACAATTTTCAGCAACACTCAATTTCTTTCCAGGCTTAAGAACTCTCCGTCCCAAGCGTAGGAGTAACTTTTTACTAACATATTAACATTGCTAGGAGTATACAAACATTTTCTTAACACCTATTTCAAGCTCAATTCATTTCTTTTACCGTCCCATAAATAATAGGACAATTTCCTTGTATTCCAATTAAATATTTCACCGACCCAAAAGTATAAGTATCATTTTCTAATATACTAATATAATCATTTAGGGATACTTCCATTCATTTCCCCGTACCTCAAATAATGGTACAATTTTTCTAATAATATTTAAATCAAATTACTATTTTACCGTCTCACGAATAGGAGTATAATTTTTCAATATTTTCTCAAGTCATTTCCCAGGTGCAAGGCTATTCATTCATGTTTATCATACGAATACTCCCTTCGTCCCAAATTTACAAGTATCACAAAAATTGCTCAAAACACAATTTTAACAAGAACAAGTATCGGGAATAACATATATGCATGTTATTACAAGTAAGGGGGAGTCAATAACTTACCTAGTCCGAAATCAAGTTGACCCAAATTAAATTCTGATCGGTCGGAAACGCTCTATTCAACGCCACGAATATTTATCCGGGACCGGAATCACGAACAGAGGGATAATTAAGCTCGAGGAGTCGAGAATAGGAAGAATCCTAACCTTAGCTTTTCACCCAGAGAGAGTACGAGAAGATTTGAGAAAATAAGCTTTCTCAGAGAAGGCAAACTTGAAGATATACTTGGAACTTTCCAAGAATTGTAACTAGGCTCCTCAAGTTCTAACTTTGACAAAAAGGCCCCTAAACTTTCAACTTTGATATTTAACCACCTTAATTTTCTAAAGTAGTTAAATAATTAACTTAAATAAAATAGCATACAAATATGCTAGTCATGAATTTAACAAGCAAGTCAAGAATTTAACAAGAATTAGGATGGGCGTTACATCCTCCCCTCCTTAAAGAAAATTCGTCATCGAATTTTACTGATCAAGATTATAACATATATAATCTACAAATAGAACTCAAGAGCATCAAGACTATACACATATACTCACAAATAGATATTACACGTATGCTCACAAATATTCTATGCAATCCAGATGTATCAATTATAACATCGAAACACATAAAGTCAAGCAGACTCGATTAGTCAATCCACTATATTGGTGAAACTTGACATATCCACTAAAAATAGTAGAACTGGTCATATCCTCCAGATCACTGTAATACGAGTCAAATCCACTAGGCAATCTCAAATACTGAAGTCGTGGTCATCCATCATTTCAATATTTAAACATTGACTTCACGTTTATCAATCCATCGAGAAAATCCATCGAAAAGGTGTAGCTCTCGGTACCAGGTGATTAACGATAGAGCTGCGTTTGATATTCATCAATGAATCTCTAACAAGATCAAGAAAATCTCAAGAACACGCGTACCTTGGTTGTTTCCACTTATAGGTCAACAAAGATAGTTACTTCAGGCATCCACTTCAAAATAGATATATCCTCTATCAAGAAATTTCTCAAGTTGAATCTTCAACTCTTTTAACTCAATCAAGGTCAAGAACATTAATCCAGATGTCAGCACTGTATTCGCAGTGTAACAACTAAAGATAATCCAAATTTCTCATCAAGAATGGATACATCCATCTGGTTTGGTATAGAAATTCCACTATCAATCACATAGGTTAAATACCCTGTACAATCTCGATAACACTGTTCGAACTTTCAATGCAGAACATGAATATTATACATAGTTATATCATGCTCATAAAAATAGTCAAGCATAGTAGCATAGAACTATTCACCATCTATGGTGGCAAACAAGAATGGCATAACATATAGAAAGCCAAATCATAATACGTAAGAGCCAAGCCATAACACGTATCACATCAATGTCCCATCTAGGTAACATGACCAAGTTAACATAGAACGTATAGGGTGTTATCACCCACACTTCTATCAAGCTCTTATACATAACGATATCAAGCATGTAGTCTCTTACTAGAGAATACACTTCCACGTAATTCACGAGATAAGGACAAGCATGCATATATAGCACGAAACAATGTCCACTAGACAAGGTAGATAAGCCTAAGTCTTTAACAACTCGCGCTCTCGATTCTCAAACCATCTAATCCAATTGGATCAACACTATCAATACCAGTCCTATGCCTGGTATGACAACAAGTAAAGGAACACTCGACGTCAATAGCACACCCATAATCCAACCCACGAATGCCGTAGACCCTATCCAGGCTTAGAGCTAACCATAGCTCTGATACCAAACTGACACGCCCCAAGTCCCGGGATCCCCTAATAGAACCTCGAACCTGGTGCGCGTAACTAACAAGAACCAAGAAACTAACGGGAAACAGGAACAATACCTGTTAGAAACAAACTGACATGATATATATACTCAAGAGTAAGGAGCTAAGATAGCTCACAACGAGTTCTAGACCAAGAAAATTTAAACCAAACATGGTTACATACAACGGAAGACATGCCTAGCATATAATATGGCATCAAGAGATGTCTAGAGACAACAAGTACTATACAAGTCTACCCCAAACAAGCCCTGAGTTTAACAACTCATACAACATCGTCCTTACCAAAGCATAAAAGAACACTAGTCTCAAACAAGAACATCCTGCGGAGTACGTTCCCAGCAATGACGAGCCTCACTGCATACTATCCCCTGCTTTCCTGGGGGGGGGAACAAATAAAGGGTGAGATAAATCTCAGTAAGCTATTAACATGCAACTACATGACATGTTATCACGAAATTGCAGTAGATACTCAAGTAATCATATATCAAGTATCATCAAGTAACAAGTATAGGAGAGGCTAAGCCAACTCAACAAATAATCAAGCTCAAGATATAATCAGGTAACAAGTTGTCAAGTAGTATGAGAGGCTAGACCAACTCACCAAGATGCACATAGGCCTATCACGTATCATTACCTGAATCCTTCCTTATTCCTCCCAAGAATACCATTGTTGTCGATGCTTGCATAGCTGATGACAACCATGATCAAGATCAAGAGACTGCTATGCAGTATATAAGAAGACCCGGTAACCAGTGTCATTCACAAGAACAAGATTCACGAGGTGTTCACGAGTTAGCATTCACTTATATCAGGCGTATTGCTCCAATATAGGATGCTAAGCCCTTACTATGGCCGATAGTAAGGGAAAAACAGACCGAATGCATAGACCCACGATTATCACTTATGCCCCAGCCCTCGCAATAAGCGTGAACCTATACACCCCTCTGAACCAAATAAGCCAGCTGGACTCACACGAGAATGCACAAGTAAATGTTTACTTGAACTACGAGAATAGAACTAAGTCCCATATTAGTGGACCAGTCTTTATGCACCATGTAATCATGTATCATGTGCTCACGAGAATATGTACCATGTAATCATGTATCATGTGCTCACGAGAATACAAGTACACATACGCAATCATTGCGAAGACAAATCAATCTAATAATGGCACGTAGAGTGTCCATATAACACGGTCAATCCCAGTTAGAGTTTATTAATAACAGACCTCAAACAAGTAGTAGGGTATATCATTCTATATCACTTTGTCACATGCCAAGTTTGCACGTACATATTCATATCACGTTTAACACATTAAAGTGTCTATCACGATACCCTTACTATCAAATAGAACTCAATACATTATACTCTAAATACGTAGAATAGGTCACATCATACCTAATCACAGTCATATCTCACGTATATGTATCGTTAATAATCAAATACATTTTCCAACACATATTGTGTTCTGTAGTTATTCTTATTAACTTAAATCGTAGTATTCACGATTATATGAATTATCTTCATATTACACTAGTCCCTATTTTCTTTAGGAACCCATTTCAAGATAATATATCTTCTTTATTCTTTATATACTTCATTAAGTATATACACGATTAAAACCAATCACTAGCACTTTAGTGTTTGTTCATAACACTTACAATACACACGTATCAAATTCAAGTATGTAGTAGAGTTAATCATTCTCTATCTCGTTCCATATCCCAACTCTTTTGGTTATTCATATCATGTATCAAGTAATCAAGAAGTAACATTCTATCAAGTAAATATATGCAAAATTTGCATATACACATCAAGAATCTTTCAAGTTCATTACCATACATATATATTGGTGTCAAGGCACGTACAAGATTTTATAATCTTATATTCAAGTCTTAATCCAATTATTTGGATGTTCAAGTCATGTACAAGATTTTATTGTCTTATACTTCAAGTTGCTGTCTCAACTTAAGACATTCAAGACATTCAAGACATTCAATATATATACAAGATTTTATCATCTTATATCCAAGTTCTCAATCCATTTCTTTGGATGGTTAAACATGTACAAGAGTTAATTACCTTATACTTCAAGTTCAAGTTAGGAAGATGAATTATACATATTTCACGTATTAATTTCCAATCCTTTTCTTAGGACATTCAAACTCAAGACATTAGTTGGTGCCCCTAAGGTAAACAAACATTAACTTCAAGACACATAAAAGAGTTACTACTCTTATACTCAAGTTATCATTTAATTATGATTCAAGTCCACATTTCATTTGTTTACAAAGGGACTATTTTTCAGTACTAGAGTGTTCTACAACACTCATCTAGGCCATATAGGGTAGTACCCTAAACCTAGACCAAGAATACTTCGAGTTCAATTTAAGTAAATGAGCTATACAACTCATACTTACAAGTTCATAATCCCCTACATAGGATATTCGAGCTCAAGACACTAATTTGGTGCCCTCTAGGTGCACAAGCATAGGTTCCAAGACAAGCATAACACATAAGTGCTTGTTCATAGCACTTTCAAGACATAAAGAAGAGTTCTTCCTTTTATACTCAAGTTCTCATTTTAATTTAATGAGTATTCACGTTCAAGGCCAAGTTCTAATGCCCCAAAAGGTACATATACACTTGTTAGGACATCTTATACTAAGGCTATATGCCTTAGGAGGGATAAACTTTCATTTCATTTTAGATTTAAAACACTTTGGTTGGAACAGGGGACCGGGCGGGCGCCTAAGGTAGACCGGGCGGCCGCTCATCCAAGCGTTTGTAAAACCAAAACTTCTGGCCAAATGGGCGGGCGCTTGGTGCCTAAGTGGGCGGGCGCCTGGTACAATTTTCAGCAACACTCAATTTCTTTCCAGGCTTAAGAATTCTACGTCCCAAGCGTAGGAGTAACTTTTTACTAACATATTAACATTGCTAGGAGTATACAAACATTTTCTTAACACCTGTTTCAAGCTCAATTCATTTCTTTTACCGTCCCATAAATAATAGGACAATTTCCTTGTATTCCAATTAAATATTTCACCGACCCAAAAGTATAAGTATCATTTTCTAATATACTAATATAATCATTTAGGGATACTTCCATTCATTTCCCCGTACCACAAATAATGGTACAATTTTTCTAATAATATTTAAATCAAATTACTATTTTACCGTCTCACGAATAGGAGTATAATTTTTCAATATTTTCTCAAGTCATTTCCCAGGTGCAAGGCTATTCATTCATGTTTATCATACGAATACTCCCTTCGTCCCAAATTTACAAGTATCACAAAAATTACTCAAAACACAATTTTAACAAGAACAAGTATCGGGAATAACATATATGCATGTTATTACAAGTAAGGGGGAGTCAATAACTTACCTAGTCCGAAATCAAGTTGACCCAAATTAAATTCTGATCGCTCGGAAACGCTCTATTCAACGCCACGAATATTTATCCGGGATCGGAATCACGAACAGAGGGATAATTAAGCTCGAGGAGTCGAGAATAGGAAGAATCCTAACCTTAGCTTTTCACCCAGAGAGAGTACGAGAAGATTTGAAAAAATAAGCTTTCTCAGAGAAGGCAAACTTGAAGATATACTTGGAACTTTCCAAGAATTGCAACTAGGCCCCTCAAGTTCTAACTTTGACAAAAAGGCCCCTAAACTTTCAACTTTGACATTTAACCACCTTAATTTTCTAAAGTAGTTAAATAATTAACTTAAATAAAATAGCATATAAATATGCTAGTCAAGAATTTAACAAGCAAGTCAAGAATTTAACAAGAATTAGGATGGGCGTTACAGAAGGAATGACAGAAAATGAAGTGTAGGGAAGAGAAGGGGAAATGGAAAGAAGTTGGGTATTGGAGAGAGGAATGGAAGTATAAGGAGAGAACTGCCATCTATAAAGATATGGAAATACAATGCAGTTTATCCTAAAGAAAAATTGAGAGAAGAGAGAAAAGATGACCTCAACTGCCAGATCCTCAATGATTTGATCAAGAGTTGAAGCAATGAGTAGATCTGAAGCAGCCTGAGACTCATCGGCTGGAAAAATTGCGAAAGGATTTGGAGGACCAGACTTGAGTCGTTGCTCTTCATGCTTGTTGGCGGCTCTGAGGATGGCTCCATGGCGGTTGGCTTTGGAAGAAGTAGCTCTAAACCTTTTTAGGTAAGCCGCGATGTCCTGTGCACACTTCCTTTTCAAAGCACGCGGTTTGGGAGTCCTAACTGCAACTTTGAACTCAGGCAAAACCGAAGGGGCAGAGATATTGATCAATTGCGGTTGAGCCGACGGTTGAGCCGATGGACCGAAGGGCAGTGCAGGGGATCCAGAAGGTGAAGGAGTGTGCTCTGGTGAGTCAAAATTTAGCTTTCGTTTCAGTGAAGGAGGAGCGGTTTCAACCAACATAGGGTCTATACCGACCTTTCTCAGTTCAGCTCTTTCTCTTAATTCCTTTGCAAATGAGCCTTCAAGAGGTGAGTGATTCTTCTTGTCATGAGCCTCAGTGAAGTCCACTGCACCAGGTGGCCTTGATTGCCAGTGCTCCACAAAATCATATTTCTTTATTAATCTTCTCTTCTTCTTCACCGGTTGAACCTCAAGATTGTCATCATCTTGCTCAGGTTCATCTTGAACTGCCTCAGACATATTAGTCTGCTCAGGTGCATCTACATCCATAATAACCTCAGCCACAAACTGTTCCGCAGTTTGATCAGGCTGAACCGCGGCCTCAGACATGTCAGTCTGCTCAGTCTCGGTTTGAGTATAAGGTTTGAGGTTGGGAAGGGTAGAAAAGATTAGTTGTAATTGTTCTTCAGTGAATTGAACAGATGGCAGTTTTGGAGAAGATAGAGACGGTGAGGAAGGTTTGGGTTCAGAAGTAGTAGCTTTACGTTTTCGCATGAGATTCACATCTTGTGCAAAATTCATAGATTTTTCAACATTTGGCTTTATTGGGGAAAGGGGTTTTATCTGGGGGTTTAGATGAAGTAGGTGGAGATGATTTAGTGAAGGGAATTGGTTTAGATGAAGGTGGAAGAGGTTCAGAAGAGGGATTGGATAGAATAAGGAAGGATTTTGGTAAGGATGGTTTTGGAGGAAGATTGGATGAGGGTTTGGGTCAGTAACTTTGGCTTTCTTCTTTCTTGGAGCCGCGGTTTCCCTGGGTTGAGCCGCAGGGATTGCAGGCTCCCCCTCAACCACAGACTCCCTCTCAACTGGAGCCTCAGTTCCATCCAGGCTAACTCCTAGGCTATTCAAGGTGGCAGTTTGAGCTGCTTCTCTGGCTCTTGTAGCGGCAGGTTGATCTGCTATGGCACCGGCATAAGGTTTGCCTGACTTATTGAGCCAGCCTCAGGATAGGGTCCTCTCTGCTCTTCAGGCAGAGGATCAGCATTCCATACCGCTTGTGCAAACCGCCATCCAAATCCGGTTCTGAAGGCATCAAGTTTTGAAGCACCAAACAAGGTCTTCTCATTCGGTTGCACCCACTCAGCTTCGTTTGCCATAGAAGCTTTAAAGATAACAGAATCTTGATGCAGGAATTTTGTCAAAAGCCTGCAGTGGGTTCTGATATTCGTTTTTCCAGCGGCTTTGGCAGATGTATGGCGGCTGAGGGCATTGATCATTTCTTGCATTATGATCCTTGCCCAGTGCAGCTTCTTCCCTTTGTAGATAGCCACACAGTAATTGTACTGCTCAATAGTGAAGTTGTTGTGATTGCCATTCTTGCACATCACTCCAGTATCTACTAAATCACACAATACTGCTATAACTTCTCCAAACTCCTTCTTGGGGGTGGTCTTAGTGTTGAAGACAGAGACCCCTAAGAGCTCCTTAGTAGTTCGGCTGACTAACTCTGGTTTGATGGAAAGAATTCCAGAATTTTCTAAACCAGCCAGGATAGCAACCTTCGAAGCAGATAGAACCACTTCTTTTGTCCTGACAGTGGACTTGATGGCATTTTCAGTCTGAAGTTCCCCAGAAGCCAAGTCTCTGATCTCTTCACCTCTTCCATTCAACAGAGGGACCATAGAGACAATCCCATTGTCAAAGAATTATGCACAAATTTCCTTATCAAACTTTGGTTCATCTAATTAGAACAGGGGCAGCAGTTTCGATGACTCAAGCAGAGCTATCAGTTTCCTTCCAACTGAATCAGCTTCAAATTCGGCTTTAATGATCTGGGATCCAGGTACAAAGTTGGATTCATCCTAAAAATAATCAAAGTTAGTAAGAGATTAGTGCAAGCAGTTTGATAAACCAAGCATACAAACTGCTACAAGGAATTCTAACAATGAAATAGGCGGTCGAAGCAAAACAGGGGTAAAATGGTAAACACCCAAAACTAGACATGAAAAGGATTTGAAAAAGGATTTGAAAAAGGATTTGAATGCATGAAGAACATGATGAACAGGGGATAAACATGCAAAACAAAAACTTAACCAAAATATGAAAGAAGTATACCAAAAGACTCAAAAAGAGCAGATACTAACAAAGTACTAAAAGAACAAGTTCACATAACAAACCCAGAACATAGTATCAAAAGAAATACGAAAGAACACCCGAAAACCCAAAAATCAAAATTGTTCAAAAACTGAACAAAAGACAAGAAATAAACATCAAACCCAGCATATATGAACATATGTAAGCATAATCAACCAAAAATTGAACGAAAAAGCAAGGAAAAACATTAGAAGACGAACAAGCTTTTACGAACAACAATGGAGGAAAAAGATGAAATGCTAGAGTGAAGGGTTCAAGAAATCATACCATATCGCCTTTGGATGTTTTAGATGTAGATGGAGCAGAAGGGTCGGATGATTTCTTAGGTGCCATTATGAGAATTTTGAAAATAGTATGAGAAATTTGGAGGAAGAAAACAGAGGTTGCAGAAAAGAGAGATGAATGATGAAGAAGGTAAAGAGGTAAAAAGAAATAAACTTTGTCTTTTATACTCAAATAACTGTTCCTCAGGTAATGGAACGACGATAACGGCGCACGATGGTCTCCAGTTGGCGTCCCACGTCACATAGAATTTAATGCGGCAGAGATAATTGCAAAAAGGTCCTAATGAATGACGTGACATAAAGTAGGGACTAAAATGCAATTTCATACCTGAGCAGTTTGATTGAGCAAACCGACTTACCTTACGTCTTCATCGATTTTTGTTAAACCTATGTCTCTCTGATTTGATGGCGGTTTATATTTCTAAACCGAATGACTTTTAATTTCTTGTCGGTTTTGAAAGAACCGATTTCATTTATTTTGACTCGTCAGTTTGATGGAATATCTTGTACCGAACCTTTTCTTGATGCGGTTTCAGAGATGACAGAACCGCACACTAGATGACTTTTCTAAGCATAGCCAAAACAGTTAAACAAAAGATGTTAGAAATAATATATATAGATATGATATCTTAAGTTAGTTCTAACATACCCATTTCTCCTCGTAAATGATAGAACCTGGAATTTTCAAGCGGTTTGGTGAGGATGTCAGCAATTTGATCATCTGTTCCCACTTTTGCTAGAAAAATGTTTTTCTTTTCAACATGGTCTTTGAGGAAATGATATCTTATGTCGATGTGCTTGGTTTTTGAGTGCTGAACTGGATTGTTGGAGATGGATATTGCAGCAGTGCTATCACAGTAGATATGGCAGTTTTGTTCAAATATCCCGTAGTCCTCCAACTGTTGTTTCATCCAGAGAATTTGAGAGCAACAGCTTCCAGCCGCTATATATTCAGCTTCAGCGGTTGAGACTGAAACCGACGCTTGTTTCTTGCTGGACCATGACACAAGCCGTGTTCCAAGGAACTGACAAGTACCACTTGTGCTCTTTCTGCTTATCTTACATGCTGCAAAGTCAGCATCTGAATAACCTAATAGATCAAATGAAGATTCTTTGGAGTACCAAAGTCCAAGGTTAACAGATCCACATAAATATCTAATAATACGTTTAACAGCAATAAGATGAGATTCTCTAGGATCAGCTTGAAATCTACCACAAACACAAACACTGAACATGATATCTGGCCTACTAGCAGTTAAGTAAAGTAGAGAGCCAATCATACCTCGGTAGAGAGTTTGATCAACTTTCTTACCATGTTCATCTCGATCCAAACTGCAGGCCTTAGGCATTGGGGTATCAACTGGTTTAGCGGTTTCAAGCCCGAACTTCTTTATCAAATCTTTAGTGTATTTGGCTTGGTTGATAAAGATCCCATCATGGCATTGCTTAACTTGGAGTCCAAGAAAGAATGTCAATTCTCCCATCATACTCATTTCAAATTTACTCTTCATTAGCTTCTCAAACTTAACACACATAGTTTCATTAGTAGAACCGAAAATAATATCATCAACATATATTTGAACTAATAATGAATGACTTTTGTGTTTAGCTATAAATAGAGTTGTATCAATTTTACCTCGAGAGAAGCCTTGTTCAATAAGAAATTTAAATAGAGTGTCATACCATGCTCTTGGAGCTTGTTTGAGTCCATACAATGCTTTCTTGAGCTTGAAGACATGATTTGGAAATTTGTTGTCTTCAAATCCTGGCGGTTGGGCTACATAGACTTCTTCTTGTAGTTCACCATTCAGAAATGCACTCTTCACATCCATTTGATATAACTTGAATTTCTTGAAGGATGCATAGGCCAGGAACAATCTTATGGCTTCAAGTCTGGCAACAGGGGCAAAAGTTTCATCATAGTCTATGCCTTCTTCTTGCCTATAGCCTTGAGCAACCAACCTAGCTTTGTTTCTTGTTATTGTACCATTCTCATCCATCTTGTTTCTGTACACCCATTTTGTTCCAATTACTGTATGATCATTGGGTCTTGGAACTAGGGTCCAAACTCTGCATCTTTCAAACTGATTGAGCTCTTCTTGCATTGCAGCTACCCAACTTGAATCAGTTAGAGCTTCATCTACCTTCTTCGGTTCCATCTGAGACAACAGAGCAGTTGAGAACAAACTGTGATCATCTCTGTGAGTCAAACTCCCTCTGGTTTGGACACCAGTACTGATGGGACCAATAACGTTGGCAGTTGGATGGTCTCTATGTTCATTAATTCCAGGAGGGAGGTTGTCTTGAACCACTATTTCTTGAAGATTTTCTAGCGGAGGGTCATCTTGATAATCATTGAAATCTTCATTGAAGGTTAGATTTGGAACTGGTTCAACAGTTTGAATGGGATCAGATGACAGCGGTTCAACAGTTACACCATCAGCGGTTTGAGTAGGTGCGGCTGAAGAACTGGATGTAGCGGTTTCAGTAGGATGGTTGTCAGTTGCTCTATGTCTAGTGCCTGTCTCAAAATCACTAAAATCATTAGCAACATTTGGAGCCATATGTGGCTCAAGGAGAGCATGTTCATCAAATGTAACATGGACTGACTCTACAATTTTTAAAGATGTCTTATTGAAACAACGAAAAGCTTTGGAGTGTTTAGAATAACCAACAAAAATACCTTCATCGGCCTTAGCATCAAATTTACCTCGATGCTCTTTGCCATTGTACAAGATGTATCACTTGCATCCAAATATCTTGAAGAAGGCAATGTTGGGTGATCTGCCTCTCCACAATTCATAAGGAGTCTTGTTGTGAACTTTGATGATGAGGGAGCGGTTCTGGGTGAAACATGCGGTATTGACAGCTTCGGCCCAGAAGTATTTGGGAAGCTTGGCTTCTGAAATCATAGTCTTCCCGGCTTCAATCAAAGTTCTGTTCTTTCTTTCCACTACTCCATTCTGTTGTGGAACTCCAGTGGCAGAGAAATTATGATCAATTCCATAATCATCACAATATTGGGCAACACCATTGTTTGTAAATTCGGTTCCATTATCTGAACGCACGGCAACAATGTCATCTAATTTCTGAGTTTGGAGCTGTCTAAAGAGAGCGGTTACGATGCCATAAGTATCATCTTTAGAGGCCATCATTTCCACCCATGTATATCTTGAATAATTATCAACTACCACAAGTGTATAGCGGTTTCCTCCTATACTGGCGGTTGCGACATGTCCAAATAAATCCATGTGCAGCAGTTGCAAACAGCGGTTCGTTGAAAGCGCGGTTTTACTAGGAAATGACTGTTTGGGCTGCTTTCCAAGCTGGAATGCTTTACACTTTTCATCATGATGGTCAGCCACTTTGGGTAGTCCTTTTACTAGACAATCCCTGTGCAGTTTTGCTAGATACTTGAAGTTCAAGTGGCTGAGCCGCTTATGCCATAACCAGCTGCTTTTACTTATATTTTTGGCTACAAAACAGAGGTCAGCAATAGAAACAAAATTGCTTAAATCTATCATATAAACATCACCTGTTCTGTTGCCAGTCAGTAGAGTGACTCCAGAGGAAGCATCTGTAACGCCCATCCTTAATCTCGTTAAATATTTGACTTATTTGTTAAATTCTTGACGTGCATGCTTAAATGCTTGAACTTGCATATTATGTGCTAGTTTTACTTGAATTAATTTATTAACTGCTTTAGAATATTAAGGTGGTTAAATGTCTAGTTTTGACTTTAGGGTCATTTGTGAAATTATGACTTTAAGGGGCCTTTTGTAAAAAGTGAAACTTGAGGGTCCTAAGTGTAATTTCTCGAAACTTGCAAGTATATATAGTATGTTGCCTTCTCTGAGAAAGGCAACATCTCAAATCTTCTCGTACTCTCCTTCTGTTCCAAAAGCTTGAGACAGAATTCTTTCTATTCTCGACTCCTCGCGATTAATTATCTCTCTGTTCGTGATTCCGGTCCCGGATAAATATTCGTGGTGTTGAATAGAGCGTTCCAGGCCGATCAGAAATTTATTTGGGTCAACTTGATTTTTGACTAGGTAAGTTATTAGCTCCCCCTTACTTGTAATAACATGCATATATGTTATTCCCGCTACTTGTTCTTGTTAAAATTGTGTTTTGAGCAATTTTTGTGATACTTGTAAAATTGGGACGAAGGGAGTATTCGTATGCTAAATAAGAATGAATAGTCTTGCCCTGGGAAGAAACTTGGAAAAGTATAGAAAAGTTACTCCTATTCGTGAGACGGTAAAATAGTAACTTGATTTAAATATTATTAGAAAAATTGTACCATTATTTGTGGTACGAGGAAATGAATGGAAGTATCTCTAAATGGGTATATTAGTATAATATAAAATTGTACTTATACTTTTGGGTCGGTGAAATATTAAATTGGAACGAGATAGAGAATGATTAACTCTACTACATACTTAAATTTGATACGTGTGTATTGTAAGTGTTATGAACAAACACTAAAGTGCTAGTGATTGGTTTTAATCGTGTATATACTCAATGAAGTATATAAAGAATAAAGAAGATATCTTGTCTTGAAATGGGTTCCTAAAGAAAATAGGGACTAGTGTAATATGAAGATAATTCATATAATCATGAATACTACGATTTAAGTTAATAAGAATAACTAGAGAACACAATATGTGTTAGAAAATGTATTCGATTATTAACGATACATATACGTGAAGTATGACTGTGTCTAAGTACAATGTGACCTATTCTACTACGTGTTTAGAGTCTAAGGTATTGGGCTCTATTTGATAGTAAGGGTATCGTGATAGACACTTTAATGTGTTAAACGTGATATGAAAATGTACGTGCAAACTTGGCATGTGACAAAGTGATATACCCTACTACGTGACTGAAGTCTGTTATTAATGGACTCTTACTTGGATTGATCGTGTTACATGGACACCTTATGTGCCATTGTTATCTTGGTTTGTATTCGCAATAATTGCGTACGTGTACTTATATTGAGCACATGATACATAATTACATGGTGCATATTCTCGTGAGCACATGATATATAATTACATGGTGCATATTCTCGTGAGTACATGATACATGATTACATGGTGCATAAAGACTGGTCCACTAATATGGGACTTAGTTCTATTCTCGTAGTTCAAGTAAACATCTACTTGTGCATTCTTGTGTGAGTCCAGCTGGTTCTCCTTGCTTGTTCGAAAATATATAGGTTCACGCTTGTCGCGAGAGCTGGGGCTTAAGTGACAATCGGGTCCCTATGTATTTCCGCCTGACCCCTTACTACCGGCCATAGTAAGGGCATAGCTTCCTTGGTTGGAGCAATAAGCCTGACCTAAGTGAATGCGAAACTCTTGTCTTGAACACCTCGTGGATATTGTTCTTATAGATGACACTGGTTACCAGGTCTTCTTATATACTGCACAGCAGTTTCTTGTTCTTGTTCTTGGTTGTCCTCAGCTAGAAAAGCATCGACAACAAATGGTATTCTTGGGAGGAATAAGGAAGGATTCAGGTAAAAATGCGTGATAGGCCTATGTGCATCTTGGTGAGTTGGTCTAGCCTCTCACACTACTTGACTACTTGTTACCTGAACCTTTGTTGAGCTTGATTACTGGTTGGGTTTTCTTAGCCTCTCCTATACTTGTTACTTGATGATACTTGATATATGATTACTTGAGTATCTACTTGTATTGCATGATAACATGACATATAGTTGCATGTTAATAGCTTACTGAGATTTATCTCACCCTTTATTTGTTTAATTGTTCCCCCCCCCAGGAAAGCAGGGGATAGTACGCAGTGAGGCTCGACTTAGCTGGGAACTTACTCAGCAGGATATTCTTGTTCGAAGTTAGTGTCCTTTTATATATTGGTAAGGACGATCTTGTATGAGTTAATAAACTCTGGGCTTGTAATGGGGTAGTATTTGTTGTCCCTAGACAGTTCTTGTTGCTAGCTTAATTGCTAGGCATGTCTTCCGCTGTATGTAACCATTTTGGTTTTAATTTTCTTGGTCTAGAACTCGTGTGAGCTATCTTAGCTCCCTACTCTTGAGTATATATATCATGTCAGTTTTGTTTTTAACAGGTATTGTTCCTGTTTCCCGTTAGTTTCTTGTTTCTTGTTAGTTACGCGCACCAGGTTCGAGGTTCTATTAGGGAATCCCGGGATTTGGGGCGTGTCAGCATCGTTGATATAACAGCTAGTTGATGTGAAGATGCAATTCATTCCTTTGTCACAAAACTGAGATATGGAGAGAAGGTTGTGCTTGAGTCCTTCTACTAGTGACACATTTTCAATAGTCACCTTTCCTCGTTTGATTGCTCCATATCCTACTGTTTCTCCCTTTTTGTTGTTACCAAACACTACTGGGGGACCTTTCATTTGGATGAAACTGCAGAGTAGTTCGGAATCTCCAGTCACGTGTCGTGAGCATCCACTATCCAAATACCAGAGATCCTTCTTCTTCTTAGCGGTTCCAGCCATAAAACATGAAATCTGAAAAATAAACATGAAAGGTTTTGGTCCCCCTAATTCCTTGGGTCCTAGGGTTAGCAGCTTTTTGGGACCCACACCTGTTTGACCTTAGGATTTTTACGTCCCTTGGTATTGGGTGTGAATCTTAAAAGACAATGACCAGCACTATGACTAAAATCGGCACAAATAGAACAATGAATTAAGCCAGGTTGTGGTTGCGGTTTTACAAACCCATTACTGACCTTCGGTTTCTCATGTTTTACTGGGTCAGCGGTTTTGTCTTTAACAAAGTTAACCTTCTTGAGCTCAACCTTTCTCTTAGGTGCGGCTTTAGGAAATATAACAGGATATTCCTTAAACCGACTAGGAGCGGTTTCATCACTCAATACTTCCTTGGTTGCCTCAGCCGCTATGGATTTCTCTTTCCACTTTGGATCTCTCCCAGTCTGGTTTTTAGGATACTCATAGAAATAGTTTTGTTTTTTAATTTTTTGTTGTGAGCCCTTTTTACCAGCATGATTCACCTTAGGAATTTCTTTGGTTTGTTCAGTTGGTTTCACACCACCTTCAGCACAGAGACAATGACACTTACACCCATCATCGGTTTTAAATTCCAATCCACCTTTCTCCTTAGAGAGAATTTGTGAATTGACGATTTGTTCCATGGTGACACCAGACTTAGTCCACACATCGGTCACTTTTTGAAGTTCATCCCTTTGTGCAGTAAGATCATGGATTCGGGTGAGAAGTACCTCGGTTCTGTCCTTAAGGTAGCGGTTTTCTTCCACAATAGAAGCTATCCCAACAATTTGGAGCTTGAGTTTTTCAATCTCCTCCTTATGGGACTTGCACTCTTTTTGGGAATATTCAAGTTCCGCAGCCATTAATTTATATGCCTTTTTAAGCACAGTGTGTTGTTGACAAATAACATTAGCACGTTCAAGTACCTGGTCATCATGGCTTTGTTCGGTTTGATCCTCAGGAGAGTAGTTTGGTGAAGTAGGAGTTTTGCCTTGTTTAGCTTCAGGAGTTCTTGGTGAAACTGACTTCATTTGATGGAGTGGCAGTGGAAGGCTTTCGTCAATTTCAACTTTTTCTTCAAATCCCATTAGGCAAAGATTTGCAACTCCTTCATCTTCATCACTATCATCTGTATCAGAACCCATCCATGTTAATGGTTGTTCTCCTTGTTCAGCAACCATTCCTCTTCTCTTGAAAAACTTCTGTAGCGACCCCAAAACCCGTTTATATTTATTTTATATTTTTGGGGATTTTTATTTGACTTATATGTGCATTTTATGTGTTGCATCATATTTTATGATTTCATATCATATTTGATTATTTGTGTTATTTACTTAGTTAGCAATAATAATGATTAAAGGAGTTAAATGATTAAGTTGAAACTTTAGGGTCCTTGTTGAAATTATAAGTTTAGGGGTTAAAGTGTTAACTTTGAAAGTTGGGTGACCAAAATGTAAAATTGGGTAAAGATATTTATGCCAACTTTCCTTTCTTTCTTCTTTCTCTGAGTAAACATTCTTCTGCAACTTTCTACGTCTCAGTTAGGGTTAAGAAGAAAAAGGTAAGTTCAACTCATTTCGATTTAATTCTTTTTATTTACTTACCCGTTTTAGAAACTAATTATATAAAAATGATCAGGGCGTCGAATAGATCATTTCTAGTCGAACAAAACTTATTTCAGCGATACTTTTTCCGGAACTAGGTAAGTTACTAATTCCCCTTTAAATGTTAAAATAGTCATCTATGCTATATTTGATACTTCTACTTGTTAATTTTGTGATTTGGGTAATATTTGTTATACTTGTGGGACGGAAGGAGTAAAAATGAACTAAGGAAGAATCTGGGATTTGGCCCAAAATAAGAGGGGGCGCGCGCACCCTAAATAAGGAAGTGCACGCACCCATTGTTATCAATCTAGGCAAAAGTAACCGATGAAGGGAGGCGTGCGCACCCTTTTGGGTGGAGCGCGCGCACCCCTAAGTGACCAAAAAATGTGAGGATCTGATGAGTGGAAGCGCGCGTACCCTATGGGGTGGGGCGTGCGCACCCTCCTGTTGTCCAGGTTTGATAGATTGTTTACTTTGGGTATAAGAGGACAAGTGTTTATGTAGTCCTTGGGGTTGTTTAGGACCCAAACGTGAATGTGTATGACTTTTATGTCGTTGATGAAAAAGATTGGGTTGTGACTAAATGTCCTTTTTATGGACTCTTTATAAGAAATCTTTCTTGTGCATCTTGTGATGTAATTGGCTTAGTTCCTTCTTGGATTAAATGCCCCGGGTGTTGTTTAGCAAGTATTCATTACTGTGCTTCTTGTGAAAAGTCCAGCTGGTCTTGTTGTGGAGTCAGCCAATGGAAGAATTATAGTGGTACAGGTAAGTCCACTATAAGGTTTCCTATTGGAGCTTTTGAGTCAGGCGGTAGGAGAATTATAGTGGCACACAAGCCAAGTTCACTATAAGGTGTCCACTGTGCCTTCTTTGTTTCCCCAGTCCAGATTGGCCTTGGATGGGATGAATTGCTCCCTTTGGTGAGTATTTGGGTTATGACTTTGTGTCATATTTCCCTCTCTGGTTACTTGGTTCTATTGGTTATGGTTTGGTTTTCGGGATCCCGGCTTCAGCTATTTATGCTGCTCAGATGGTTTTCTCTGATGGGTTTCTTAGATGGTATTCTCATCGGTTATGGTTATTGGATAAACCTTGGCTTGGTATCCACCGGAGTGTGGGCAATGTGATATATGAGTTGATGTTATGTGTTATTTGTTATAGGATTACTGTTGATATAGTTTCTTTATGATTATCATATCAGCATGTAACGTAGCTGCATTTTAGTAGCTTACTGAGATTTATTCTCACCCTTATTTGTTTACTGTTTTAGATAAAGGCGGGTCCAGGGGATAGGACACTTGGCACGGGAGGACGTTGGTTTGGTAAGAGTTGGGACTTGTTTTGTTGAAGGTTACATTATGTAAATGTAAACCCTTTGGGTAGAGTACCCGTACTTCTTATAGTCACATCTATTTTGGTAAATGTTGATGTATGTACATTTGTTTAAAAGTTTGTAAGCCTTCGGGCTAAGTACTTTCGTTGTGAAAGTGTTTGTAAAAGATGGTTTCAAGTTAAGTGAAGTCTTTGAACTTCAAGTGTGTTTTTGTTCCACTTTCTAAAAGTATATTTCAAAAAAATTTCTAAAGAGTTTTATAACGTCTTCCAATTGTGTCCCGAGCGTGGGGCCAAGTAGGACCACGGGTCTGGGGCGCGACAACTTCTTGTTGAACGGTTTCTTGGCAGGAGCGGCTTCATAGCGCGGTTTGGGACAACTGGAGGCAAAATGACCTGGTTGTCTGCAGTTGTAACAAACAAGATCATCCCTTTTCTTAGCATCAGCTGCTTTGTTGAATCTGGTTGGAGGGACAAACTTTACAGGGCTGCCTGACTGAAATTGATCTCTGTTCTTTCTGAACTTGGTGTAGTTTTTCACATAGAGAGCAAACTCGTCATCATCTATGTCATCAAAGTCAACTTGAGTAGAACTGGATGCTACACTTTGGGAATTTTGAGATGGAGTGTAGGATTGATGAGATTGCTGAGGTTGAGAATAGGGTTGATGATGTTGAGGGTAAGGTTGATGAGGCGGTTGGTAATACTCTGGAGGTGCGGTTTGAGGAATATATCTTGGAATATTTGGATCAAAAGAAGCGGTTTGTAAATGAGTATTAGATGCGGTTTGATGGTGATCTGGATTGTAAACTGGAGATGTGGCATTGTTGAAAGCGGCAAGAGAAAGAGACTTGAATCTGTTTTCGGTTTCATGAGCTTCCTCAAGCTTGAATTCAAATACCCTTAGCATGGCATAAAGATGACGAAGATCAAGAGCTTCCAGATCTTTGTTGTCTTCAATGTTGGTAGTTTTGATCAGCCATTTGCTACCAAGAGATTGCATGAATCTCATGTTCAGGTCAGTATTGGAATACTTGTGCCCTAGAGAGAAACATACATTGACAATTTCCACGAACCGCTCATAGCATTGGCGAAGAGATTCCTTTGGGTCTTTGACAAAGTAATCAAAGAGCCTTCTCTGTTGGTAGAGGCGGTTCTTCTTGGTGTCGGCATCTCCTTCCAGAAAGTCAATGATGCCATCCCATGTTTCCTTTGCGGTATTTCAATCTAGAACCTTTGAGTGAGTTCTTAGATCAATAGCTGATACAAGCATGGACATAGCTCTACCATCAAAGTCCACATTCCGTTGACCAGTTTCGGTCCATTCAGCTTCCGGCTTCTTGATTTCCGCGGTTTATCCAGCAGTACCTGCATCAGGGTTAGCCTTCATCGGGACATAGGGTCCATTAACAATTGCAGTCCATAATCTGCGATCCTCAGATATCATGTGCTTCTTCATCCTATCTTTCCAGAAGATGAAACTATCTTCATTAAGAATAGGTAAGTGATTAGAGTTGGATGTCTGCATCATATGGGAGTTTATGTTTGCCATTGGATCAGCACCCAAGCGGTTAAGCTTGTAAAATAATTTTTGGTGGATATGCTCTGATACCACTTGTTGGTCCCAAAGGGAAACAAGGGTATAGAACCGCTAGGGGGTTTAAAATCTTTTTCGAAATACCCTTGAAAATCAACCAAGTGCTTATCAGTTTGGTCTATTGCGGTTTAAAGCACTAGAACCGCTCAGATAAAATGCACAGCGGAGTTTTGCGGTTATGGCCAAACTGAATTATAAAGAGTAGGGCGGTTTAAGTGGTTGAAAAAGGAATGATGCAACTGACAAGGCACAACTGAAGTATCACAGAAGTATGCAAATCATTTATCAAGTCATTTCTCATAAGAGTAAATAAAGCTCATAAACAGAAATGTAAATGACAAGACAGAAATTAAAAGATCAAAGACACACAATTTGAAGAGGTTCGTTCTTGAAAGAACTACGTCCTCTACCTACGTGGTTACCCTAGGATTTTCTAATAGTTACTAGACTTGTATTGATTTAGAGGAGTTTTTACAAGATTACAAAAGAATCTAAACTCTAAATAAACAATCTAACCTAACAATGCTATTATAACAACCTGTGTTTTCGAGGTATATAATCTATAAGAAAATATACTCCGGGTGTGTGGTGTGGAAAGAAATCAAGATCTCAAAATATCTAAGTGATGGCGAGCAAGTGATTACTTTCTATGCAAGGCTGAGTTGTTATGATTTGAAGGCTTGAAGCTTTGATGAAGAACTCTGGGTTTGCTAAGGAGATGATGAAGATATGAATATCTGGGTTTTCAATCTTCAAAGCAAACTTGAATACTTGGGATATTCTCTTTGAAGCTCAGCAGCCTTCATTGTTGAGAAATGAAGGCTATTTATAGTGAAGGCATTAGTGACCGTTAGACAAAGAGGTGAGTCATTATATGGCGGTTCTATGCGCTGTCACAATCCCATTGGTTTACCTGTCACTGTCGTCCTTTGCTTTTGCTTTGTGGCAGGAAGTTGTTGGATCACTACCTGACATTGTCCTTTTAGTTGTTGGAAAAGTACAACGGTAACTTTTCAAAAAGCGAGACAAACCGATATTTCAAGAATAACTGAAATATGACTTGAAGTTTAAGGACAAGTCACCAGTCATTCATTTACAGTTGTAAAGTGAATGTTTGTCTTCAAGGAGTAAATGACAGCAATAACTTCTTCAATATCTTGGTCGGCGGTTCCACCAGATGTATGTGCGGTTTCATGAATGAACTTGAAGTGCGGTTTCATCAAAGACACAAACTGCGGTTTGATGAAAGACTTAAGACACCATGCTGGCGGTTTAAAGATGGCGGCTTGAGGGACACTAAACCGCTATGGATAAAACCGAACATAACTCAGCCTAACTACTAACATCTAGAAATGGACTTGTCTAAAAATTGAAGTATAACTTCATTACATGTAAACCTAAAATCCACAAAAAGACACGTGGAATTGGTCAATCAAATCAGGTGGGTGTACTAACAATGAATCCTAACAGCTTCACTGTGCGTACCATGATGTCCCTTTGGAGGAAAAAAGGGAAGGGTGTATTTTGGGATATACAAAACTTTTAAGGGTGTAATAAAAATTCTGAAGGTGCAAATAACAACTCTCAATCAAAATTCTCTTAAACCTCCATTGTTTCAGTATGACAAGCGATGAACAACATTCACTTGGAAAAAAAAGGCGATGAACTATTTCTACGTCTATACATACAGGTATGTATATACTATGTTTAATTCTTTGCTGCCTGTATATAAAATCAAATTCTCTACCAACGCTTATTCAATCATCCCATCTTCTTTCCCCCTTTCGAACACAATTTACAAATCAAGAAATGTCAGAAAAAACCTTGTAAAGTCTTTATGGAGAATGTTTGCCAATAAACCTACTCGATTGCTACACACCCTTGTTCTTATTTTGTTAACGTCCAGAAATCTCAGGCATGAGACATTCAATTATCTTCTTTCACAGCAAATTCATATCCTCGAATATTTCTTACAACTGTTATGTTTTCTATTTATTCCTTTTAATTCTTGATTTATTCCTTTTAAATTCAATGTAGGGTTCGGGTTCTAATGTTTATAGGGGTAATTTTATGGTAGGTATAAAATTTGTGCCAAAGGGTTGAATGGCTATGTAGAAGAATCCATTACGATTCCCATTAACTTTATTTTGTTGCTCTGCAAATAATTTGGTTGACTTGCTCTCTTCTTAGTAGTTTGGTACACCAACTTTCCACCAAGGGTTTTGATGACTCGGTGCTGGTTAAATTTGGTGGCATAGCTATGGCACTTGCGGTATGTAAAACATTGCACCATCTTCTATTTCTCTCTCCCTCCATCTCCCTCCCCTTCTATCCGATTGAAGCAGAGTTGTTGCTCTTTTAGACAATATGGGAATCATATATAGGGATCCTTGATTTGCTCTACATGCAATCCCCATTGAGTGTCCCAATAACCCACAATTTGTGGAATATGCAATATTTCCTTCATATTGCACCTTCGGCCGAAATCCATTCCCCTTAGACTCATCGACACAGATATTTTCAAAGTCTTAGAAACATCAATCAATACATATTGATCCTTATCACAGTTTTTAAAGGCTAAAAAACATCAAAATATGTCGGTTGATAACTTTATGTGAGACACATCAAAGTCTAGGATCATCTTTGGGCACTAAATTACATTTTTACTTTCATTTAATATACCCCAATATCTCAATATCGAAGTTTAATATCCCTATATCAAAGTTTAATTTTGATTTGAAAGCAAAGAAAAACATAGTTCGAGGTCTATGGAATTGTAAAAGATCCAACACTCGTAAATCATTTAGGTAACTTTAGCATACTACTAAGATGAATTGAACTGGCATAAATTACATGCCTTTAAATTCATGCACTTGACATTGATATCTCAAGAAATCAACGATAAACACTCAATCCTTTCAAATGTCACATGAAAAACTTAATATGGGGAAGGAGATGATGGTAAGTATGATTTCATGGAGGGATAAATTGGGATATAAGGCTTTAATTTCATGAAGAGAAAAAAATGGGAATCTTTACGTACAACGGTCATTATTGTTGTCTCAAAGAATAAATTATGGCATTTTGTTACTCTCTTTTTTATTCTCAATCCGTAAATACGAATGCTTATTTCTATTATTAAAATATTTTTTGTCCCAAAATAAATTGAAGAAACTGAAATAAATTCTTTTACTCTCTTTATCCCTAAATGAGTGTCCATCTTTTAGAAGAAAAAAAAATAATCCCAAAATGACTGTTGATTTTGACCATAACTTTGTCCCTAAATGTTTTTTTTTTTTTTGAATTTTTTTCACCGCTTTCTTGATACTTGCAAAAACTACATGTTTTTAAAGAGGATTACAAGATTATATATGAATCTTGCCTCCAAATTGTACAAAAAATTATGACTCTTAAAATGAAACTTGGACACTCATTTAAAGACAGAGGTAGTACCATTTTTTAACTAATCACTTTATATACTTACAAAACTAAATGATACGAAAGTGGATTGAAAAATATTTGTCCTGCTTTTAGTTTAAAATAAATGCCCAAAACAATTAAATTCTTTTTGATCAATAGCAAATTTACTACTCCCTCTGTCCCTAAATGAATGTCTATTTTCAAGAAATCTTTGTCCCTAAATGAGTCTTTTTTTAACATAACTTTCTTCCTAAACGTTTTTTTTCACCAGTTTCTTTATACGTGTAAAACTAAAGGTTTGGAAAAGAGATTACAAGATTGTATATGAATCGTTGTTACCAAATTATTCAAAAAGTTGAGATTTTCAGTGTCCCTTAAAATGAAATTTGGACACTCATTTTGATTTTAGCCTGAAGGAGTACATTTAATCATTTTCACAGTCCCCACAAAATCAAATTTCAACTTTTATAGTAAGTCATTTAGGGAGGTAGTATTACTTTTTTTTAATACCAACTGCATCTTGAAAACTGAAACAAACAAGTACCTCCAAAGTTCACAAAGAAAAAATACATTCCTCTTGAACAATCAAATACTCTTATAAACATAATAAAGACATATTGTTCTCAGTGTAAAATATTTGTGTCTTGTTTCCAGATCGGCTTAATGATGGATTTATGATGATTGAAGAAGATAACTGTGTCTATCTCAAACGAGATAAAAGAAATTTTGTTATTCTTTCACTTTACGTGGATGATATCTTAATAGCTAATAGCTGAAAACAATATGGAGTTGTTAAAAGCCACTAAGACGTGGTTGTCCTCAAATTTTAAAATGAAGGACATGGGTGAAGCTGAGTTCGTAATGGGTGTTCGTATTTATCGAAATCATTCCGAAAGAATTCTTGACACTAGAAGAAAAATCAAGTTTTATCGTTAAAAAGGACAAATCCGTCGCTAAACATATTTACAGACGGATTACTAACAGAAAAACTCCGTCGTTAAAACACTTGTCGCTAAATGATAGCGACGAATTTATTGTGCCGTCGTTAAGTTAACGACAGAAAATTCCGTTGGTGAGCTCAGAAATATCGTCGCTAATGTGGATAAACGGCCGACCAATTGATTAAATTAGCGACAAAATTAACGACAGATTTTCCATCGCTATATTGTGATTTTTTTAAATTTTTTTTGATTTTTTTTAATATATGAGCTGTTTAAACACATTCGTCGCTACCATACATGCCATGAAGGCTACAACTATGCCTATATAAATAGCCCTAATGATTACTGTATTCCAAAACTTGAGGTCATATAGCAATTCATGGAGGCAAATTTCTAATTATATATGCAATAGCAACGATGAATATACTCATTTTTTATTTATTTATATTAATTGATAATGTCATGAAGGCTACAACTGAACCTACAAAAAGGCTACCATAGATGCCATGAAGGCTATAACTATGCCTATATAAATAGCCCTACTGATTACTGTATTCCAAAACTTGAGGTCATATAGCAATTCATGGAGGCAAATTTCTACAAAAATACAATTGACAACAAACAAGGAAAAACCTAATCACTAAACAGATTCAGTCCATAAATTAACAGAAAGCTCCACAGCGATACCCTAAACGGCTAAACTAGAATGAAAATCAATAATCAGATTTCGATACGAGCAGAAGAAATCTAAGTCAAAAATCTAAATTTGTTTATACTGATCCGATTTCATGTCATACAAAATCATAAAAATCAAAATAAAATCACAGGCGGCAAATAAACAAACATAAACTCTAACTAGACCTAATTCACCGAAAAATCAACTCAATTTAAAAAACGAAAACATGTATACAAATCAAGGAGAACAAACAAAGAACTAGGGGCTAGAGCTTACCGCAACAACGGGCGCAAAATGATACTGTAGCCGAAGATAAAGCCAAGAACTTTGTAATGAAGCAAAAACCTTACGACCTTAGGTCTAGTTTGTTTATATAAGAAAATAACGGAGGAATTTAATTTTGCGTGGAAGACAAGAAAATGAATTGTGAAAGGCTAGACCAAAAAAAAGAACAATTTTTCCTTTTTCTATACGTTAAAAACGACCTTTTTTTTTTTGCATTAGACCTACTCATTAGGAAATCCACTCCTAGCCCAAATCGATAAATTGCCATTTATTGGCAATCAATGGCAATTAATAATAAGTATATAATATTTTAAAAACTATGCTTTTAATCCATGAAATTAATAATGAATTTTCTTTCTGGATCCAAATTATTAAAAGAAAGTTTTTGTTTGAACGTGAATCGGTTGAATTAAATTGTTGAATTTATTAAAAGGATATATTTTACCAATATGTGTTATTTCTCTCCGTATAATTTTTTAAGATATTTTTTTTAATGATCATATAAATGTTGTCAACACGCATACCTATCAAGGAGTTAATTTTGAGGTTAGGACAAAAGTATCTAAGACTCTTTTGAAGTTAATTAGTTGTTTATAGCGCATTATAAACATATTAAATTTAATTTAATAGTAGAAAATTGATTAAAAATAAATAAAAGGAGCAAACTAAAATATAAATCCATCATTATGTAAGACCAAATTAATAAAAGCGTCAAGTTTAGGATCTAACGATCATTAGTTTGAGGGGTATATTAGGTAGCCAAGTCAAGGCTGGACTTGATATCATTACTTGTGTGAATTTTTCATTTTCAAAATGAATGTCGAAAATATTTTTAATTTGATGTTAATGGAGAGTATATTTTTTATAAAAAATAAAAATAAAAAATTGAACTTTTATTTTGAGACTGAGGTATCGAAGTCTTCCTACATGATCACTCTTATCTCCTCCATCATCATCAAAAGTTCCACCTTTGCATCAAACCATTAACTTTTTCTTCTACAACATCTTACCAATTTAATCCTTGTCCTCTATAAGGCCGGTCCTATTGAATTTGGGGACGAAGGCTAATTTTTTAATTGGGGCCCTTTCAACGTTTGTGATTTTCTGGAAGAAAAAAAAAACCCGAAGGATACGAGAATAACGATTAAGAATATCTCGTTTCAAATAAAATTGTGATATATGTTTACAATATACTAGATAAAAACGCTTCTTCTAGCACTCTTTTAGACGCAAAATCATTAATCAGAGTTGAATAATCAAGTGGGACAGAGGTAGCACGTGTACACATTTAATCTCGAAAGACATCTAATCTAATATGTTAACAACATAACATTATTCTCCATCCCATATCTCAATTCAGTAAAAAGCTTTTTCTTTTCTTAAAAACAAAGATTAAATGCTAGACATCACACAATGAAACAAACATTACACATAACACATTAACCTATTGTACTATTAGTAAAATAAAATATGTTTAAAAAATTATTAGCACAAAAGTCTAGCAAAATACTACTCCCTCCAACCCAGCCTAAGTGTCTTAGTTTGACTTTACACGGAGATTAAGAAAAATTAAATGTTGTGAGTATGAAAAAGTAAGAGAAAGTAAGAGAGATAAAGTAGGTAGGGAGTTATTATTGTGAGAATGACAATTGGGTCCCATAGTCCATTTTAGGTAATAAAACAATTAAGACACTTAAGCTGGGACAGACCAAAAAAGAAAGTAAGACACTTAGGCTGAGACAGAGGGAGTAGTAAATTGTTATGTTAACTGTCAAACATCAGTTCAAGATACTTTTAGTCAACTCATATATAAACAAAATAAAAGGAAAAAAAAAAAAGACCTTTTGCGATTGGCAATTCTTTAAGGGGCAATGCTAGGCTTACAAAAGAAGTTTACAAAATGAAGGATACAAGATGTGGTGGCGATATTTCATTGGCTACATCGATAGTGGACCCGGCACACTCTAATTAAAAACACCAATATAATTATGACACCTCATTTTGTAAGCCACATTTTATAGTCATCTTTTGTAACTTTATTATTTCCCTTCTTTCTTTAAGACTTTATTCTTCTTGAAATTCCTCAGTCTTGACCTCGCCGGTTGTTCCAGATTTCTTCTGGGGGGCCTAAGGCAATTGCCTTCGTTGTCTAAGGGGTGGGCCGGGCCGGGCCGGGCCGGGCATGTCCTCTACCAAGTCATCATCTTCAAGACATATGCGAAAAGCAATCATCTTCCATCAATTGTGCTAACAAGAAATATGAAAGGCAAATACTGTTAAATTGCTCTTATGAACATATAATTGACCGATCAAACAAGTCCGGATCAGAAATTTTATTAAGGTTCAAGAAATCATTGTATTTACAAGAAAAACAAAGAAAATAACTGAACAAAAAAAACATCAATTCAAGTCTTTCAAACAAGAGTAACAAACGAAAGATGATCAAGGCTTAAAAAGGGTCTACAAACAAAGAAGGTAGACCCAGGAAAGATGATCATGAGCATTCCACCAGTACTAAAGCGGCTCTCCGAGGATGTTTAAAGAAGATTTCCAAACCTGAAACATAAATGAGTGATAGATAATCAATCAGAAATACGGAGTATTACAATAAATAACCAGTAATGACAAAACTGAAGAGAAGGGCAAAGTAAGAATAAGCAGAGGCATGAAGTTACAAGATATTCCCTCCGTCTGAAAATAAATGTCCAAAAAGTTTAAAAAAAAAAAATCCTCTAGATCGAGAGCACATTAATTTGAAAAGTTTTTGGACATTGGTTTTGAGAAGGAGGGAGGTAGTTCTAAACATTCATTTTGGACACTGTTCAATTTGGGCTTATTTTTCACCTGAAATCTCTTCTGATCTTCTTCCGATCAAACAGACAAGCACACATCACGAACAACACGATTCATCTTCACGCTTGTCTCTTTCTCACCACGTAAGAGTAAAGAATAGTTCTTGAGATCATCGAGCAATTTGAACACCCTGTTTGGGTTGTCCGAAGATTTAAGCAATTTTAGTTCCTTGACATATCTAACCAACTCTTGATAAGGAATTTCAGCTCCATTTGGAAACAAACAGCACAACAGAAGTAATTGTTGGGCTTCAGGCTCACTGTTTCCCAGAAGATCGAAGCTCAATTTTATGCGCGAGCCTACA
The DNA here is from genome assembly GCA_026119855.1 of Campanula takesimana. Classification (NCBI taxonomy): domain Eukaryota; kingdom Viridiplantae; phylum Streptophyta; class Magnoliopsida; order Asterales; family Campanulaceae; genus Campanula; species Campanula takesimana. Next base: position 699,237 of record JAOWBW010000361.1, on the reverse strand, counting down.
AGCTTTTCCATCCCCATTTCCTTGTTACAGTCGACTTCCTGACGCAGCACGGAAGCAATAGTATTCGTGAGTAGCGCACTACACACAAGAGCCTTCAAGCGAAGCACCCTCAAACACGATAATCTTGGAATCCACCAAGAACAGATCTGGAATCCACCAGAAAAAAGAATTGCAAAGCAATCAAATTTTATTGAATAATAATGTAATTTTCGGAATACAACTTTATGCCTATTTTATAGTGCCCATAAAACTTGAAAAACAATCCTAAACCTTCTAAAATTAATCCTAACATATATGGTACTCCCTCCGTCTCAAATTAGATGTCGTTTTGGAGTGTTTTACACATATTAAGAAATACCATTAATGCACGTGAAGAAGACCCAAATACCCCCAAAGTAATACAACTACCTAGGTAATTAAATGGTTAGGTAAGAGATAGTTCACTATCATTATTAAGGGTATAATTGGTATAGAGCAATAAAAAAACTTTGAAAATAGTGAAACGACAAGTATTTTGAGACAAAATTTACTCTCAAAACGACATCTATTTTGAGACGGAGGGAGTAACATAATAGGACTCAAAAACTAGTAAATTGACTCAAAATCTATCCTAGAATCCTCTAAAATTAACCTACTAAAATTAATGACGAAAATACAAATAAAATAATAAAACATAAGAAAATAATTAATATCCCTTCCTACATCACTTCCTTAGTAGATTTAGTGCCTCCTCCCATACATAAAGTTCCCGGTTACCTAATGCGCTGGCTACAACATCAATTGCAAGAGGTAAACCTCCACATTCGTCTGCAACTTTGTCTGCAATATCTTCTACGTATTTTCTAGCTATCCTCTTAAAAAGAATCCGAGACTCACTAGTGGATAGAGGTGATACCTCGAGTTACTCTGCTCTCATAAGCCAAGGCAGGTTAGTCATTCGCGAAGTAAACACAACTTTGCACCCATTTTTCTCACCCCGCGAAGGAATCCCAACTCTAAGAAGCTGGACGTTGTCCCAGATGTTGTCCAATATAATAAGATTCTTGGAACCAGTTGTTAGTCTGCCGAAAAGTCTCCGCGCTCTACTGTCTTCATCACTCTCATTCAGTTCCAAACCCAAACCACGAGCAAGCACGGCTTGAATGTATGGTATGTGTGGAACTTGGGACATATCAATCTTCACCGCAGCATCAAACAATTTCTCTTCTAAAACTTTCGTTATGACTTGATCAACCAACATTGTTTTTCCCACACCAGCCATGACACAAATACCAATTATGTAGGTGTTATCCTTCGCTAGAGCCTTCATAACCTGCTCAATTAAATCAATCCTGGATGGCAAATATTCAGTATATAAACTCGAGGTAGGCAGTAGCCCTACAGGAATTTCCATACGATCCAGCTTATTGTATTTCTGTAATAACCGGAATTTAATTTATTTATTTATATTATTTTCGGTTTTGTTAAACTAATTAAATGATAATTAGAATTATAAAGTAACTTAAAGAAGTGGGCCCAAGGAATTTGGATTGGCCCAATATTTGTATTAGTAAACCCAACCCAATTAGGAATCAACCCAAGGTATAAATTAATGAGTTAGTCAACTTAGGAATTCATTATTATCATAAACAAAAAAAAAAAAAAAAAAAAGAAAAACAAACCCTAGTTCTAAGTGTAGCCGCCGGCCGAGCATAAGGAGGGGGGAGAAGGGATTTTCCGGCCATTGTTTTGGAGATACAATCCGATCATTCTCAAGGTAATGCTAAATCCTACTCTCCAAAAATTTATTTCATTGATTTTGGATTATTAAAACTTAATCTACGCATGATTTAAGAATATGAACATTAGGGTTTTGCATGATAGTAATTATTGGTAAAATCCTAAAGGGAAAATTGATTTAATCAAGTTGCTATGGTGAATTAGTGATCTTCATGCCTAACGTTATTTTTAAGATTGATTTATGATCATGATTCAAATTGATTTATATTATGTAGTGCTTGGGAATTTAACATATAAATCATTGAGGTCGAATTGGGTTTATCAAAGAAGAAAAAAATTATGGATTTCCCCAAAGAACTAGTTTCGGCCGAATGGCCTAGATCATTGAAAATTTATTTTGTTGATTTAATTGATCCTCGTTAAGTGTATTGTAAATAATATTGATGTTTGGGAAATTAGAAAAATTTAAAGAACTAGAAAATTGATCAAATCAAGGGATTTTAGGTCATGCATGTCTCGGCAATGGTAGTGAATTATGGGTGTTGAATTCGATTTGAAGATGTTAAGAATTGGGACGGAAAGTTAGTGTTTCCGTTAAGTTTCTAATGGAAAGAAAACAAAAAATCGTTAAAAGAATTGTTGACAAGTTAGAAAGATTAACTTGAGAAAATAGAATAGTACTTGGAAGACCTTGAAAGTTAAAAAGTTAACGAAAAAAAAAAAAGATTAGAAATTTCAGTTAGTTTCCTAACAGAAAAAGGGCTAAACTGAAAAGAAGTAAAATTAGAAGAAAGAAAAAAGGGAACCCTTGAAGTTAGAGGGGCCTAAGTGATTAAAAAGAGAAACTTAGGGGACCTTATGAACAAAAAACCAAAGTCCAAGGACCTTTCTGTAATTAAAGAAAAGTTGAAGGACTAATCTGCAATTAATCCAAAGTGGAAGGACCAAATTGCAATTGAATTAAAGTTGAAGGACTAATCTGCAATTAATCCAAAGTAAAAGGACCAAATTGCAATTGAATTAAAGTTGAAGGACTAAATTGTAATTAACCCAAAGTCAGAGGACTTAATTGCAATTATATCAAAGTTAAAAGACTGACTCGTAAATCAAAGTCAGAAACTTAAACGTAAGAAAAGAAGTAATGAAGTAAAGAAGTTAAAACGCATCTCTCAGTTAACTAAGTACAAATAGTTAACAATGTAGAGAGTACTAAAGAAAATTACTCCGTGCTTTGTAGATTTGCACAGAGAGGAGATTGCGAGGAAAAGCAATTCAGGTAAGGGATTACGTTCCTTACAGTATTTGAACTCCTGTTTATTGGAATTCGGTATTTCTTTCTAAAGACAGCTATCAGTATGGCATGATAGTATTTGAATGAACTCTGCGTTATTAAACGTTCCTTGAAATAATCTATACTTAGTGATGTCCCCATCGATCTACTAAGTATCGAAGTTTGAAACTTGTATCACATACTTGTACCATGGTATGTTCTAATTTTAACTTGTAAGTTAACTACTTACTTGTTAAGGCATCCAATGTCCAGTTAGAAAAGACATTGACGGACAGTCCAGTTAGAAAAGACTCGTCCTTAAACTAGGGATTGCATGAGTGATCACATGCCTTCTCTCAGGAATTGTCTGATTACAAGGATGATTCTAGACCCCGAGCATATGTGTGTGGATACCATATATGTTTCGACCCACACTATTGGCTGAAGAAGCTAGGTGTACAAATTGTACCTTTGGCATTGAGGTTATAATGTACGTTACCAAGGAATTGACGGAAACTTGAATGAATCCCTTTGGATTGTAGTGCCATAATCCTTTGAAAGTGAAATCTTAAAAGTAATAAGACTGTATTGTTCTGCAGCCTTGAATCCAAAAGTAACTGAACCTATCTTTGAAAAGTTATTCTAAGTATTCGTTCTGGTCGTCTCTCCTTAGTAACCGGAGAGGCCACGTATGAACTTACTGAGCATTCGTTCGCTCATCCCTTCTTTATAAATTTTGTTTTCAGGATTTAAGTAGAAGGACAAGACAAGGAAAGTAGCCGTGGGAAGACGGTGGATTTGAAGATTCTTAATTTAGTAGTTTTAAGTACGCTTAATTATTTGATGTAAGTTGAAGTACATTGAAGGTTAAGGTTGTTGCCTACCAAGACATGTTTAAGTACGCTTCCGCTATTGTTTTGAATTTATGGTTAATTAAGGGGCTGTTGTGAACCCTAAATTGAAGTATTTATTATTGTTATTTATTGATATTAAATGCCATTAAATGCTCAAGATACATTAAGAAAATTCGGGTGTTACAGTTGGTATCAGAGCAATGGTTTTAGGTCTTATGGGAGAAAACTGAAAGTTAAGACTAATGGGAGAACTTAGTACTTGACTTGAATAAGATCTTACTTGAGGAAGTTCAAGTGATAAAGTCTAACTCTAGGAATAATACTAAGAGTGTACATAAAGTATGAATATACTTGGGGAAATAGAAATCTCTTTATTGTATGTCTATCTACATTCTATTAATATGTTATAATGGAATCTTGAGGTTATGTACTAATTAAGTTTACTATTGGTGTGTGTAGGATCATGCCGAGGAGACCCATGAAGTCAGTAAGGTACAGTGCTACTCTAAGGGAAGAAATAGAAGCTAAAGAAGAGATTATTAAGCAGCTAACTAAGGAACTTCGCTCAGCCAAAAGAGAGCTTAGGAAGGAGACTCGAGGAGTCGACAACTTACAGAATGTCATCAAAGAACGCGATGAGGACATGATGTATGTGGAAGGAAAGTTAGCAGTACAGCTGAAGAAGGTCAAAAGCCTAGAAAGCCATGTGGTTAGAGCTAACCGCGAATGGAATCGAATCAGTGTACAACTGGTGGATGAAATAGAACAAAATAATGAACTGAAAAAGAAGATAGATGAACAAGAAGCTTATGAGGAAGAGCTTAGGGCTTCAGGCTATCAAATTGGGCTGAGAAGTTAGAATTGCAAGAAAAATATGACCAACTTGCAGCAGAACATGCACACTGTGGGAAGTGATGAAATTAGTGACAGATAGTTATAAGAATAGGTTCTTTGCTTTATTATTAGTGGAGTAATACAGTTTAGAATTTTTCTTATGTTAAAGTTGAATTTTGGGTGTATTTGAGATGTTTAAATCTCACACCTTAGTTGAATAAAGTTAATTATTTAAATTAAATACCCAAAAGTTTGAATTTACTATGTTGTGTAAACAAAAGTTAACTTGTCGAGAAAAGACAAGGGAAAGCATCGGAGTGATTTGAAATAATCTCCGTAACCATGGTACGAAGTAAGACGACCATTGGAATAAGTTAAAGCTAGTTAAGTAATAAAAACTAGTGAAGTAAAGAATAATCAGCAACCAAGTAAAACGGTTGTAAATTATGAAGTATGAAAACTCCTGAACCGGAGAAGAAAGGTTAAGTAAACTAACCACATCTGGATAATGGTCTAGTACAAAAGACCTACGAACATGAATCAAAACTAACAAGTACCCGTTAGTAAAAGAATAAGTTAAGTATACCATGAATACTGCACGTATTTTGTAGTGATGAATATTGCTAGAGCACGAACCTGTTCTAAAGTAAAAGGTAAATCTGCAGATGAATACCAGAAGCGGAAATAACAGGAACGGTGAGGGAAATGACAACACCGGTAATGCGGGAGGACAGTTGGATCCGGCCCTGGTAAACCTGTTGCAGACACTATCGCAGACAGTAGCTGGGATAGGTCAAACTGTTGCTGGAATTGCTCAACCACACCACAAGCTCCATTACGTGATCCGTTGGAGCTATTTCAAAGGAGAAATCCGGACTCATTCTCGGACACTGCTAAAGAGAAACCTGAGGACTGGATTAAGAGCACCGAGAGAATATTCGAAACTCTGAATTGTACTGAGGAGCAGAAGGTAGTCTTTGCGACCTTTATGTTGAAAGGTAAGGCTCAGACATGGTGGGAAGCAGAAAAGCGAGCTGCTGTGGCTCGTGGTGATGCAGCCTTTACTTGGACCAGATTTAAGGCTATTTTCAACGAAAAGTATTATCCCGCAAGCACGAGGAATACTAAGATAACGGAATTCCTGACTTTGGTACAAGGGAGTATGACTGTAGCGGAGTATGGTGAGAAGTTCACTGACTTAATAGAATTTGCGCCAAGATTCTTCGATACGGAAGAACAGAAGGCAAGAAAGTTTGAAGCGGGATTAAGTGATAGAGTTCGGTACCGAATCACACCGCTGGCTCTGCCTACGTACTCAGCGGTATTGGATAGGGCCAAGATAGTAGAACGGGAGTCGGATAACTACCGTAATCGACGGGAAGAGAAAGGCAAGGCAGGGACTGAAAGATCGGAAGGAAATAAGGGTGGTAAGGACCACAACAATAATAAGAGGAAAGGGCAAGGGCCAAGGTTTCATCAGTTATGACAGTCGAGACAAGGCAGTCATGGGAACAAACACTCCAACAACGGCCATGGTGGGAATGGTCGGAACTTTAATGACAACAAGCGTGAGTGGAACAAGGGCAAGGGCCAAGGTTTCATCAGTTATGATAAGTGCACTATTTGTGATGGAGCGCACAAGTCAGAGGTTTGCTGGTATAAGGAACGGCAGTGTCACAACTGTAAGAAGGTGGGACATCCGAAGTGGAAGTGCCCAGAACCTAAGAAGGATGAACCGGCTGCGGGAAATAAAGACAACGGGGGAGGAAATGGTGGAGGCCGTGGCAGGGTGTACACCATGACCGCCAAAGCAGCTGGAGTTAATGCCGATCTTGTGGCAGGTACGATACAATTAAATTCCCGTGATGTTTATGTGTTAGTAGATACTGGCGCTACTCATTCAGTAGTTAGTAATGTTGTGGCAAAGAAGTTAAAACTACATCCAGAAAATTTAGAGATACCTTTAGTAATAGATACTCCTACTAAGGACGCTATCCCCATTACTACCTGTTATAGAAACTGCACTCTAGGGATAGGAGGCACGAATGTAAATATCGACCTCATTGAACTAGACATGTCAGAATTCGACATAATCCTGGGAATGGATTGGTTGGCTTTGCATCAAGCCAAAGTGGACTGTCAAAAGAAAATAATGACGTTCCTAGGAGAGGAAGGTAAAGAGTATAGATTTGTGGGTCAAGGCCGAGGAAAAGGATAGGCTTAATCTCGGTGATGAAGGCCCGTAAAATGTTGAGGAAAGGATGTGTAGGATTTCTGGCACACATAGGTGAAACAGAAGAAAGAGGAGTAACGTTAGAGTCGCTCGAAGTAGTGAATGAATTTCAAGACGTATTTCCGGAGGATTTACCTGGTATACCACCAGTGAGGGAAGTAGAGTTTTCCATTGACTAGTACCAGAAACCACACCTATTTCGAGAGCACCGTACAGGATGGCTCCAACAGAGTTGAAAGAACTAAAGGAGCAGTTACAAGAATTGTTAGACAAGGGGTTGATTAGACCGAGTGTATCACCATGGGGTGCACCGGTACTATTTGTGAAGAACAAAGATGGATCTATGAGACTGTGTATTGACTATAGAGAATTGAATAAAGTGACGGTTAGGAACCAATACCCTCTGCCGAGAATTGATGACTTGTTTGATCAATTGAGGGGAGCATGTTACTTTTCAAAGATTGATCTTAGATCCGGATACCATCAGCTGAGAGTTAAGGATGTGGATGTGGCAAAGACAGCGTTTAGGACGAGGTATGGGCATTATGAGTTGTCGTGATGCCATTTGGGTTAACGAACGCACCAGCCGCATTCATGGAGTTGATGAATAGAATATTTCAAGAATACTTAGACAAATGTGTGATAGTATTCATTGATGATATTCTGGTGTACTCGAAGACAAAGGAGGAGCATACTGAACATTTGAGGATAGTGCTAGAAATTTTGAGGAGACAGAAATTGTATGCGAAATTTAAGAAATGTGAATTCTGGTTGGAGAAAGTCGCATTTTTGGGGCACGTAGTGTCGAAAGAAGGAATTTCTGTGGATCCGACGAAGGTAGAAGCAATAATGGATTGGGAAAGGCCTACTACGGTAACCGAAATAAGAAGTTTCTTGGGTTTAGCTGGTTACTATAGAAGGTTCGTAGAGGGATTTTCGAAGTTATCTGGACCATTGACGAAGCTGACGCAGAAGGCAGCTAAGTTTGTTTGGTCAGAAGAATGTGAACGAAGTTTTCAGGAGTTAAAGAATAGACTGGTATCTGCACCAGTATTAACACTACCGACAGGGACGGAAGGTTTTGTTATCTACAGTAATGCGTCGTTGAAGGGACTAGGCTGTGTACTGATGCAAAATGAGAAGGTGATAGCTTATGCATCTAGGCAGTTGAAGGTGCATGAAAGGAATTACCCGACCCATGATCTGGAATTAGCAGCAGTAGTGTTTGCATTGAAAATTTGGAGACATTATCTGTATGGCGTGAAATGCCAGATTTTTACGGATCATAAGAGCCTCAAATACATCTTCACGCAGAAGGAATTAAATATGAGACAACGGAGGTGGTTAGAACTTCTCAAGGGATTACGACTGTGAAATATTGTATCATCCTGGGAAAGCCAACAAGGTGGCAGATGCCCTAAGTAGGAAGAATCAGGAATGTTGGCAACGTGATCTCTAAGGGGGTAAGCATATGGAAGGATGTCAAGGAGATGAACTTGATAGTAAAGTAAACGGGTATTTGGCTCAACTGACGTTACAACCTGCATTGTTGGGTAGAATTAAAGAGGCACAAGAATTAGACGAGGAGAGAGAAGCTCTAATCGGGAAAGGGCAAGCAAAAGATCTTCATATGGGTGAAGATGGAATTCTGAGATATCAAAAGAGAGTGTGGGTGCCAAGCAATGATGAGATCAAGAGAGAGATACTAAGAGAAGCTCATTGCTCGAAGTTCTCTGTACATCCGGGAAGTACTAAAATGTATAGAGATTTAAAGGAAGCATATTGGTGGAATAACATGAAGAATGACGTGGCAGAGTATGTGCATAGATGCCTGACGTGCAACAAGTTAAGAGTGAACATCAGAAGCCAGCAGGGTTACTGCAGTCATTACTAATTCCGAATGGAAGTGGGAGAATATTGCTATGGATTTCGTAAGTGGGTTGCCAAAGACGGTAGGAAAGTATGATGCTATATGGGTTATAGTAGATCGATTGACTAAGTCAGCACATTTTCTGGCAATCAAGAAGACTGATCGTTGGAAAAGTTGGCCAAGTTGTACATCGACGAGATAGTAAGGTTACATGGAATCCCGGTCACAATTGTGTCTGATCGAGATGCTAGGTTCACTTCGAAGTTCTGGAATAGCCTACAAGAAGCATTGGGAACAGAGTTGACCATGAGCACGGCGTTTCACCCACAGACAGATGGGCAGTCGGAAAGGACTATCCAGACGTTGGAAGACATGCTGAGGGCTACTTCGTTAGATTGGCCAAACGCATGGGACGAACACTTACCGTTAGTAGAATTCGCATACAACAACAGCTTTCACGCAAGCATTGGGATGGCTCCATATGAAGCGTTGTATGGGAGGAAGTGTAGATCACCGGCGTGTTGGGATGAAGTCGGTGAGAGGAAGTTAAGTGGACGGAACTCGTACAAGTCACGGCGGATAAGGTACAAACAGATTCGAAAAGTGGCTACAGACTGCGCAAAGTAGGCAGAAATCTTACGCAGACAATAGAAGGCGAGAACTGGAGTTTCAACCAGGGGATCGAGTATTCCTAAAGATATCACCCACGAAGGGAGTTATGCGTTTTGGGATTAAGGGAAGTTAAGTCCACGATATGTGGGACCGTTCGAAATTCTTGATAAGATCGGGGAAGTGGCTTATCGATTGGCGTTACCGCCGGTATTAGCGGGAGTGCATAATGTGTTCCATGTCTCCATGCTAAGGAAGTATATTCATGATCCGAGTCATGTGATTGAATACAAGCAGTTAAGAGTTCGGGCAGATTTGACGTACGATGAACGACCAATCAAGATCGTCGACAGAAAAGACGAGGTCATAAGAAAGCGTACGGTTCCCTATGTAAAAGTGCAATGGAGCAATCACTCAGAAAGAGAAGCGACATGGGAACAAGAAAGTGAAATGCGCGAATTGTACCCGGACCTCTTCTCGGATTAAGAATTTTCAAAGTTTGAGGACAAACTTCTTTTAAGGGGGTAAGAATGTAATACCGGAATTTAATTTATTTATTTAATTATTTTCGGTTTGTGTTAAACTAATTAAATGATAATTAGAATTATAAAGTAACTTAAAGAAGTGGGCCCAAGGATTTGATTGGCCCAATATTTGTATTAGTAAACCCAAACCCAATTAGGAATCAACCAAGGTATAAATTAATGAGTTAGTCAACTTAGGAATTCATTATTATCATAACAAAAAAAAAAAAGAAAGAAAAACAAACCCTAGTTCTAAGTGTAGCCGCCGGCCGAGCATAAGGAGGGGGGAGAAGGGATTTTCCGGCATTGTTTTGGAGATACAATCCGATCATTCTCAAGGTAATGCTAAATCCTACTCTCCAAAATTTATTTCATTGATTTTGGATTATTAAAACTTAATCTACGCATGATTTAAGAATATGAACATTAGGGTTTTGCATGATAGTAATTATTGTAAAATCCTAAAGGGAAAATTGATTTAATCAAGTTGCTATGGTGAATTAGTGATCTTCATGCCTAACGTTATTTTTAAGATTGATTTATGATCATGATTCAAATTGATTTATATTATGTAGTGCTTGGGAATTTAACATATAATCATTGAGGTCGAATTGGGTTTATCAAAAGAAGAAAAAAAATTATGGATTTCCCCAAAGAACTAGTTTCGGCCGAATGGCCTAGATCATTGAAATTTTTTTGTTGATTTAATTGATCCTCGTTAAGTGTATTGTAAATAATATTGATGTTTGGGAAATTAGAAAAATTTAAAGAACTAGAAAATTGATCAAATCAAGGGATTTTAGGTCATGCATGTCTCGGCAATGGTAGTGAATTATGGGTGTTGAATTCGATTTGAAGATGTTAAGAATTGGGACGGAAAGTTAGTGTTTCCGTTAAGTTTCTAATGGAAAGAAAACAAAAATCGTTAAAAGAATTGTTGACAAGTTAGAAAGATTAACTTGAG